>OZ022259.1:37051342-37551415 GCA_963978905.1 Trichostrongylus colubriformis
AGAAGTTATAGTGAGCATTCCAATGCGAACCATACCATAAGCTGTCTACTTGAATCATAGCTCTCCTTTGGGCCGTGTTCACACTTCGCGGTGCCGTTGGCAAAGCCTGGCTGTGGTTTCTGCGTCTCCACCTGTGTCACCCTGTCTCGTTGTCTGCATTGTCTGTGCACATCTCCTGATGTGCATCCTAATGTCAGGATTTCGCACAGCGGCATGTCGCAGGCGAAGCGATGAGGACGAGCTGAAGGCACCGTGTTGTTGGGTGCTAAGACGATTATGAGTCAACTGGTATCGCGTCCCTGCCACTACCGTGTCATCGTTCTAAGACCCAACCACAACGACGCGCATAGCTCGCACACACTGCATCGCACTCTGCTCGTCGTGGTGCGAAATCCTGGCATAAGGGTACACACCTCACCTCTCCTGAGTCGTCTTTGCACCTCCACCGTGCAGCTCTTCCCCGCTGCCTGTTAGCTCAGCCGCGCCTTGCCGGTGCAAAAAATGAACTTGGCCTTATAGTCGACATGTCCCGCCTTTCTGAACACACTATTGTCACCCCACCTGCGTTAAGTTTTGCAGTTCTCGAATCGGTTAACACATCTCAAAACAACATGTACTGTCTATTCAGATCTCACAAATTATCTCCCAAAACTACAATGTTACTCCTGGACCGTTCTATGACGCTAGGTAAGTCACCATTCGATTCTATCAGTAGTCCCCCTTATCACTCCACTGAGTGTTGAGAGGTTTGCGGAGAGGAAGCCGGGTGTCATTCGCATAGCTCAGAGTTCTGCTGTTGAACGGCTAGGCCGCGTTGATACTTTGCGGCGCTGGGGACAGGACTTGGCTGCGTGTCTCTGCGTCTCCGCCTGTGCACCCTATCTCGTTGCCTGTCCTGTCTCTGCACCACCCCGTGAAACTCTGCCTCACCACCTGGGAACGCAGCCGCTCCCAGCCGGCGCAAAGTATGAATGTGGCCTTAGGCTGAGGTTATACTTCGTGATTCTTGCGAGCCTGCGCACTACTACTTGAGAAGCTATTTTCGTTCACAACGCTGGTTTGTGACTACCCAGGAAGGTAAAAAGCCGAACGGATTGCAGAATCGCAGATCGATAGGCACCTAATCTTCGGTGGAACTGCATGCGGACTACAAACCGATCACTGGTTACAGCTTCAGCTTTAGAATTGTGAATTATTTGATGTGCCGGACAATTTTCTGATTTCTCATTTTCGGCTCACATCTTCATTCTATTTCGTTGAGAAACTGTTCTTAAATGTACTGCGGATTGCACTTATAGTTGATGCCCGTAGAAATTGTGCGGCTCTTGCCTTGTCGTAATAAGTGATTTTTTTTGATTTCTGAGGTTTGGGATTTTCTTGCTACTGCCGTAAAACATAGGGCTTGTAGTGATGTAGCAATGAGTCAATTAGAAGCACCTGGCTTTCTGAGTTTGTGGGTGAAATGAAGTGGAGGGGGACCTTGAGCCCACGCAAGGATAGTTCAAGGTGTGCGCCACTTCGTTAAGAATGATTCATTGGGAGTTCAAAGAGAGTCGAGAGAGAAAAGGACTAGGTTCGGGATTAGAGGGGCCGAAAAATTAGATAATTACATCAGTTGTGTCGGCTATACTGTACTCTAGCGGCGCCACCCCTCCAAACATAGGCGCGGTGACCTCATAAGACATACCTCACACACACCCACTGTTCACCACAGAGGAGCGACCGCCGAGAAGAAGCCCACCAATGAGACACGCGCAACGCCCGCATGCATTCCTGAACGCTCGGAAAACTCTTAATAACCTCAGTAGTATAGTTTATGCTTTTGATTTTATAGTTTGTGATCGAGTTCTCAGTATGCAACGATGTGAAATACGGCAATACGAAAAATTGCCGTGTGGCTACGAAGTGGCAGTATAAGAGACCTAATGACGCTTATTTATGGGGGTGGAGCTGAACTGATCGCTCTCTCATCAATGACTTATTGATTAATTGAGAGCTTTTAGCACACCAGCACCGCAGTACAACTACAACAGCAATCAAATGCCGAGCAATGGATATCAGCCTAACAGCGCTGGTTACGGTACCCCAGCAGGATGTGCTCAGAACCAGTGTCAATCAAATGTTGGCTGTGTTCCATGCAGTCAAAATCCGGCAGGTGCTCCGAATACATTCGGTGGCCAAACTCCTGTGCACTACGATCAGAATGGGAACATTAATCCGAATGGAGGATATCCCAACTCTGCTGGAGGATACCCTACTCAGAACTACCAGAACAGCAACTACGGTAATCAAAACAGTGGCTACGGTAATCAGAACGTTGGCTACAGCAATCAGAACAACGGTTACGGAACCCAAAATCCTGGCTACAACCAAGGTCAGCCAGCCGGCTTCGTTGGCGGCAGTCAGTACCATCAGCCGGGTTCTGCTAACGAGTTCGGTGTGCAGTATGACCAAAATGTGGGTCCTTCTTTTTTCCGTTTTTTGGCTTACTGTTTCTCAAAAAATAATATTTGTCGCAGTCATATGGGACTCATTTGCGTTTGCGGCACGTCGGCGAATGGAGTTTGCATGCATTTGGTGTGTATTGATCGGCTGTGATGACTCTTCCTCCTAGGCTTTTCTATTTCAGAGCGCATCCAACACTCATTCGATTGTCAACAATCCACAGACTGTTGCGTCTCTGAAGTCCATCTCTCAGGCTAGTATACTGAGTGTTGTTTGGGTTCCCAAGTCAATAATCCATGAGTTGTAGATATCATCCGATGCGGGCACTGTGTCACAGACGGTCACAGAAATCGATTCATTCTTGCAAAATGGCAATCAGTACGTTAGAGTGTATCAGTTTACACATGTCACTGATCTTGGAAGACAAAATGTGCCGGACATGGGATCATGGAAACGTGAGTCACCCGTTCATACCGAAGTTTGCACACACGGTTGGCTTAAACGATATCTGTTGCGGCTCCACTACCCCCGGGGACCGCAAGAGCATCGTGGTTCCGGGTCTTCAGACCCCGCTCCACCCGGCTCCTGCGGCTGCGGGTTGTCACTGTCCACGTGGGCTTCCCTAGGAACCATGCTGCTTTCCCCACAATATGACCGTCGCTTTCCGGAGGTATTGGCTCCCGCACTTCTACCTATAACCTACCCTCGATACGACAGCGAGTACAAGGTTTATAGCACCCACATTTATTATATACATACCATTCACAATAGCCGCCCTACTCTCATCTTCCTGCCTGGACTCAGGTCCGACCGTGCTCTATTCCCCCGAGGGTCAACTATTGGAATCCCTGCGGTAACTGCGGTACCTCCTGCACCCTGCAGGCTATCTACCCCGCCTACAGCCGTCCACGTCCTCGGGTGTAGCGGACGTGGGCATATATATATTTATTACACGAGGTAGGGCTCATGTGTGATGTGAGTTAAACAGAACCGTAATACTAACTATCCAATGAATGAACGAAAAAAACCTCAATGTAGAACAAAGAAAGACAAAAAAAATGGAACACTGCAATCACAAAGGAAGGCATGCCAGCGCTCAACCAAGCTGACTGCGGTCCGCCCGACCGCACCGCGTCCATGACGGCCTGCAGAGCGTGAAAGTCAAGCTCTCACCCTCAACAGTCCGGCCTGGCATCCTAGCAGCCTTAGCCCGGTACCCTCTCCTCCCGGGTGGAAGTATATGAGCACCGGCTGGCAGTGGCGACCCATATATAGAGCCACGACTGGGGCGGGGCCGGGCGCGCGGTGCGCCCACAGGGACAGTCACGTTCCGCGACAATATCAGTATGAGCTCACAACGGTGATTTGACAAGTGGAGATGCACTATCGAAATTCTGACGAAACACCATTTCTACCACCTAATACTATGATTCATTCGGTCATTTCAAAGCAGTCAGGGTATCCTTTAAACATCAGGGTGGAGCTTCTTTATATATAATATAATAGTCTGCTAGGCGAGAAAAAGGTGTCAAACAATTACTTGCAGCCGTTTACAAAGGACAGGATATGATATTTCTGTTCATGAGTGAAACCATGTGGAGCTCAGGAGCAGGTGCCGCTCCAACATCGGAGGATCGCCGTATGGCCGATCAAATGGGCGAGAGATGGACGCAATTTGCTAAGGAGGGGTAAGTGATGATTATCAGTAGACGACGTAAAACCTGCTGAGAAACTATTTTCTCATTCGGAAAAGGCGAACATGTAGGTGACAGTGGCACGAAACTCGCGCGAACGCAGTGCGGTGAGCAAGCATAGTAACAGCGGCGAGTGTGTATCGTTGAGAACAGATTTCGCACAGCCACATGTGGCACGCGATACATTACGTGTAAGCGGATCTGTACACTTATGACAAATTTTCGCTTTGCATCGTCGCACTCGCGGCACCGTTAGCACAACTTGCCGCGGTTTATTGGAATTCCGCTAAAGACGCAAGGATCTGGTACCATGGTGGCCTTTGAAAAGTGCTGTTTATCACATCCTTATCTGAAAAACAATAACTTTTGTTATTCTTAAACGTTGATAGCTGCTGATACGCTGTGGTAAATATACCATTCAGAAGCTGAGTTAGGGTTAAAGGGGTGTCGGTAGTGTAATGGATTGGCACATATGCCCGGAAAGCATAAAGTGCGGGTTCGAGTTCCGTCCGACACCGAAGATGTGCCATAAAAAGGCAAAAGTAGTGACATAAAAGCAAAGGAAACGATGGCATTACATGATAACAATCTTAATTGAGAAATCAGTAATTCGGGCGTAAAGCTTCAAAAAGAGTGTTGCAATGGACGCAATCACACTCGAAGAGATCCGCGGCGCTGCTCGCCGCGTGCGGCCGCAGAAAATTGGTCATAAGTGTACACACCCCGTGCAAGCTAAGGACGCCATAGGTAATGGGTTGATGCACAATTAATGCGGCTTTCTTCAACAACTTTATTTAGCAAAAATAATAATGGTTAGCAAAAACTTGTTTCAGTGATTATTTTGGAGCGTAGTCGCCATCGCAATTAAGAATTAAGGGCTGCTCCCCATTAATTAGTCGTCAAACGTCAATTTCCACTACAGAAAAACGTAACAATAAAATCCGCATCAATTATGCGCCAATCTCATAATTGAGTGCAAACCAGGAAAAGGTTCTAAAATTCCATGAGAGTTTGAAATGTGACTTGGGTAGATTAATAGGGTCTCGAGTGCTGATTACGAATTTTGAAAACCAAAGTTGCGAAGTGCCTTTCAGTGCGAGTTAGAAGGGGTCAAATTTTGCTTGCGATAACTCATTGACCAGGTGCTTTGCCTGCCTTGACTCACCAAAAGGTACAATCGAGAGGGAGAATCCACCGTTTATCACCCGTGAGGAAATGGGGCTATTACTGAGCAACGACGGTCGTTGCCGCGCACACAGTTAGCTCCGTTGGTGCACTACTTCAAGCAACGTACCCCGCCGATGAGTCAGCGCTTTTAATTCGCTTCGAGCCGCATTTTGCAATTTAGGTTTTCATATCATACTTGTAATCAGCATTCAAGGCCCTATCAACCAGCCTAGGTCTCATCCCAGTGTTTCATGTTGTCCCAGTGAGTTAAAAACCTTCCCTGGTGTGACGATTACGTGGGCCTTAGGTCGCATGCATCGCATCGCACGCCGCTTTGCTAAGTCCTGTTCTAACCGCACATACCCAGTGTGTTGTAGCGGACACTGCGCCGCAGAATAATTTGTTTGACGACCGGTCTACCTAGAAATGACTGCGCATTTTCTCATCTACGAACTCTAATGCTCATGAACATGTATGAATTCTCCACATTTCAGTCACTCTGTGATTGGAAATACGCCAAGTATAGAGACCGATTTTCGAGAACTTTACCACAGCTAATCTCAAAATCTCAGCATTCGTGAAGTCTTGCACGGAAAAATGAGTTTCTCTGTTGCCCAGCATGCAAAAATTTCACGCGAAGAAGGAGAACCGACTGAGAAACAGCTCCTCGAAGTGGCGGACGCAGGGCGGAGCCTCACAGTGGTTGCCCGCCCCATTGCCGCGGTCGGAAACGCGTATTGGGAACAGAAAGTTACGTTAAAGACACCGGTAAGGGTAAATTTGGCTAATTGGGGGATTACGGAAGTAGAGATACTCAGCAATATAGGAGTAGAGAAAGAACGACATAAAACTGCGAGGAAATCGAGAAATAGGAACCCGAAAATAATCTCCTTCTCTCTCTCTTCCTCTGCGTCTGTAGCCGGAGTGGATTGAAGACAGGCTAGGGTCTGAACTAGCCGGCCGCGATCGTTGTCCCCCCCCCTCCACAGCAGCTCCCCCGGCTGCATAACCGCATAACGACATGCCGCGCTGCGGGGTCGTCATAAGACCCCGAGCCGCGTTTTTTTTATGCGATTTTCATCACATGTGACCTCTTCTAAAGTAGAAGGTTCGTTTTAAAGAACATCTAACCCCAGATCTCAGTTTTCCCTTACCCCTACTGGTGCCTTTAACAGTCCCACTACCCATCTTCAACCTCGATGAACGACAGGCGCCTGCTGGGAGGCCCCGTTCCCCTTCCGCCACTTTGAGGAGCTGTATATTAGCCGGATTCGAACTTTTTAACTTAATTTTTGTATGCAATCCTTATTAAGCAAATACTATATAAATATGTGGAAGACAGAAAGAGTCGTTTTTTCGTGCACGACTCCTTCCACTCAGAATCAGGTGTGTTCGTCATGGTGTATAAAATTTCGCTTTTAGTCAAGTATCGGGTTGGCAACCATCCAACGCCCAAGACTACACCTACTGTAATCTGAATCGACAACCTACTGTACAGAATGGATATGCTCAGCAAGCACGAAATGTTTTCAATAATCAGGTGGATCCGATTATAGAGCAGGTACAGTACCGTCACTACTACAGTTCATTCCTGAACATATACTACAGCTGCACCCTTAGCAGCTGCAGTTCAGTGTGTTATGAGGCGGCTCGCAGACCTGTCTCGTGGTATGTAGCGTGGTGTCGAAATTGACAGCACTACAAAATTGATTGCTCACCACGTGGGGCACGTCTGAAGTAACAATGCTCAATCGGTCGATACCGGCAGATGTACCGCGTACAATTTTGCCCCGATTTTGTGTGACGCTGCATCCTCACCCACCGCCACACGCTATAAACACAAACCAGATTAAGTCAGTGTGTATCATTGGGATAGAATTTCGAACTGTGGTCTGCGGCGCGACATGTACGAGCTAGAATCGCTGTATGTGGTTGGGCCTTAAAGCGATTCCATATCCTTCGCCGAAATGAAGCGCTAAACGGGGCAATCGCTTCGGGACCCAATTACTTTTGGCGCCCTCAGCTGGAACGCCCCGCGCAGTACGCCGCGCACCTTGACGTGCGAGGTTCTGTCCAAAAAATCGATGCACCGGGATGAAGGGGGTTCTTCTCAGAGGTAAGGAAGAGGTAATGTTCATTATTACTTTCATAAGCAGAACACTACACAAGAGTGCTCTAGGTTCCAGTGAGCATACAGTTGTAGCTTTTTTTAGGCACATAATGCACCTCAACGCGATGCCCAACCCCTGCAAACTCAGCCAAACTACACTCCAACGGCTTTCACGCTGGGACCTGCAATGAACGTCAAGTATCAATCAAATGGACCTCAATCGAGTACATTCCAGTTCACATACCAGTTGAGAAACGTCCCCGGAAAGTAAACTGATGTTTGTAAAAATGCTGTATAACAAATAAAAACATGGTCATCTAATCCTACTGACAATGAGTGTGGTATTTCCCAGGCATGGAAGCATGATTTTACCACAGTCGACGCTGCAGTGAAACGCATAAAAAATCTGCTTCGAACGAGAATGTCAATTTGTTTTTACAATTTTTAAAAAGGTATTTTCTTTCATTTCTTCACGCTGAAGGGAAGGAGCTAACGTATTGAATCAGATTAGTGGCTTACTTCCTTACTGATAGGTCCTTGGATAACTGCTCAAGCTGCACCTTCGTTCCACTTGCTTGGTGCCCCCTCATAGCGTTGTGCCTGCCTGAAAACTACCAAGCCCCGCCCATCCGACCAAATCATACCTGGCCGTAGACGAACAAGTTTCCAAGGTGGCCATCACGTGGAAAAAGCAACTTACGAAAAGAGAAGATAATTCAATGAAACAGCCTTCTGATGATGAAGACAGCTTTCACGCGGAAATTCGTACGTCTAAGGCCACATGTGTTTTGACTGGGTGGGCTTGGCTTGGTTGTGTTCAGGCAGGCACAACACCGTGAGGAGGCACCGTGCTCCCGCGGCAAAGGCGCAGCCTCAGCAGTTATCTGAGGGTCTACCCGTGGTGTGCCTTTAAGACAGAGTTTCGCGACGAGACGTGTGAAATGGCGGCGCCATGTGTAGTTGGATGCGAAGACAATTACCGTTTCTACGTCCCAAAAGCTCCGTTGGGGGTAATTTTGACAGTTCATGGAATTATTGTGAAATGTGAATGTCGAAGTGATCAGTGGTGCAGCAGTAAAGAGAACCATACGAAACTCTCAAAAAGGGGAAAAATGAAAGTCTGAAAGTCTCTCTCTCACTTCTTCCCTCTCGCCTACTCTGCATCATTAGCCGCGGCGGTGTAGACGCAAACGGCGAGGGGCCATGGCAGCCAGCCATGAAGATTGCCGTGCCCTCGCAGCAACCGTCCAGTTGAGGCAGCATGGTCCGCAGTACAGTGACAAACGATAGAGACTCCAAGGCATTTTTTCAATGCGAGTTTCGCCACAGATCATCTTTTCTGGGCTTGAGTGTTCGCCCACGGAACATATGTCTCCTCTGTTCTAATTTTCTCCTTACCCCTAGCGATGATTTTGAATGGCCTTACATGCAGTACTGGAAAATGTGAAAGCACTGAAGAAAAATTAACCACTTGTTGTTAGAAGCGGTGTACACAGGAAATCCCAGCCAGACTTTTCAATCTGTAAATGGAAGGTTGCGTTCATACTTGACGATGCGATTGACGTTACACTTCCATTTCTAGCAAATGGAAGTTGGTGAGAATGTGAACAGCAATTCAAAACACAAATTTACCTTAACATTGAGAAGTAACGTCCATTACCGCCCAATCGGATTATGTATAACCACATAGCACACTTTATCGATATATTCAGCCTATATTAGTACCTGAGCATGTGCGACGCTTCGCGTCTGCATGCGCCCGCAGAATCAACTAGATTGCACTGTGCTTTCAAACTGTTTTCTTAAATATGTGATCAATAATGCTCAGTTTGACGGACTCTGATCTGATCGGGCGTACTTTGTACCCCGTGCGATCGTAGATCACATGGGCACTTCACGAAAACCTTGAATAATCAAAAGATGTGAAGATCACCGACGATTTGGTGTGACTTTTTCTCAGAGCAAATGTCTGAAACAGTCTCAAGTGTTGAATGTGCCGCCCTAGCCCTAGACAGTCGTCTTCGATAGAAAAGCCGATTAAAATATGAACACGCCCATTTGGACGAGTTCCCATGACCTATCGCATGTGATCACTGGTGACAACGCTCACATGGGGTAGTCGAGATCAACGATGGTGCCCGTGTACGCGATGGACGTTCGAGGTAGGTTTTTATCGATTGACTGCTGTGTAGGTTATTGATCTGAACTTTGACGTTGTCCTTAGTATCCAGTGATGTCGTGTAGGAAGTGGCGATTTTGGTAGCGTAACTAGTACCCATAAAGTTGGGGTGCTTGACGCTTGCTGTGTTCTTTTTGCCATGAAATTGCTGTTATACAACAGATACGAAGTCTGAATTGTGAAAATCTGACCAATTGTCCGATTTCTAATCACCAACAAAAGTACAGCCGAACTACGTGGATATGGAGCAGCTATCGCAAAGCAGCTAGTCTCACATGGGGTCAAATCAAGTCGGGGGGGGGGGACGCAATTTTGCGTCGACTCGAAACTCCTTTTCCTCCCTAGGCTTAGGGTAAAATTGATATCTCCTCTTTCTACATAAAAAAGCATATGTCAAAGCATAGGTCTCATCTGCTTTAGCCTAAGCCTAGGGAGGGAAAGATGCTTTGACGTGGGTGAAACGCCGACGCAAAGTTGCGTCCCCCCCCACTTGATTTGACCCCTCACATGAACAGCGTTCTTTCATCCTGCTTCCTGTAGACCTAATTCTCAAACATTTTGATATGGGCAGATGGGTTGTTGAGACTGCGTTCATATCCAACTGAATGGGATTTTTAGCGTCACGGATAGGATACGTACGAGTAAATAGGCGTTCCCGCGTATCCGCGATTTGGGTTTTCAGCGAATAAGCGTATCCCGATTTTGAATATTTGCCATCATAGTGATAGACCGACGTGGTAGTTTGTGGCATCGCCCAAAATCCCAAATCAGGAGTACACCGATCAATTGGAACTCCCATTCAGTTGGGTATAAACGCCTCGTGAGGGGCCATAGGAAAATTCTTAGACGTACACTAGACAACTATACAGCCGACGCGCTGTGTGCTGGCAGGCGACGGCATGCGCCGATACCATGCGTTTCCATGAGACTGAGGTCGCCTTCATACTTTATGGCACCAGCGTCGACCGCAGCACGCGCAACCAGCACGCCGCCATTGCTGCGACATTCCTTATTTATAACGCTCGACCGAATCATATTCAGCATGAAGATCGGGGCTCAAGCCACGCGCACCATACTGTTGTAATATTCGGTCGAGCGTTATCAATAAAGCGTGTAGCAACAGTGATCGTTGCCGGCAGCAGGTACCACCTCAAACGCGGGTGTGTACCGTTACGTCTAAAAATCGCGTTGCGGCGTCGCACTTGCAGCGCCATCGGTACGACTTGCTGCAGTCGATTGGAAAGCTAGGGAAGTTCGCCTATGATGTTGCTGTTCCAGGAGATAAAATTGCAAACAACCCGCCGTCGTCGCGCCGCTCACTGCGGGCCGCCGCGCCAATTTTAGACGTAACGGTACATACCCCCCTTAGACGCCGTTGCCGCATAATATGAAGACGATCTAAACTTGCTGCCACTTTGCCAACGTCCAAATTAGCCGGTCCTTTTCTTCTCAGCATTTACTTACATAGCTAAACACTACGTGGATGCGCGCGCAAGATCCTGAAGCTTCTCCTCCTTAGGCTCAGAATGATCCGGAAAGCTAGACACATACCACATATACGCAGCACACCACGCTAAGTATATTAGCTACCCAAGTGTCACATAGCGTAGCTTGCCGGTGCAATACGCTCGCCGTTAGGCCGCGTTCATATTTTGCGGTGCTGGTGGCAAGGCGTGGCTGTGTGTCTCAGCGTCTCGGCCTGAGCCACTCTATCTCGTTGCCTGTGTCGTCTCTGCACCTCCTTCGTGCCGCTCTGCCTTGCTATCTGGGAATGTAACCTTACTGTGCTGGCAATGCAGCGGCAGGACTACCCATTGGTGGCAGCGCAGGTCATCACCCACGCGCGACGCGCGGTGATCAAAAAACAGATCAAAAAACCCAAAAAACATCTGTGAGTGTGAAATTGGTCGTCAGACTTTTCGGTAACTATATGACTAGATTTCACATTGTAGAAGAGTCGAATTCGAACTCAGCAGAGAATGAGCGTCTGCAAACTCTTTTACGAATGAAGGATGAGCAGTTAAACAAAGTAAAGGTTAGTATCAAAAGGTAATCCTAATTTCGTCCAGGATATTGTTTGTTGGTGAACATATGGACTACACTGGTGTAAAGCGGTTTCGGAATATGCGGATATTAAATATGTTTGAGCGGATACGGTTGCGCGAGGATCGAGCGACTCAAGAAGTTCAGAAGATAAAGTATAAACGAAAAGAAAACGAGATGCTATGTAGAGGAGGAGCACTCACTGTGAGCGGCGTCCAGCCTATTTTTGCCTAGGATTTCAACCTAAGCCTTGGTTCTGTGGGATGCTCCTATCCCCCTCCAGGTGAGGCTTAGATACAATATTCACTTGAGTATACAAAACGATTCACTATGGTAACGGGTGACGGACAACAGCGCGACAATGACAATGGACAGAGCTCCTTACTACTGAACTTTAACACCGAAAACGATATACATATGTCGGTCGACTAGACGATTAGGCGATCAGCGATTAGGCGGTCAGGCGATTAGGCGATCGTGAGTAAGGCGGAGTGAACGTGATCAAAATGTTTTTTTTTCGCGTAATCGTTTAGCCGCCTGGTTGCCTGATCCTCCAATCGTCCAAGGCCGCGTTTATACTCTGCGATGCCGCGGCAGGGCGTGGCTGCTTGTCTCTGCGTCTCCGCCTATGCCACCCTGGCTCGTTGCCTGCAACGCCTCTGTACCTCCCCCGTGCAACTCTGCCTGTGAAGGCAGCCACATCCTGTCGGCGCTGAGTATGAACGCGGCCCAGTCGATACGCATTTGACTCTTTTCGCCTATTTGCCCTATCGTCCAAATCGCCAACCCCCCTAGCAATGCCTGAGGGAGCAGAGGTGGTTCATCCTCCGCAGACCTCCTTCCCTATCGAGGTAATCGCCTTATCCAGTATCGAAGTTCGATTGCTCGAATTCTCGGGGAATCGCTGCTCTGCAATCATCTTCTGATTCTTCAGAGTCAAAAACGGTTATTGGGATGATGTGGCTAATGAGGAACTCTCTCCATAAAAACTAGTGACCTAGAGAGGCAATCTACTGATTCTCAGTGAAGAGCGCATCCTTGAGTTGTTGAGGGGATGTGTTTCTGAGCCGCGCCCTCCCTCCGCCGTAGGTGGGCCGTAGGTGGATTTTGCCGAACAATGGTTATAGAGTGGATATGGGAATGATAGTAAAGTGCTACCTGTTGTACCGTATTACTGTAGTATCAATAGACCTTACGTGGTGTTTGAACTGTCGGATTTCAGAGTGAGCGCGTCAAAAGGTCAGGCTTGAATGAATGATACTACAAATTACCACTGCCACTGCCTTACAGGAGGCTTCCATGCGCGATCCACGGTGCTCCATATGCCACTATCCAGTAGCTGAATCACGACGTCGGATCTGTATCACTTGCTCCTGCCATGTCCACGTCGATGGAGACGGTACTGTAACAATTCTGAACTTCGATGAGGTGTGAATTTTCGCTATTCTTTTGTTACCGCACACTTTCTTGGTAATTTGTTTACTTCTTCTGTTCAATAACGATCTCTGAAGTGTGGTAGCGAACTCTTCCTACTATATACAAAACGTCTCCTTTGTCGATTTGTACGTCCGTCCGCCCGTCTGTCACGAAATTAGGTGTTATGGGGGTCAAGTGTGGTATGGGTAGGGCATGGGACAAGAAGTAAAGACCACAAATGGACCAAGTTTAGCTCCGCCCACGGCGGGCGGGGCCTGCACTGGAGTGTTTCGTTTTCAGACCGAAAATTGTTAATTGGGTTCAAGTCGTAAAAGAGGTCAGGCATAGTTGGCGGAGATGTTACATGAAAAACGGCCTGTGGAGATGGGAACAAGTTGGGAATGAATAGGGCATGGGATGATAAGTATAGGGCACACATGAACCAAGTTGAGCTCCACACACGATGGGGGGAGGGGGCGTGCTGTGGAATGTTCCGTTTTTTCGGACCGAAAATTGTCAATTGGGTTCCAATATGACTCAAACGTGGGGAAAAGGTGTATTTGGTCAGGAGTGAGTTTTTCAAAGTCATGGAAGAAGCCTGGGCACAGTGGGCGGTGCACACCTAGTGGGTTGCCCGTACAACGAAAATTCACAACTCGGTTCCAACGCAGGAAAAAATCAGCAGAAGTGACCAATGTACAAGTTATCTCAAGCACATTCGAAGTGAGAGAAATTCGCCCACAGTGGGCATGGCGTGATGTGGTAATGAGTACCCCATCAGTTTATAGAAAAAAGCAATTCTGATCTACCCACTGACACCCATGATGTTACGCGCACAATGGTGTGCGCCAGCCAACTGGTGATTCAATAAAGGCTTGAGTCACTCGGCTAAATGAAAGTGAACTTCTCCAAAGGTGACCGAATTCGCCTGAATTAGCCCGAGGATAAAGGTTACTTCTTTGCCTCTCTGGCCTCTACTTCCAGGACCCCTCAGGTGTTTTGAGAAATTCTTCAACCAGCGCTTCATTTGCTTCCACATTTCGCCTCGCCGGCCTGATGCAAGCGCTTTAGAATAGCTATCGATTTCGTACTCTTGCTATCAATATTGTTTTCACGTGCGCTCCCCTGTAAATATGCCAGAACTTCAGGCAACACATTCTCTTGAGGCACTGACCAATATCATAAAAGCTCATGGGATATTAGTAGTAAGTGCCTCACCCGTGAAACAGCTGATATCTTGCATTTTAAGGTTTCTCAAGATGGTTTTAGGCAGAGAAAACATTGATGTGTGGTAGCTGCGTTATGGACGAATCTGCTCACGCTGGTCATCACACATTGCTGTATTTGCCAATAAAGGTGTAGTTGTCGTTTAGGAATGAGTCCTATGGACATTGTATGTTGACTGGAAAATGATCGTCGGTCGCTTTCATATTTGCAGTACTGCAAAGTATGGAAGCGGCAGAACGTGCGTAGGGATGTGTACCCTTATATCAGATTTCGCACCGCGGCATGTCGCAAGCGAAGCAATGCGGACGAGCTTAAGGCGCTATGTTGTTGGGTCGCAAGCGGTTACAAGTCAACTACGTATCGCGCCCCTAACATTACCGTGTAATCGTTCTAAGACCCAACTACAGCGACGTGCATAGCTCGCACACACGGTGTCGCACACCGCTCGACGTCGTGCGAGATCCTGACACAAGGGTACGCACGCCGTGCTTGGCGACCGTGTCTGGCGGACTTACCTAATTCATTCGTCATCTGTATTTCTTACTTTTTTTTCAGACAAGGCAACACTTGTCCAAGTGGCTTCCAGATGTCGAGCAAGAATTCGACAAGCATAAATGGAAAAACATGATAAACTCGTCCTCTGAATACGTGTTTGCGACTGCTGAGGTATGAAATACACCGTCAACTTGTATTTTATATTAACTACGATTGTGAACATGAAGCAATCTCTTTCTGAGGCGCTTTCATGCACTGAGGAACCGGCAGCATGGTGTGGCAACATGGTCAAGCGAGGGAAAATCTCAAAAAATACGACCCTCTCCCTTTCTACCCAGCCACTGCGACACCAAAGAGAATAAGAGCCAAGGGTAAAAAAGTACTGAGGCAAAACTCCGACAAAATGAAAGAAATAAGAACCTAACAAAATGCAGTACTCATATTCCAAAACAACAGCGTCTATGATAAGAACCCCACAAATTTAATACTTATATTCCGAAACGAAACCATTGCCGGAATCGGTAATGTTCTTGTCCTCTGATGACGAAGGAGAGGGCTTAAAAGTCATGCAAGTAAAGCGGCAGGGATAAAGGATGAAAAGAACAATGATAGAAAAGTGAGAAACTAAATAAGAGCCATGTTATGCGCTCCTCTGTGCCCCATCTGATCGCCGTGTCGCTATTGCGGTAGCGACGCGACGATCAGATGGGGCGCTGTATTTTTTCCATAATAAATTTGGACATTTTTGGGTACTTGAAACTTTACTTAGACACCACCTTTGAAATACTGTAAATAGTTTTCTTAATAACTTCCTTAGACCAATCTATCTGCCGCTTAGTTTCATTAATGGTTGCGTAAGTCTCTATATGGAAATCCAGTCAAGGAGAATTTTGAAAAATTGCAAAGTGTTAGACTTTCATTGGACATAACTTCCTTCAAACTTAACCATATGAGTGCGGACTTGTTGTCCGAGGTCTGCGAGGTTGCCGCTCTTAAATGGCTACCTGAACTATGCCATATCTCCAAAATGAAAGAAGTTATTTCGAGAGAAGTCAGTCGAGGAAATTTTTTTTTCGTCGAAGTTGTGATATCTTCCACGAATCTTTGGAAAAATGATCCATTGAGTCTGTTACGCCTCCAGAACGCATCTCCTGCTCTCAGCAGACCAATGGGAGGGTGGCCGGCCTCGGCTGGCTTGCTGTGGGATGCATGAGTATTTTATTCCCTTCCTAGTAAATACAAACGCTTTTCCAGTCCGCGTAGTGGCTCGCTTGCACCAGATCAAGTACGTGTAGTCTTAGTAGGATATGAAAGAAGTCCATATTAGATAATTTTTAGTTTTCATCTAATAGTTTCTGGAGCATACATCCACGGGGATAGATGCCGCTTCCCACGCTTAAAGGAACCGGAAGGGGGTCCGAAACAAGAGGAAGATGCAAAGAAATGAGCATTTTGTAATGAACACTCAAGGTTAGAAGCCATAATAGGCGAAAAAACCCGGACTCAAAAGCGCGACGCTGCGGTGTGTATTCGCATCCCATTCGCATCAGCGCATCCATTCCGAGTTGTCCGCTGTAGGAGACGGGCCGTGGGCCAACGTTAGTTGTAGCACCTGACTCCCACCGCAGTGGAGTGGCCATTCCCAACTACATTAGCATTCATGTAAGTACATCTAGAAACATTATAAGAAAGAACAAAGTAAAAAGTAAAGGAGAAACAAATTTATAATGGAAACATCTTCTTTTGGCACCATGCCAAGGCGTCAAATTGGCGGGTTTGTGCAATGGCGGCCACTTAAACTCGTCCACACTACGTCTGTTCTACCGTAAGCCAAAATTACCCCCTTCTGGTGTCTTTAACCGGTGAATTTCGGAGGTGTCTATGTACGTGTTTTCGGTGCCAGCGGACCGAATAGGGTTATTGGCATTGGCTGACTTCGTTGTAGATCGCGCCATGCATGAGGTTTCCATGATGACTGAGTTGAATTAAGTTTCGGGTTCAAACCCAGTTGGTCAGTTTTGTCACATCTTTCCCTTTACACTTTGGACCCTCAACCGCTGATCACTGCCTATGTCAACGATTACGACCCTTCTCCATTTCAAGCGGACCAAATACGACCTCCCTGTCGAGGATTCCTCGATGGAGGCTTGACCCCGTGTGGCAGTCATCTCTGCGTCTCCGCCAGTGCCATTCTGCCTCGCTGCCTGTGAAAGTAGCCAAGCCCTGCCTCTGGCACCGCTATATATACACTTATTTATTAATTTACTTACTTATTTCTTTTTTTATTTATTACACGAGCAGATTTGTCCGAGTACAGATTACAACATGACCCTAACAATTAGTGCCAAAATGAAGGTAATACTTATATAAGACCACCCATGGGCAACAACAATGAAAAAAGATAAGAAATATTAAAACGGATTTCACGGACTCAGGTATTTATCCACAAACAAATATCAAACAGTTTTTAAATGTGTTGCAAGACGTTGTGAGCATCCGATGCTTTCTGCATAACTTCCTGAGCAAGACATGACTCTATGAGTGAAAAATGACGCCTACAGTTGAGCCTGGATCTGCTTAGATCTTCTTTCAACTTGCAGCCTCTCTTATAGGCTTCTTCGGGACCAAAGTTCCTCGAGATCCATGCTAGTTTTTCTATGTATCAGTCTGTGGTATAACGAGAGATCATTCCTTCTTCGTCTATATTCCCAAGTAGTCAGCCCCAAGTTCTTCTTTCTGACACCAGCCGAAGGAATTTGGTCATATTGAAATCCAAGAACTTGCACCCGTTAATTTTCTGGTGAAGCCATTTTGTACTGTCTCAATCTTTTCATGGAATGATCAATGCTAAATGTGGATAAGTCATCTAGTAATTTATTTTGTTGCAGTTTCTACGACAGTTTGAACAGCGTTATAGCCATGTTCGTTCTTGGGCAGAGTTTCAAACAGTTTTTAATGCCATCAAGTTGCCTCTTTGGAGAGCGCAAAGACATCAGCGAGCTGTTAAGCGGGCGATTGACGAGTACGTGCGAGGAATGCAAGTAAGTTCCTTTACATTTTCACCAGGAACGTAAAGGTGAAGGTGCTTGACCAAGTCCCGTGGCGGAAATAAGATGTTTGGTGAAAGGAGTCTTAGAAAATGGAAGAGCAATAGATCTGCGAGAATTGACACGTGCAAAGGGGTAATCTCAAATACGTTTGGTAGCAGAGCGACTTCAGTGGTAGCAATTTACCTCTCACAGCCATTCTGCATAAGGCGGGAAACCTATCATTAGAAACACCTGAGAGGTAGTGATAATGGGTGGTAATGAGTTTTCGCATCACAGGAAACGTTATGATGCGGAGGAACGCACAAAGAAATGCGCATCGCAAGCGCAAGCGTGTAGACTAAAATAAATTTTTAAATTGTACAAGTTGTCCCATCCATGCATTCCACTCAGAAATGTTTGTGGAAAATTCCGAAAACCTGAGGATGAAATTGCAGGAATTGTTCTACAATCTAATAGTGGCTACGAATCTGAGAAGCAAGTCAGATGCGAGAAAAAGTTGTTTCCAGGATGTCGTTCGAACGCTAGATGAGCTGTTGTTCACTGACTCGAACAATGATAACGTCATGGACTTCGCACTAGATCAGGTTCTAAAAAACCATGGCGGCACAGCTGACGAGGGAAAATGCTATTCTTTTGCCTCGATTTCTGCACAAAGGGACGCAGATGGACCTGATATGTCTGTGAAAGGTAGTTCTTAGTTCTTTTTAGAGTGTGACCTTTTATTCAGCCATAGGGCTATCAATGAAGGTGACGTTCGAATTCGCAAGTCGTTTCGAAAGGCACTGAGAAATTGTAGGGCTCAATGCTACTAGTACATGCAGAGGGCATTGTTATGCCCGGGACATTTGGTATCCAGGTTCATGGGGCCGTTTTGGTAGCAACTTCCCCTGTTTTGTCAATCCTATTATGTATGATGTGTATTCCTTGCCGAATGAGAGGCGTGCTTCAGGAGTGGGTGGATTTTGTGAAGTCAGACTGTTGCAAGTTTCCACTTAACTATTGGTTGTTTCGGAATGCAATAGTGTTCTGCTTCGCCTCTGTACTTTCTGCCGATAGCCTTGTACTTATGTTACCTGGTGGAATCCATTTTTTTCAATTTGTTCGCTATCTGCCTTCTACGCACTCTGATCATGTTTGATTATTTCGTGCATAGAAGTATTAGGTTGTCCCGAAAGTCTTGTAGGATTTTCCCAAAAAAATCAATAACTCTTGTTTACTCCGAGGTAGGTCGAAGCGGTTCAGATATGGTAGAACGTTCTCTAAACTTTTTAGAAAAATATATATTGACCCACCAGATCCCGTAGAGAGAGCTACAATGCTCGTTGTCGATACCCACCCAACTCGCGGTGTCATCTGCTATGAACGGTCTTGCGGCATCAAAACGACGGAAACTTGCCACTCCGTCAGCGCTGCATTGGGCAGGGGATGTGTGAGCTACGAGACCATGCGCCGCTGGTTCATCAGCTTCAGCAAGGGCGAGATTGACATGGAAGACAAACCACGCTCAAAACTGTGCTACTTCTGCGACGCTGAAGGAATGCTTTTCCATGAGGTGCTGGTACAAAGCGAGACAGTCACCGTTACCGTATGCACCCACCAGCTCCAGCAGCTCGCCGTCGCTGTTCGAGAAAAGCTCCAAAAAAGGTCCGCGGTAACCCTCCCATGACGACGCCCCCTCCGATTTCACGAAAAGTACCCAGGCCAAGCTACACGAGCTCGGCTGGGATGTCCTGCCTCACAGGCCATGCTCTCCAGACATTGCCCCTTCTGACTAACACCTTACCCATCCTCTTGAAACCTTCCTGGCCAACAGAAAATTCATTGATTATGACATGTTTGCAAAGGCGATCGCTGACTTCATCGACTCCCAAAACCCAGGGTTCCGGGAGGAGGGAATCAACGATTTACCTATGAGCTGGCAGAGTCTTATCAATAACAATGGTTAATACGTTGTTGCCTAATTATTGTTTGTTGGAAGAAAAAATAATAAAAAATGGTGGTCGAAAAAAATCCTACAAGACTTTTGGGACAACCCAATATTTGTCTATTTCTCTGAAACACCGCTTTAATTGGATTCTGTGACTCAGAGCATAGTGATGTCAAATCGTGGATGGGGTTTCGGTGGACTCCTCAGCTCACATCAACAATTAAACAGTGAGTTGGTCTTCTTTTGAGCTTTGCGAAAACCATGATAGTTTCCAATTCACACTGATTGTTAAGAAGCAATTTTATAAATTTGTAGCGGTGTCCTTTTATCGGCTGTAATAGTTGCAAAGATGACTAGGCCAAGTGCAGGTTCAAGACATCGTTTCTCGTTTGTCGAGCCGGTCGGCATTGTACGTATGTACTTGTCTTATAGTAGTTAACTTGAATAAAACTTGATCAATACCCTGCATGTCGCGAACACGTGCGCATACTGTGGCAAGCCAGCGGGCTCATAGTCGGTTAGGGTCGGCCTATGCGGGGTCACAACAGAAACGGGTGCTACTGTAGTTGGGAAGTCACCCATCGTCGCGTTGTCGTCCCTCACTGGAAACCGTTCTACAGTCATCAGTTTGTATACTCAAGCGTAAACTTTACGTGAGTCTCAAGTTAGAGGAGTAGAGGTTTTTCTCTACACTAATTGTAAGGCTTAGGCTAAAAACTAGGCAAAAATAGTGTCGGACGCAGAGCTCAGTGGGATGTTCCCCCCTCAACTACATTGGCACCCAAACATGATCCTGCCCTATTGATCACGATGTGAACGTAGGTGATGACATCATTAGGTAGACTTTGTGTCTTGACCTTCACTTGTTAGCCTTTTTTTGCATTTTCATAGAAAATTGGAGTGTTTCCTACTAGGTGTGAAGAACCGTCTACCAAACATTCCAATTCGGATACTTCGAGCACTTCTCCGTCAATTGCCTACGAACCTGCACCAGTAAAGCGACTTCGGCTAGAGGCTGCAAATTGTACGCAGACAGCACCTTACGGTACTTTTACTTCATCAATATTTCACTTTGTTGGTATTTTCAGAGCAATCCTTCGTGGAAATCCTTGAATTTCAGGTAATGCAGCTTCTCAAATTGCAGACATGTCTAAGCCCGTTGGCGCCTGCGTGAAGCCTCAGAGTGTTGAATCAGATACAAGTGAAGTCGCAAACATTTTAGCCTCTGTACCTTCGATTCCTCAAACGACCAGCAGTTGTGAACCTCTAGCGGGTAATCCTCCATTTGGCTCCTTTTATAACGGAGCTACAGTGCCAGTGCCGAGTGCTCACAATACGCTGGATCATCTCGTAGCTGCCAGAGATGCTTTACTGGCTTCTCAGTTTGAACTATCTCTTCCCTTTCTATCTCACGTGTGGTCTGCTGCATCGGCTTTATCGAATAGTATTCATCAGATTCCACGATCGCCGTGCCCATCATATCCATGTGCCGCTGTCAGTCCTTTTCCGAATGTTCCGTCATTCAGCGAAGTGTTATCTTCAGCACTAAAACTGGATGTGAGTGCGACGCGTCCTTCATGTACGCTGCCAAATCAGTCGCCGTTGGAGCCTCCTGCGAACAGGAAGAGAGGCACAAAAGTAGTAAAGGGTTCGGTCCCGACTTCTGTAGAAGGTATGATCATCATTTTTTCGCGCTAAAGTGTAATAGGTGTTTCTAATTATTGCAATCTTTTTGACAGCTCGATTGAGCTCAGCTGTTGGAAATAATACTTAGTCCATATTTTTAGATGATCTTTCAAGAATAGATAGCTTACCAGGATTTTCGAATAGGGTGCTCTACCGATCGATAGAGCTTTGAACGCTGATAACAGCTGTGGAAACTAAAACTGCTACGGGCTGTTCCGAAGCGAATTAGGAGTGGACAAATTGTGCCTGTGATATCTCAGTGACGAGGCACTTTGCCATCAGCATGGCCGTTGCTGAACTACCTACGGCCACCGTGGTGTACTGGTACTGTTCCGGACCTGCATGAAAGGTATTAGGCTTTGCTCCCCGCCAGAGGAGTTTCTTTGCATTTTGTGCCTCATTGTCTACACGTTTACCTGAATAAATGATACTAGTATCACATGGTACCTTTGGAAGCCGATAACGCGCGAGCAGTGGTTTTCGTGCGAAATAAGTGTGATTTCCGTGTTTGGAAAGTCAAATCACCCTAGAGGGCAAGTTTTCAGCCAATTCGAGTATTTGACTAAATTTCGGAAAAATTCACGGGGTATTTATTGGGTGGCAGCATATTGAACGAAGGAGAGGTCGTTGTCCCTTGCCGAGGAAATGGTCTTATTTGACGCTTGTTATGTTCGTTAAGTGCGATGGGCAAGTGTGACAGGTATGTGTAGGTCATTTGTTCAGGTTGCAATATTAATTCGTGGACGGGAGCTCAAAAAACCACCACTCCATCCCGCGGCCAATCCCAATTTTCCAAAGTCGGACTAAAAGCTGGATTTTTTGCACAGAGGGATAATTAGAGCACCTGTGCGCGAATATCATAATCTTTTCACGTAACAACGCCAAGTTCGTGTGGTACGGGGATCTCTTCGACCTGGTATCCTTCCCTTGTGGGTAATGTTATCCTACTTTATATAATCGGCCAAGTGTGTTTGTTGGTGTGTCTGTGTGTGTGTGTGTCTGTTTGACCGGAAATTCATATCTCGCGTCGCAACAAAGCTGGGACCCTGAAATTTACAAGTGATATAAAGGGTGGTAAGGGGACCAGAACGGTGATGGACCAAAAGTGATAGCAGCTGATAAGGGCTGATAAGGAGCCTTGAAAGTCGTATGTTGCCAAATTCGTTTCACCTTTCGTGTCAATCCCTGAGTGCCGAGACTCACAGGTGTTTTGAGGGGTGGGACGGGCACATCAATGATGGGTGATCCGAATTGATAGCGGTTAACAAGATTCGATAAGGAGCCTCACAAGGCAAATGTCGTTGGATCCGCCTCACCTTTCGGGTTGATCTTATTGTTAGAGTGCCGACACTCACGGGTGTTTTGAGGGGTGGGACGGGCACATCAGTGGTGGGTGATCCAAATTGATAACGGTTGATAAGATACGATAAGGAGGTCAAAAGGCTAATGTCGCCAAATAGGTTTGGCTCTTCTGGCGTTCACACTCACAGGTATACAGGGTACGGAGACCATAATTGTGACCTTTCGAAACATGATTGCGGATTACAGGGGCTGATAAGAGCCATCAGGAAATGGGGAAGAGATAAAGTCCGGTGCACCGCTTACTACAACTATAAGACTGCTATAGTAAATGCGTCTGTTGCTCAGTACCATTGGGTGAACCTATTTTGTTTATGTTCTGACATCTGCTGCCGATGTATCGACCGCTAAATTGCCCAGCCTTCCGAATAATAGTGCATGCCTTTTGATACTACGACCTACGTGGATGATGAAGACACGATCTAGATTTGTGATAGCAAAGCAAGCGATTCATTCTCTCATGCGGCCAGCAACAGTACTGGATATCGACCGCTAGACTATGTGAAGTTCCAAAAAGTGGTGCATGTACAAAAACGATAAGCATCCATAACTGCATATGGATCTACCACCAGTATGTAAGAAACCAGTTGGACTGGCGCACACTACTGCGCGCATCAAACAGGAGAGCACGCAAAATGTGCTTGATCGATATCGATTGATATGGGGGTAGGATGGAACTCACGGGATTTTGTCTCCATTCTCCGTTTTCTGCATGGGTCTCTTTTAGCAAACCGTTTGAATGATGATACCCAACAATCGATATCGATCAAGCTCATTTTGCGTGCTCCCCTGTTCGATGCGCGCAGTAGTGTGCGCCAGCCCAACTGGTTTGTTATAAAACAAGTAGCAGAATAAGTGATTGGTGCAAGAAGTATCAGTACAAAGAAATGTTCAAAAAAGAGAGAAAAGTATCTACTGTCAATGAAACACAAAATGCATGGAAATCTGCACTGGCGGGGAGCAAACCCACGGCTCTAATCCTGCAGATCCGGAACACTCCCAATGAGCCACGCCTGCAGTTGACAGCTTAGCAACGGCCGTGCTGATGGCAACGTGCCTCGCAATGAGATATCACAGGCAAATTTTGACCCCTCCTAACTCGCTTCGTAACAGTCCGTAGCACTTTAGGTTCACACAGTTGTAATCAGCGTTCGAAGCTCTATCGATCTGTAAAGGTCCCCATTCAAAAGGTTCCATGGGAAGTTGAAAGCCCTCACTGGTTAGTAGCGAGAGCCACCAGCTGCTTTCATCAGATCGCGATTGTTGGGAGGATGGAAATTTCAACCTAATCAACAATATCACATGCAGTTCACTAGGTAATGTCTCTAGTTTCCTTCAATTTTTCAGGTAAACCTCTGTCGGGCACGGCCAAAGGTGGTAAGGAGACAGCTGAAGGGGTACAAGTAACGGTTGGGAAACCACTCACGACCGGGTATGTCCAAATGTTTTATGGTAGTTAGCACATGCTCAGAAGATAGCGTGTAAATAAACGCAAAATATAAGTTGGAGATTGCGGTGTTCCTTGAGATATTTAAAGATTTGTTTTTAAGCTTCATGATGAACCCGCAACCTGTGAATAGTGATGTGGTGACGTAATTTTCCGATAAAGGTCTAGAATTTCACGTTTACTGAATACGTCTTCGTACTAGGTTGCCCGGAAAGTTCTCAGCGTTTTGCGTTACTATTTTTGCGTTACTATTTTGCATTCATTGCTGAAAGACCCATTCTTCCTCGCATCTCAGCAGTATGTCCTAAAGAGGATTTTTTGCTCTGTCTGATGGTTTAATTGCCGTTTCACCATTGCTTGATGGACCTCCTTTTCCCAAGACTTTTTGAAGCATGTCAGAGGGATATTTTCAGGTGTAGGGGCTCAGACTGTTGGAGAAAGCACAGAGTGACAATGGCTCAACAAATTCCTTTCTGGAGATTTCGGCCTTGAAGATTAACCTTGTCCGGTCGACCTAAAGCAATAGCTGACGAGGATCTGAAGTCGTTTGTGAAGGCTGACCCATTCCAAGCATTTGGAATGGGTCAGCCTTCACGAAATTGCAGAAAATGTAGGCGTTGGCAAATCCACTTCTGTGGATGATCTGAAACGCATTGAAGGTGAAAAAACTCGAGTAGTGGGTGCTCCACAATTGGAGTTACCGGCAGAAATTCACACGTCTTGAGCTTCCTCACTGATTTTGCGCAACGAAGACGACCCGTTTTGTGATTCAGTTGTCGCCTGTGGTGAAAAGTAGATTATGCATGATAACAGGAGACTTTCCGGACTGTGGTTGGATGCCGACGAACCGCCGAGGCATTTTCCAGAGCCGAATCTTCACGAAAAAAAAGATACGGTTTCAGTATGGTGGTCATCGGCTGGTGTGATCCACTATAACATTTTGTCCAGGCCAACCCACCACAGCAGAGTCCTACTGCGAAGAAATCGACGAAATGCTCCGGAAATCGCGCAAACTGCAGCCAGCTTTTGTCAACAGAAAGGGTCCGATTCTTTTGCATTACAACGCCCACTCACCGTTTCACAAATCGCTGTCCGTAAGTTAAACGAACTGGGAGTTGAATTTACACCTCACCGCCTTATTCTCCAGACCTTTCCCCAATCGACTAGCACCTCATCAAATATTTTCAGATCTTCCTTGCTAGAGAATAGTTCATTGATCAGGACTAGGCGATAAAAACCTTACGTGGATTTGGTGGGTTCTCGACCACCCGGATTTTTTTGGGACTGGATCAGTCAACTGGAGTCATACTGGCAAAAGCGTGCTGATTCGAACGGTGTTTATTTCAAGTAAATCCCATGATTAAGAAATCTATGATCGATTGAAGTGAAACACGCAAATTGCTGAGACCTTTTCGGGCAACCTAATATTAGATTTTCTCTTAACCTCTTTTTTCACACGTCTTCTTCAGAAGAAAGTTCCGCTTTGAAAGCGTATCTGTTGCTTATACTGTTGTTATTTCTCGTAAGTTCATTGTTTTCTTCCCTTTTGTGAAATTCACTCTAATTGACATTGCTCTTATATACTAACCTTGTCCATCACATTTACTGTAAGGCTATTTGAATGAGGGAGGAGCACCTCATACGCCACTATCTAATCTGATCTCCAAAAGGGTTACACTAAGGCTCATGCAAAAATATACAATTGAGTGTGCAGATTAATGCGTGAGTGATGCTCAGGTGTTTAGCTTTCCAGGAGATGCCACACTGTTAACATAACACCACTATAAGCCTATGTTGCACTCTGTTGTTCTTAATTTGTTTTTGTTCAACTGTTTCTGTGTCTTTTTGTTAGTGCCAATATTCACAATGATCACAATAATAATAAATCTTGTAAAGTTCGACAATAAGTTGTCTTATGACAGGTCGCTTCTTCATCACTGCATCAGTGACATTTCAAGTTTTCAGAATCGAATCTAAAAGTTCTTTCACAACAGTGGCGGCACTACAATTTCGCAGAACAGCGCAGCATCGCATTCGTTATGTCATGTATGACGAGTGACGCAGATCTGATAACGCCCACCGTTTGCAACGCTCGACCCAATCACACTACAGTATGGTGGTCATGGCGAGAGCCCAGGAACGAATTCGAATATGGCATAGTATGGCACCACGCCAAGATTCGAAATCGAAATCGTAGACTCTCGACGCGATCATCATACTGTAGTGTGGTTGGCTCGGGCGTTTTGCAAACGGTGCGCGTCATCAGATCGACGCCGTCGTCTGCGACAGGCACATGGTTGTGTTAATTTGACGCCGGTGCCTACATCAATTGTTGCAGGCACCTAAAGTATGACCGCGGCCTTAACAATTTACTCCTTTCTCAATTCATCGTTCTACTTCCAATTTTCTTCTCTGTTACGAAGAGGACCATCGCAGGACTTAGTTGTCCGAAAGCTTCGCACATGAAATCAGATCGATAGGATCTTCATTGCCAGTTGGAGAGCGTGATGATCTTCCACATGAAATAGCCTTTGAAATGACTTTCTAGAAGAGCTAGCCTTTGAAATGACTTTCTAGAAGAGCCATGATGAAAGGAGAAGGTCGCGCATCACCATTTGTAAAGTTGGTTAATCGGTCTAGATTATCAACGCATTTCTTCGCGGTGGGTTTACACGGTAGATGAGCAGACGGTTTACCGCAACACTTTTTATAAGCAACAATTAAGTCATAGGTCCTGAGTACGACTATATTCATTAAATGATTATGTGTGCGATAATGTTCGATAGAAGCTGTAAATTGGTTTATATCCACGATTTGCGCCATCCCTTCTTCCCTCTCTTCTTTGATCTCTTTTCAACAGTTCTAATGACGATGCTCGTTGGTGCTGCAGTCATTCTATCATGGATTGACGAATAGTCTGTTACGGCCTGCGCTGTTACTTCAGTGATGTTTGTTGATGACATTTGCTCTTCAACGGATTTCGTTTTCCTTTTTGGGGAAATTTTCTTGTCCTTGCGTGGACTCATATCACTGATGAACATTTTGTGCCGACGTCCCCGATATATACTGTTCTTGCTGCAACTGTATAATGGTCTGTCGGTTCTGCCACGGAACCCATTGAGACGAGTAAGGTAACATCTGGTGAATTTACCGCGAATCGCGACCAGTTCTTCGCTAGAGTCGCTGTTACAAGTTCCGTTAGATCCTTCGTCAGCGGACCATTTGTCTCCTTGCTCATCCTTGACAAGGGTCGGTGTTGAGATTGCCTTCGGCTCAACTGCGATTGCTGTTTCTTTGTCCACTCGCTCAACATCTGTGTGTGCCGTCTTTAACTTTTCCTTGCATGATTCGTTCAGTATTCGATGAGGATGATCCCTCAGTGGTTCTTGACGTGGTCGAGATGACTCTGCTTGTTCAACTGAAGGGCGTGGCTTCTTTTTTCTTCGAGCCTTTTTATTTTCAATAGATGAAAGCCTCCTTCTTATAAATATAGGCTTAATTTTGCGCCGAGCATTAGCTGCTTTAGCTGTTTTGAGTTCTGGTAGTTCCACAACATTTTGACTCGTAGGCTGTTCAGCGGCGTTGATTGGCACCTTCGCCTCGAGCTTATCAGAATGTGTCCAGTTCGAAGCTTTTAGTTTCAAAGCTTCAAAGATTTTCTCTTGTTTATTGGTGATGAATTCAGTAAGGCCCGAACGCGATATTCTGAATGGTGGTTTCTTGCCGTATATTTCTCGAATCATCTTCGCTATAGCTTTCACGATTACTCCTACCGTCACTTCCTTTCCTTCGTAAGTGAGGATACCGTTCTCTTTTTCCCTCGTTAGAGCTAGACATTTATCATTCCTATCTTTCAGTTTGCATAGTTTGACTGCGCCCTCAAGTCGGATTCTGTGAATTTTTCCAGTTCCACGAGGTGTCCGATCTTGCGCCTTGAGGATTAACCGCGCTGATGAGGCCGTTGACCGAAGTCGTACACTGACGAAATCCACAGGGTCGAACTTAAGCTGATCAATGATATAACGCTGAACCTCCTCAATCACACTAACCACAGCCGCTTTAGTCATGTGGAGAGAAGTTCCCTTCTTCTTAAAAATATCCGTTTCCATTCTTATGATGGCGCTGGCTATCTCGTCCACTGTAATCTCCTTTCCTATAAACGTGTGCGAGACACTTCGGCTTTTGCCCTTGATTGGCTTTGTTCCCTTATCACTGTTACTTATCGCACTTTCTCCATTGTCCTTCTGTACGCTCAAAGTTGCCTCATTTATCTGCTCATATCTGACTACAGAGCTGCTAGCTAGTGGGCAGCAGTCATGCAAATACATGGAACAGGGATATCGCATGAGGTAGAGAAAAGGTTTCCTGATATGATCAGCGCCAAGCTTTCTTTCACGCACAGCTTTCCGGTGCGAACACTTGACGATATCCCTTACAATTGCCGCAGGATCGATGTCGTCACTGGATTCGTTTTGTTCTCTAGCTTTTTTACCATTATTCTTCGTCTTTCTCTCTTCTTTTCTTTTCTGAAGTTCAGCTCTTCGTTCCCGTATCGCTCTGATTGCGTTGTCATAAAGGTCTGAAAGTTGGCAATCACTTGACTTCACGTATCCTTTTAAATCTGAAATGAGTTAATAGAAAAAACATCGGTGCAATCAGTCTGTAAGGCATATAGTTAAGCCTAGGTGTGTGCTACTTTTGTACAGAATACTATTAGCACCCTTGGGTCGCCGTCAGACTTCGCTATTGTGTGATTTTACGGTGTCGCGAAGCTGCGCCTTTGCAAAATCTTAGGCCACGTACATACTCTGCGGCGGCAGGGCGTGGATGCGTGCGCAGGGAGCGAGGCAGAGTGGGACGGGGAAGGTGCGGAGGCGACGCAGGCAATGAAACAGGACGGCACAGGTGGAGACGCAGAGGCATGCACTTATGCCTGCCGCCGGCACCGCAAAGCATGAACGCGACCTTAAAGTCGCAGTATCGCGTGCGGAAATGCAACGCTGCATAATCACGAAGTCGCAAAATCACGAAATCTGACGACGGCTTTTTCTCGCTTTAGCCTGTAGTCAACCCTTGTCATTGGGTTTCAAATCGCAATGAGATGCGGCCTCAAATTTCATGGAGTGAAGCTTGTAGGATATTTTCTTTTCTCTAGATCACTGATAAGGATATCTTTGACATAACAGTAAAGAAGGCGATTCCCGCCAGTCTTTACTCCTTCAAAAAAAGTCGTTGACGAACCTCGACCAGTAATGACCCCTCACTTTGATTGCTTCCTTCATTTTTATGCTTTTGTGTATAATTAACCTCTCCTGCTTTGAGCCATTCCCCGCTTGCTCTGTCTACTTATGTTTTATGTTTTGCCGTTATGTTTGCCGCTGTGGCCAATGGCATGAGCTACCTCATGTAATAAATATCAAAATACTGAAACGGGAATATTGACATGTGGCCCAAGCTGAGACCACTATCGCTTCCAGACAGTGGAAATGTCAAGATTAATTACTATATTAGGTCGGACAAAAGCCGCATGCAAAGCTCTAGTGAGTTTCCCAGAATGAACGCGGCACTAAGTTACTCAAAAGGTAGAGGAATGCGTAAGAGTTGACTCGAAATACAGCATCTGATTTTGCCTTGCACCTAACTTGCCAATGAGGCGCAGGAGCAGTAGCTGCCACCGTGACGCTAACCATCTGATGGATATTCTACTACGGCGTCGAACCTATCATATAACCGAACCCTCAATTTTTCGTACTTGATCGACATTTTTCGTAATTTACTTAATCATAATTTTGTAATTGGTTGACTTTTGTGGATGATTTTTCTCTCCCGTTTTCGGCTTCTTTTGACTCCTCTGCATTTTCTCAACAGGAAACAACCGTATCAATTACGAAACTTAGGGTTCGGTGATGTAAGCGAGTTATCCGCGGAAGCTGCGTCGTACGTTTGGCGTAAGGGTGGCACGTACTGCCCAGAACCGGCACAACTCTCTACCTACAGCACAACTGACGATGGCACGTGTGCTCCATCTTCTGCGACACAGTCGGAACGCTATCACAGCTATCAGCTGAAATATCTATGCGACTTCAAAAGAGTATTCCACATTTGGAATCGAGAATAGAGAGCTCGTTTATCACCACAAGAAAAAGAAGCGAAGCACTACGGGCTGATGTGAAAAACCATCACAGAATCTATGTCAAACGATAGCTTCTGAGTTGATGAAGAAGCTCAACCTGCAACCAGAGAAGCAAGGACATCTTCGCTGTTGCGGAAGACTAGATAGAGCACAAATCCCAGAACTAATGAAAAAACCACTATTCATATGGCCGAAACCCCCTTGGCAACCAAAATCATAAAAGAAGCTTACTTTCCTTTTCATCTGGGAGCTTTCCATACAATAGCCACTATCCGACGCATGTTCTGGATTCCAAAACTTCGTCAGCAAGTGCAAACAACGATGAGAAAAAGCGTAGTTTACCAGAAGATCAAGTTTTCCAGTCGCATACCTTCCAATGTGATCATTACCGACGAGAAGAGTGTCTTGAACAAAACCCTTCGAAAATACAAGCATCGAAAATTTCGGACAACTGGTAACACGACAGGGGAACGAGCGCAGCAAAGCTCATGGGATCATGCCCACCTAGCCACATCGAGCTCACGTGCGAAATATCCACAGAAGTGCTCCTTATGGCCCTGAGGAATTTTTTTCACACGGGGAGGCGTTCCAGCTTCGATCACCTCAGATAATAGATCATCATTTTCGCTTGCGGATCAAATACTGAAGGATGCGGTCCGATCAGACACAGATATTGAGAGATCTCCGGCACTGATGGCTAGTAGAGGAATCGAATGGACAAGCATCACACCATCGCGTTCAAACGGTCAATGAAGTCTGAAAGACTTCATCTACAAAACCACCGGTAATCGAATTCTGACTAGCGACGAATTGGAAACGCTTCTAATAGAAGTCGATGGATGTCTGAATTGCCGACCTCTCACCTAACAAGGATCCCTCTTCGAAGGAGCACGTCCACTACGGCACATTGATTTCCTCGAAAGAGACATAGAGGTCACCTACCCATTCGAAGCCTTGGAGGACGATAGAGACGTCAAGGCATACCTTCCTTCGAACAGCTTCTACAGTTCCGTACGAGACGACAGGTCATTAATTTCATCACAGTTTTCATATATCATGTTCGAAAAACCGTTTATCATGCATAAGCCTATAGGACTCAAAGACCAAAATTTACTCTCCAGAACCATGTTGAGCTTATCAAGCAGCAGCAGTCCGTCGCCGACTGCACAGAAACCGAAGACTGTGACACCATCTTCAAAGGCGACAACAATGACCCCGCCATCGAGGGCTCCGGCATCGAAGAAAACATCATCTCCATCAAATGCAACACTAAGAGCATCTCCGAAGCGTGGATCAGCAACAGCCAGTCAGGGCAAATGTCCAAGGACACCATCTCTCGTTGGAGCAACATATGCAGCAGTGGATCATCCATTTTTCGAAGTGCTCACCGTCAGCTGGAAGCTCTTTAGAAAGAGATCGGAGCAGCTCGCAATACGGAATTTAAGCAATTTTCCCAGAGGATTCAGAATCTCGACAGTTACCTTCGATAACACATTCCAGGAAAACATGGAACCGTAGAGACTACAAAGACCGAAGTCATCGATTCCTTTGAAACCTTAGCGATGAGGTCAGTAATGTGAAAAAGGATCTCCGAGAAATGATACCGAAGGAACTCCAAGCACTGGACCTCAAAATCACGACAATGCAAAACGACATCAACGGCAGATTTGAAACCATCGAATGCACACAGCAGATGCTGCCAGAAATCGTGACAGTGCTGAAGGAGATAAGAACTCAACTCAACGGAGCGACAAGTTCTGACTCCGGTAGCAGCTCGAGTGATAACCTGCAGCTAGTCAAAGAGACTGTTCCGGAGAAGGAGAACACCACGGAAATATCACTTTTCAACGACGTCGCTTCTAGGGAAGATTCTACGGATTCATCTTACCAAAAATGGCAGGAACAGAGTAATGAGGAACAGAAGATCAGAGACAGCCTTTCGGAGGGTGGCGGGACACACGAAAGACTCAAGCACGAAATCTTCTTGATTCACAGAATCGTTGAAGAAAGGAAGAGAGTGGGCCGCCACCCGGACAGATCCCAAGACTTGGAAGAATTCATGAAGAGGAATCTGGCTCTCCTGAAAGAGGAAGAGCACTTGAAGAAAAGGAAGAACTGCTGAAAAATGATCTGACCCCATGGAAGGGGGAATCAGCATCGCCATGGTCGCACGAGCAGACGTTCGCCTACTCATCACTACTCTCGTCGATCGATGCATCGGAATTTGAAGTTTACTGATCGGAACTCAAGACATAGGACATCTTCCCCTCTGGATGCAAGATATTCACGCAAGAGCTCAAATTATGGTTCGCCATTGAAACGCAAAGGTTGTAGTCCAGCCGTTGTTGAAAGGCGGAAGTATAGAGACTGTTTGTCTCTATTTCATGGTTCTATAATGCCTCACATTTTCTATCTATATAGCAACAGCCTTTTTCTAACACTCACCGTTACAGTTGCACATACGCTTTACTTATACGCCTTACATTGTATTGCCATTCATCACTTATATATCTTGTATCGCCTCGCCATTTACCACTTATATGCCCTATATTTATCGCAATCTAACGCTTGTATGCTCTACCAGCTAGCGGCGCACCCTACTGTGCGCGATTCATGGCAATTTTGTGCAAAATGGGTTCAATCAACCCGACCACAAATGTAAATGGAATTGAGCGGAAATTTCCTTCCCTCTGCTTCCAGCTCAGCTATTGAATTGGACAGAAGCAGAAGAGGTGGCGCGATGAAAAAGCATTTTGGTCTCAATATACTTCGGTCGCTTTGCATCGAACCTATTTTGCACGTCATGGACATAAATCGCGGGCAGTAGTGTGCGCCAGCCAGCTGGTTTGAGTCATCAATGTGAGTTTGGATAGCATAAACGTCGATAGTTTTCTATTCGATTGCGTCGATTGGTAACAATTTGTTCACTCGCTGAGCGTCTACACATCGATAGTGGCAGTTCCATATCCCGATTATCAATGTTTATCGTTTTCGTAAACATGCTTCAATATTTGGAATTTTACGTAGTCTAGCGGTCAATTCTCAGTGTTGCTGCCAATACCGAATTAAAATGATTCCGAGTGGACCGCCTGCTTCCCTATCACAAGTATAGATTGTGTCATTTATCAATGTAGATAGCAGTATCAAGAGAAATGCAGCATTTTTTGGATCGCTAGGCAATTCATCGGTCGATACATCGGCCGTTGATATCAGAATATAAACAAAATATGTTCACCCAATGGCACTGAGCCTCAGACGCTTCTGCTAGAGCGGCCGTATAGTAGCAGCAGACGATGTGAAGGATTCCGTCTCATCCAATTCCTGACGGCTCTTATCAGCCACTGTAAGCCATTATCAGTTCCACTGGGGCCCCTTTACACAACAATACCATTGGATCCCCGTACCCTACAGTACCTGCGAATGTGAACATTCCACTGTTAGCCGGAAAAGCGAACCGGCCTTGGTGACATTTCCCTTCTCGCCCTTATCGAATCTTATCAACCATTATCGATTTGGACCACCCACCATGGATGTGTCCCTCCCACCATGCGGAACAGCTATGAGTGTCAGCGCTCTTGGATCAACACGAAAGGCGAAACGAATTTGGCGACATTTGCCTTCACATGCTCTTCATCAAATCTTATCAACCGTTACAAGGTGGATCACCTACCATCAATGTCTCTGTCCCACTTCACAAGGCACTATGTGAGTGTGAATGCTCTGGGACCAATGCGGACAGCGAAACGGATCTGACGACTCTAACTTTTTACGCTTTTTAGCGAATCTTATCAACCGTTATCAATGCGGGTCAACCACCGTTAATGCCCCCGTCCTACCCCGCACAACATCTATGAGTGTTGGCGCTCTTGTATCATCGCGAAAAGTGAAACGGATTTGGTGACATATGCCTTCCGTGGCTCCTTATCAGCCCTCATCAGCTGCTATCACTTCCGGTACACCACCGCTGAGGTCCGCTTGGCACCCTCTATATCACTTGTAAGGTTCAGCGTCCCTCCTTGCGACGTAAGATATGAATTTTGTTACAGACAGACGGACACACGGACAAACACACACAGACAGACATACTAAGGGAATTATATATAGTAGGATGTTGCTTCACCATTTATTTGCTTTACATTTTCAATAGAATCCTACTATATATTAGGTTGATTCATAATAAATCGGACAAATGTTGTGATGATTTCTAGAGATCATAACTCAGCAACGAATTAACGAAAGTGGACGCGCGAGGTACCGTTGGAATGAGTATAAAAAGCTCTTCAAAGTATCGCAAAATAATCACTCCAAAGTAGTTATATTCTGCCACCATGCCGCACGATTTCAAGCCGTCCAGAGACCACATCCGCAACGTCATACCATTTATATCGCTATCTGGCCAGGAACCCGCGGATATCGGCAGACGTCTGAAAGAAGTTCACAAGGAGCATGCCCCCACCAGAAGTACAGTGTACTTGTGGCATTCGAAGTTTGCGTCAGGCGACCATTCCATCGAAGACGAAAACCGCGGTTGGTGGAGCGTACACGGCGTAGAGTACTGGGAGCTGCTCGATGAAGGTACAACAGTATCCGCCGACGTTTACGTTCGTCAATTACGAGAATTGAAGGCAAATGTCCAAAGTTCGCAACGGCGGCGGTCACATGTCTACTTCCAGCCCGACAACGGGAGACGGCACATTGCAAGATCGACCAAGGCCGAGCTGCTGTCGTACAGCTGGACCGTGCTTCCACACCCACCGTACTCCCCAGACCTGGCCCCTTCAGATTTCCACCTTTTCTCCCACATGCAACGCCACCTGCACGGCCAAGACTTCAAAACTCGCGACGACGTCAAGACGGCACTCGGCAACTTCTTCGAGCTCCAGCTCCCGGCCTTCTGGAGCAAGGGCATCCATGATCTGCCTAACCCGTGGCAGAAGGTCATCGATTAAGATGGAGCATATTTCAAGTGAATCCCAGTTGTCGTTAAAAAGTTGTACGACAATGATTAAAACTCGTCAATTTGTCCGATTTATTATGAATCAACCTAATATAATTCGCTTAGTATGTCTGTGTGTGTGTGTTTGTCCGTCTGTCACGAAATTCATATCTCGCGTCACGGCAAACCTGGGACGCTGAATTTTACAAGTGATATAGGGGGTGTCAACGGAACCCCAGCGGTGGTGGACCGAAAGTGATAGCAACTGATAAGGGCTGATAAGGAGCCTCGGAAGACAAATGTCGCCAAATCTGTTTCGTCTTTCGCGTTGACCCAAGAGCGCTGACACTCATAGGTGTTCAGCAGTGTGGGCCAGGGGCATTAATGGTGGGTAACTCGCATCGATAACGGCTGATAAGATTCGATAAGGAGCTCAAAAAGGTTAGAGTCGTTGAATCCGTTTCGCTTTTCGCATTGATCCTAGAGCGTTCATACTTACAGGCTTTTTGCGGAGTGGAACAGGGACATTGATGGTGTGTGATCCAGCTTAACAACGGTTGATAAGATTTGATAAGGAGCATGAGAAGGCAAATGTCGTCAAATTCGTTTCGCCTTTCGTGTTGATCCAAGAGCGCTGACACTCATGGGTGTTTAGGAGGGTGGGCCAGGGGCATTAATGGTGGGTGATCCAGCTTGATAACGGTTGATAAGATTTGATAATGAGCGTAAAAAGGCTAGAGTCGTCTAATCCATTTCGCCTTTCGGGTTGATCCCAGAGCGCCGATATTCATGAATGTTTTGAGTGTTGGGACAGGGACATTAATGGTGGGTGACTCGCATCGATAACGGTTGATAAGATTTGATAAGGAGCATGAGAATGCATACGTCGTCAAATTCGTTTCGCCTTTCGCGTTGGTCCAAGAGCGCTGACACTCATAACTGTTCAGCAGGGTGGGACGGACACATCAATGGTGGGTGATCCAAACTGATAATAGTTGATAAGATTCGGTAAGGAGCGTGAGACGGGAAATGTCACCAAGGCCGGTTCGCTTTTGCGGCTAACAGTGAAATGTTAAAATTCGCAGGTATTGTAGGGTACGGGGAGCTCAATGGTGTTGTTGGTTATACGGGCCTAACAAGGGAGGGTCATCAGGTCAGTCCGGCCTTTTGCGATGGGATGTATACCACTGTACTCGTCTTGGGACGAGAAACTCAAATCTGCCTTCCAAATTTGCGAAACGATTCTGTGAGCAAAGTTATGAAGGGTAGTCTCCCGACATGGTCGACTCTCTCTCTTTCGCATGTTCGCATGAGTGGACGTGGAATGCTAGCACAGTAAGGTGAGTTGTGGTGTACTGGATACGATGGTTGTTTCACAGGAGATGGGTCGCAGGTTCGGATCCTCTGTGCGACTGCTCTTTTGCTTTTTCTCCCTTCAGCTCATATGAACCCAGAAAGTGCGTATTAGTAAGTATTTGAAAGGTTTACCTCTTCATTCAACATCAAGAGGGGACAAAATTTCACGTTTCCTGATTTATGCATTTTTTCAAGACTTTCATTAATAGAGGGCATGTGGTACGTTATATCCTGTAGACTTGAACAGAGCGTACAGTTGTACGGATAAGTATGTGGTATAAGGTGACGTAGCGTTGTCTAGCAGAGAAAAACAGTAGCTTCTCTCATACTCAATCCCAATGTTCTGCCCAAAGCTAGTGTTGGCGTACTTGTTGAAGGACTTCGGTTCCTGTGAAGTGAGACGTCTGCTTTCACGGAAGGAACAAAAAGTTATCGAAAAGTTCTCGTTTATTTTGCGGGAAGCTGCACTCGACAACGTAATAATTGAGTCTGACGAGGAGCCATGCTTCGAAGAAGATGAGGAAGACCCATCATGGAGTCTAGAGGACGCCGAGTGCCGTAGACTGGCAAGTGTATCACAAGGGAGTATCGTTTTTGGTGATGTGCAAGTGGGAAACGATAAGGTATGTTGCCAGTTCCCGATGAAGACATCCATATAAGTTAAGAATTGCTGCTGTTTTAATACAGGTGGACGAAGCGATAGCATTCTACAGATCTTCGGCTAAAGGAAGCCGTTCTTTTTCCTGTATCAGTAATAAGTATCGCTTCATTTCCTGTAAATACCATCTGGAAAAACTGCGACAAATTGAGCGAGATCGTAAGTCAACTTCCTAATATTCCATCCATAGATTTATTCCATTTCTCACCTTGTATCGTTTCGACTACTAGGAACTGCTCGTGCCAACCGCCTGATGCGCCTGCGAGAGCTTACGGATAAGCTGAAGTGTGAGGTGATGTCAAAGTTGAACTCGGGTATCACCTTGCATGAGAGTGACATCCAACGAATGGCTTTGAAGATAAACAAGGAATTTGCTCTGATAGAAAACTTCAAGGCAAGTCATGGTTGGATCAGGGACTTCAAAAAGAGTTGCGGCATCGTTTTGCGTCGTGTCACCTCTTTTGTTTCGAGGAAAAACTTCCAGGACAGAGACCGCATAGCTGCGGAAGCACAAAAATTTGTCGTGGAACTGAAAAAAGGTGAAGAAATGCTCAGAAATTTTATGGATAATTGACAGTAGTGTATCATTAGCGCAATTTTTTGCCAGAATTGGAAGAACGGCCGCTGGGATCGGTTTGCAACGCTGATCAGAGTGCTTTTCTGAAGGAAATGCACACAGCCCGATCACTTGCTATAAGAGGGGAGAAAAGAGTTCAGAGAATAGCACAGTCAGTATCGGCTACGACGCACTCCTTCACTGTGATGCCACTGCTGTTTGCTGACGGCCACCTAGGGAAAAAACTTTTTGTGGTCATGCAGGTGCGTCGCACGCGAATTAGAGAGTGTTTCACCTATTTCTAATTGACCTTATATTAGGAGCCTCATGGAGTTTTTCCTTCCAAGGGACATTTCAATGCTACCAACTTGGTGGTTCGAGCTAACAGAACTCACATCATGAACAAACAGCTCATGCTGGACTGGGTCGAGTCTTGTGTGGTCTCTGCAGACTCTCCCCCGTCGACACTTCTGATAGTAGATTCGTGGAGCGCTTTTAGAGATCACGAGTCTATTTAATCGGTCATACCATCAAATAAGCAGGTGAAGGTCCTTAACATACCTGCAGGTGCAACAAGCATGATTCAACCTTTAGATGTATATTTTTTCCTGCCATTTAAGTCGATGTACAAGCGCTTCACTTCCTATGTAATTGCACATGATGTAAACTTTTCACTGCACAACCGAGACTCTATCCTCCGCCTTTTGTCTTTAGTTTATTCTCAGTTTTGTTCGCCCAAATCCAAAAATTTCTTATCTTATTCCTGGTATGCGGCGGGATATTTTAGTGCACACCCTGGCGAATATGAAACACCTCTTCAATATTGTTTCCCATCTGAAGTGGTTGAGGGCTCCGACTGCTGTGTGTGTGGAAATTTTTTCTTTATTCGTTGTGCACACTGTGAGAGATTGTACTGTTTTGCCCACTTTGTGCAGGAATACCACATCTGTTCGTAAATTACTGGTTTTCAAATATTCTTGTATCTCCTATTCACCATATGCCCTCTATAAATGAAAGTCTTGAAAAAATGCATAAATCAGGAAACGTGAAATTTTGTCCCCCCTGTCCCCCCTGTTGAATGAAGAGGTAAACCTTTCAAATACTTACTAATACGCACTTTCTGGGTTCATATGAGCTGAAGGGAGAAAAAGCAAAAGAGCAGTCGCACAAAGGATCCGAACCTGCGACCTATCTCCTGTGAAACAACCATCGTATCCAGTACACCACAACTCACCTTGCTGTGCTAGCATTCCACGTCCACTCATGCGAACATGCGAGAGAGAGAGAGTCGACCATGTCGGGAGACTACCCTTCATAACTTTGCTCCCAGAATCGTTTCGCAAATTTGGAAGGCAGATTTGAGTTTCTCTTCCCAAGACGAGTACAGTGGTATACATCCCATCGCAAAAGGCCGGACTGACCTGATGACCCTCCCTTGTAAGTGAAACTGATAACGGTTTACATTGGCTGATAAGAACCGTTAGGAATTGAATGGGATGAAATCCTTTACATCGCTTGCTGCTACTGCTATTACACTGGTGTGCAAAACTTAGGGACGAGATGGATAAAGTAACATAAAACACTAATGTTTGGGTGGAAGTAAATGAAAGTGTGGGAGCATGTTGCCACTCGCCTAAGGGATATGCACAATAAGCTAGACTTTTCTCGAAGGAAGAAGAGCTTGAATAAGGCGCCAAATATGGCCGACCGCGCAAGTCGAGGCAGTCTATGGGTATCAAAAAAAGTTTTTTCTCAATCAACGAGTAGCTGCAAAGAACTGTGGTGGTATCTATCGATACATCATGTCCCGAAGAGAGCATCTGGATGACTTCACTCGAGGAAGGATCATAGGGAAACTCGAAGAAGGTCGGACCATAACGAGTGTAGCCCAGGAGTTCGGTATCGCTCACAGCGTTGTTTCACGTGCATGGAGAGCGTTCCAAACCTTTGGTACTGCTGTTCGAAGACGAGGAGGTGGCCGACCAAGGATAACTACTCCAAGGGACGACCGCTACATTGTGCAGCAGGCAAGAAGAGATCCCCGTCAGTCAGCTTCAGCCATTGCAACGACATTTAACAGGACTCTAAGGCAAGCCATCTCACGCACTACGGTGGCAAGACGACTGCATGGGGGTGGTCTCTTCGCCCGACGACCGTTACTTTGTGTTCCGTTGACCCCCGCGCATCGCCGAGACCGTTTACGGTGGTGCCAGGAGCACAGCGAATGGACCAATGAGGAATGGAGCCGTGTGCTCTTTTCGGATGAGAGCAGGTTCAGTCTGAGCAGTGATTCTGGACGCATCCTCATATGGCGAGAGGTGGGAACACGCAACTCCCCCGGAAACATCGTCGAACGTGATCGTTTCGGTGGTCGAGGTGTTATGGTATGGGGAGGCATCATGTTGCATGGCCGTACTGACCTCCAGATTTTTGAGCATGGAACCCTCACCGGTCAGCGTTACTGCGACGAGGTTCTCCTACATCATGTCCGTCTTTTCAGAGCTGCAATCGGCCCTGACTTCATTTTCATGGATGACAATGCGCGACCGCATCGAACGGCACAGGTGGAGGAGCTTCTAGAACGAGAGGATATCCGGCGTATGGAGTGGCCAGCCCGTTCCCCCGACCTAAATCCCATCGAGCACGTGTGGGATGCAATGGGTAGACGCATTGCAGCACGACCAAATGCACCAATGACGGTCCAGCAGTTGTCAAATGCACTGATTGAGGAGTGGAATGCCCTGCCCCAGGAACTCATTACCAACCTCGTGGAGAGTATGGTATCGCGTTGCAGAGCATGTATTGCTGTCCGTGGTGATCACACACCCTATTAGGATCCGTGTAACTTCTTTTGTAGTATCAGGATAAATCGTGAAGACTTATGTGTAATCGACATGGTTAAATAAAAATGTCATAACTATTCGTCTTATTCCGAGTTTCTGTCAGTTGCTTTCTGTACAATATCGCTAAGGTTCTCTCTTGATATGATATGAATTTCATCGAGCTATGTTGTCTGGCAGAGGCACAGTGATCGAAAGTTGCTTTCGTCCCTAAGTTTTGCACACCAGTGTAGGTTGTTGCAAAATTAACGGACCGCATATTTCAAACTACTATAACTCAGCTTAAACACAATTTTATTAATCGAAGTGAAAACCATCAGAATCTACACACTTTTGCCAAAGAACAGGCAATAAATCTAAGCCTTCACTATAAAAACTACTATCACGAGAATCAACGAAGTCAAGGAAGGCACATTCAACATCGTCTAAATTATTAAATTGTTTCTGACGCAGATGAGAATTGAGGGCTCGAAAAAAGTGATAGTCTGTTGGGGAAAGGTCGGGAGAATACGCTGGGTGAGGGAGAACTTCTATACCCAAGTGGGTCAATTTTTGCCGAGTGATTTGTGAGGTGTGTGGCCTTGCGTTGTACTGCAACAGAATCGGCCCTCCTCTATTCACCACCGCCGACCACAATTTTTGCAACTTTCTATACATTTGCTCCAGATCACAACAGTAAGACTCTGCTGTGACTGGCTGACCAGTTTGCAAGAAACTGTAATGGATTACACCTTTACAACACCACCACACAGTAATCATAACCTTTTTAGGGTGAAGGCGGGTTTAGGAAAAGTTTTTGGAGGAGCATCCTTATCTACCCAGACTAATCCCCGCTTCCTGTTATCATAAAGAACCCATTTTTCATCTACAGTTATAATACGGTTTACAAATGGCTCATTTTTATGGCGAACTAGGAGATTAGAGCAGGTGTCGAAACGTGCCAGACGCTGCTCATCGGTCTGGTCATGAGGCACCCACTTCGACATCTTCTTCACCTTGCCGATTGTCAGCAAATGTCTGGCCACTGTAGAGTAATGTACGCCTAGGTCTTCTGCTAACGTACGAGTATTCGTCTCCGGATTTGCTTCGACGGCTCTCCTTAAATCTTGATCATTAAGCGATGACCTGCGGCCGCGACCCGACTTCTCTTCGAGATCAAAATCGCCAGAAGCAAATTTTTTAAACCAGAGCTCCACTGTTCGTTCGCAAGGAAAATTCGTCCCAAAAACACTGCTGAGATTACGAGCTGCCTCCGCTGCGGAGTGTACCAATTTAAACTCATAAAGCATGATGACTCGATAGTCGCGTCGGTTCATGATTATACGCAGCGCTGGAAAAGGCCGGCTGGAAAACTTAGAGCGACATTCATAGAAGTTTCTGAAAGAGCAGAAAAAACCCACCAAATGGTATGCCTGGCGTTCCTTGGGATGGAATAGTTCAGGGTAAAAAATCTACTTTTTTATACATACCTTGAAACCGAATTTAATTTGCAACAACCTAATACATATACGACCGCTTTACAAACGCGTCTGATGCTTACTTTCATTGGGTTAACATATTCTGTTCATGTTCTGATATCATTGGCCGATGTATCGATCGCTGAACTGCCTAGCGTTTTAGAAAATGGTGCATTCTCTTGATATTGCGATCTACATTGATAATCATAATACAACCTACATTTGTGGTAGCAAAGCAGGCGATTCACTCGGAATCCTACTTTATATAATCGGCTAAGTGTGTCTGTTGGTGTGTGTGTGGGTGTGTTTGTGTGTGTGTGTGTGTGTCTGTTTGACCGGAAATTCATATCTCGCGTCGCAGCAAAGGTGGGATCCTGAATTTCAGATATGATATGGGGGGTGGTATGGGGACCTCAGCGGCGGTGGACCGGAAGTGATAGCAGCTATAAGGGCTGATAAGGAGCCTCGGAAGGCTAATGTCGCCAAACCCGTTTCGCTTTTCGGGTCGATCCTAGAGCGCCGACACTCATCGGTGTTTTAGAGGGGTGGGACGGGCACATCAATGGTGGGTGTTCCAAACTGATAACGCTTGATAAGATTCGATAACGAGCGTCAAAAGGCTCATGTGGTCAGACCCGTTTCCCCATTCGGGTTGACCCTAGAGCGCCAACACTCATAGGTGCTTTGAGGGGTGGGACGGGCACATCAATGGTGGGTGTTCCAAACTGATAACGCTTGATAAGATTCGATAACGAGCGTCGAAAGGCTTATGTGGCCAGACCCGTTTCCCCATTCGGGTTGATCCTAGAGCGCCGACACTCATCGGTGTTTTAGGGAGGTGGGACGGGCACATCTGATGGGTGATCCAAACTGATAACGGTCGATAAGATTCGATAAGGAGCGTCAAAAGGCTTATGTGGCCAGACCCGTTTCCCCATTCGGGTTGATCCTAGAGCGCCAACACTCATAGGTGCTTTGAGGGGTAGGACGGGCACATCAATGGTGTGTGTTCCAAACTGATAACGCTTAATAAGATTCGATAACGAGCGTCAAAAGGCTTATGTGGCCAGACCCGTTTCCCCATTCGGGTTGACCCTAGAGCGCCAACACTCATAGGTGTTTTAGGGAGGTGGGACGGGCACATCTGATGGGTGATCCAAACTGATAACGGTCGATAAGATTCGATAAGGAGCGTCAAAAGGCTTATGTGGCCAGACCCGTTTCCCCATTCGGGTTGATCCTAGAGCGCCAACACTCATAGGTGCTTTGAGGGGTGGGACGGGCACATCAATGGTGGGTGTTCCAAACTGATAACGCTTAATAAGATTCGATAACGAGCGTCAAAAGGCTTATGTGGCCAGACCCGTTTCCCCATTCGGGTTGACCCTAGAGCGCCAACACTCATAGGTGTTTTAGGGAGGTGGGACGGGCACATCTGATGGGTGATCCAAACTGATAACGGTCGATAAGATTCGATAAGGAGCGTCAAAAGGCTTATGTGGCCAGACCCGTTTCCTCATTCGGGTTGATCCTAGAGCGCCAACACTCATAGGTGCTTTGAGGGGTGGGACGGGCACATCAATGGTGGGTGTTCCAAACTGATAACGCTTGATAAGATTCGATAACGAGCGTCAAAAGGCTTATGTGGTCAGACCCGTTTCCCCATTCGGGTTGACCCTAGAGCGCCAACACTCATAGGTGCTTTGAGGGGTGGGACGGGCACATCAATGGTGGGTGTTCCAAACTGATAACGCTTAATAAGATTCGATAACGAGCGTCAAAAGGCTTATGTGGCCAGACCCGTTTCCCCATTCGGGTTGACCCTAGAGCGCCAACACTCATAGGTGTTTTAGGGAGGTGGGACGGGCACATCTGATGGGTGATCCAAACTGATAACGGTCGATAAGATTCGATAAGGAGCGTCAAAAGGCTTATGTGGCCAGACCCGTTTCCCCATTCGGGTTGATCCTAGAGCGCCAACACTCATAGGTGCTTTGAGGGGTGGGACGGGCACATCAATGGTGGGTGTTCCAAACTGATAACGCTTGATAAGATTCGATAACGAGCGTCAAAAGGCTTATGTGGTCAGACCCGTTTCCCCATTCGGGTTGACCCTAGAGCGCCGACACTCATCGGTGCTTTGAGGGGTGGGACGGGCACATCAATGGTGGGTGTTCCAAACTGATAACGCTTAATAAGATTCGATAACGAGCGTCAAAAGGCTTATGTGGCCAGACCCGTTTCCCCATTCGGGTTGACCCTAGAGCGCCAACACTCATAGGTGCTTTGAGGGGTGGGACGGGCACATCAATGGTGGGTGTTCCAAACTGATAACGCTTAATAAGATTCGATAACGAGCGTCAAAAGGCTTATGTGGCCAGACCCGTTTCCCCATTCGGGTTGACCCTAGAGCGCCAACACTCATAGGTGCTTTGAGGGGTGGGACGGGCACATCAATGGTGGGTGTTCCAAACTGATAACGCTTGATAAGATTCGATAACGAGCGTCGAAAGGCTTATGTGGCCAGACCCGTTTCCCCATTCGGGTTGATCCTAAAGCGCCGACACTCATCGATGTTTTAGGGAGGTGGGACGGGCACATCAATGGTTGGTGTTCCAAACTGATAACGCTTGATAAGATTCGATAACGAGCGTCAAAAGGCTTATGTGGCCAGACCCGTTTCCCCATTCGTGTTGACCCTAGAGCGCCAACACTCATAGGTGCTTTGAGGGGTGGGACGGGCACATCAATGGTGGGTGTTCCAAACTGATAACGCTTGATAAGATTCGATAACGAGCGTCGAAAGGCTTATGTGGCCAGACCCGTTTCCCCATTCGGGTTGATCCTAGAGCGCCGACACTCATCGGTGTTTTAGGGAGGTGGGACGGGCACATCAATGGTTGGTGATCCAAACTGATAACGGTCGATAAGATTCGATAAGGAGCGTCAAAAGAAAAATGTGGCCGGACCCGTTTCCCCTTTCGGGTTGTTTCTAGAGCACCGACATTCATAGGTGTTTTGAGGGTTGGGACGGGCACATGAATGGTGAGTGATTCATACTGATAACGGTTGATAAGATTGGATAAGTGGCGTCAAAAGGCTAATGTCGTCGAATCCGCTTCATTCTTCTGGCTAACAGTGGAATGTTCATACTCACCGGTATTACAGGGTATAGGGACCTTAATGGCGACATTTCCAAACTGATGACGGATTACAGGGCTGATAAGAGCCATTAGGACATGAGAAAGGGATAAAATTTGATACACCGCTCACTGTTGCTATACGACTGCTATAGCAAATGCGTCTGATGCTCAGCACCATCGGTTGAATATATTTTGTTTATGTTCTGATATCTGCTGCCGATGTATCGACCGCTAAATCGCCTAGCATTCCAAGTAATGGTGCATGTCTTTTGATACTGCGATCTACATGTATGATCAATTACGATCTAGATTTGTGATAGCAAAGCAAACTATTCATTCTCTCATGCCGTGATAGCCACAATACTGGGTGTCGACCGCTAGACTACGTAAAATTCCAAATAGTGCATGTTTGCAAAACCGATAAGCACCGATCACTGGCATATGGATCTGCCACCCATATGTAGGAAATAGATGCCCAACAAATAGATAAATTGCTACCAATTGATGCAGTCGAATCCAGTACTGTCGATTTCTTAACTATCCAAATAGTGCCACTTCAGCCGAAGGGTTGAAGATTAGTGGATAACATATGTCCTTCCTGATCCATTTACTTTAATCGTTAGATTATTTGGACCTCCGAAAAGTGGTGGGCCCTTTAGAGGTGCCATATGAGGTGGTAAATAACTATTACCAGTTGGGCTGGCGCACACTACTGCGCGCATCAAACAGGCGAGCACGCAAAATGAGCTTGATCGGTGTCGATTGTTGGGTATAATCATTCGAACGGTTCGCTAAGAGAGACCTCCGCAGAAAAAGGAAAAGGGAAACAAAATCCGGCGAATTTCATCTTTCCCCATAAAAAACGAGCATGATCGATCGATATCGATCATGCTCATTTTGCGTGCTCGCCTGTTTGATGCGCGCAGTAATGTGCGACAGCCCAACTGGTCATTTTATAATGCGGTACTGGCAGCAACCCTGAGTATCGACCGCTAGACTATGCAAAATTCCAAATAGTGAGGCGTGTTTACGAAAACGAAAAACATCATAATCGGGATATGGATCTGCCATCAATGTGTAGGAATTAGATGCTCAGTAGGTGAATAAATTGTTACCAATCGATGCGATCGATTACAATTTATCGATCTCTAAACTATCCGAATTCCCAAATATGAGCTGAACCAGTTGGCTGGCGCACACTACTGCGCGCGATTCATGTTGACAACGTGCAAAATGGGTCCGATGCAAAGCGACAAAGTATCATACACCGGAATGCTTTTTTTTATCACGCCATCTTCTCTGCTTTTTTCCAATTCAATAGCTCAGCTGAAAGCAGAGGAAAGGAAATTTCCGCTCAATTCCATACACAACTGTGTTCGTGCCGATCAATCCTATCTTGCACAACATCGCCATGAATCGCGCGCAGTAGTGTGCGCCCGCCAACTGGTCATTATATATGTTGACTCATTTGTAACTGGCCTTAACACTATCTCGAGGCCGATCTTGCACTTTGGTTCTACATTCCCACAGTAAGCTTCAACATTCTCCTTTATCTGTAACTTCATCAAATGTCGGTATAGGCACGCCCCCTCCGTAGCGTATAAAAGAGCTTCACTGTACCGTCAAGATAGATTTTTCCTGATTTGTGTTCTCTCTTTGCCTCATCATAACCTCCTAACCGCGTGACAATAAACTCTATATAAAACGCCGTATATGCTGTACAATATCTATTACTGTGCCGAATACCAGCACAATTATTGGAATGGGTCCTAACCATGGCTGTGTGCATTTAGGTTGAATGCATAAGTAATAAAATTACCAACCGGCGGTCTCCCACATCATTCTAGCGATATCTCGCTTTGGTACTGGCCTGGAATATAGGGCAATCGTTGAAAGAAAGAGATTTGGGCATTTTGAATGATTTGTATCTGAGCTAGGATGCTCTAGGGGTTCTGAATGAGATGTATGCCAAGGGATTCATCACATGACAGGAGGGCCCTTTTAATAATGCCGAATACATTATTCATTCTTTACGCTTGTGTTCAATCCATCTCCAATATTCCATGCTTAGTTCTCCTCAATCGGACACTGCAAGAAATCTGTTGGTTTTCTCAAAAGTCGTATACCTCTTGTCAGGTGGTGCTGGAGATGGAATGCAGCTACTCGTGGGAATAGAATAAGCATCTACAGAAGGTATAGAAGTGGAATCTTATACAGCACTCCCTAGATGTGACTGTCTCGTGGTCATTTATTGTGTGCTATGTGGTTACAAAGGCTATCTGACGGCATGTTAGTGAACAGGAACGTACTTCAGATGCTCAACGGCACCATCCAAAGTTGATGCTTTTTTGTGAGATGTCCCTGTCTCGACATCGGAATCGGCGATCTGGAGTCAGCTATGGACAATTGTTGCAGAATAATACGAACAGAATATCAAACCAGCTCACATTTTCTTCTTCTTCTTCGACCAAGGAAGCAGCAGTGGTCTGTTCAAAGTACACCGTGCCTCTGCTCATGTAAGCGTTTTGTAGCAAATTGTGGCCGAAAGTGCTTGGAAGGCTTTCGCTGTTCGGTGGGTTGACGTTATGAATTGTCGTCTGCTTCGATTTCACTATAAAAGCATGAGTCGATAAGATACCAGTGCCCTGTATAGTGGGTTCATTACCAACCACTTCAACAGATACTTCGGATAAATAAATAGTAGAGAGCTAACCTGCACTTTTCCCGACTAGCTGATTTGTTATTGGTTGCTGGCACGAGTGGGAGACTCTTAATGGATTTTTTTTGACTGATCTGATAGAGTAAAGCATGGCAAAGCGTTCAACTTTTTTATTCTTTGGGATACTTCACGTATTTTACGTCCAATCGGAATTGTGGTGACGTTTCATTTTCCTCACAGGCGAGTCTTATAGCAATTGTTGTATTGAAGGCTTGGTTTTGGGCGGGAAGTGATCTAAATTTGATCGCACGCGCTTGCTACGGGAAGCAATGCGACTTGTTGCCCCTTTTCTCCTACTTCTGCTGTCAGAATCAACAAATATTTCATAGGTTGTTTGCGAGGAAATTCCTCATATAATAATCGAGCGATCTGGCTGAAAAATTCAATAAGTATGCGAAGTCGGAGGTTTTTACTGGGGCATCTCAAAGTGTTATCACTTTGTACCATGTATTTAACTGCACTACGTCATTGTTGCTGTATGTTTTTTGTGTAGTAGTGTGTTAGAACTGACGTGTGCTGTTGACTCCTATATACCCGAATGAATGGATGGACTTTTGGGCAGGATGGATGCCAAGCTACTGAAGATGGCTGATGGGTTCCAGCTTGCCGGGGTCTACCAGTGATAGCATAGGCGCCGCCTGCTAGTGGTCCAGCCGCTATAGATTTGTGGGGGCTCTGCATTTTGCATTTATTGCATTATTTTATTGCTGTCGGCGAGTCAAGTTTTCCCTCTTGCACCGGTCGACTATCGTCAGACTGTGGCTATCGCGTCCGCCAGAGTCTGACGATAGTCGACCACGAATTGGGGCAGAATTGAAGAGAGTTCGACTTTTTTGGAGAGGAGGAACACGAATCCTGCCACTGATAGGCAGAGTACCCTTCGCGTAGAATCAAAGGTGGAGGCAATCTGTAACGGCTTGTACATACCATTGATTTCAGGGGTAACATTACTGTCAAAGGAAGAACGTATTATTTGAAGCGACATTGTCAGTGTGAATGTGCGAATACATTTTCATTTTCAAAACTGGTCGATCCTGCATCGAACAGTGCTTCCTTGCAGACGGGGGCATGGTGAAATCCAGATATGAATGCGACCGAGCTACAGCAACCATTGCTGGATGAGTCTACAGCAGCTCGGCTGTATGATTTTAAGCGTCAACGGAGCGCTTTTGCGGAAAAGGTGGCTGAGACAGTCCAGCATGTGTACACTCCAAAGGAAGCTATTGCAAAAGGGTTGACGGTTCTGCGAGATAGCTGCACAGACAGCAGGATGAGTTCTCAGGAAGAACATTAGACGGCTGGTAGAGATGGTAAACTCAAGCATAATTGATGTATGTTTTTTTATTTGAAAAAGGGCTTGAGTAGACGAAAGGGCTGGAAGTCGAAACTCGTGCTGTGCATGGAATAGTGCGGGAGGTGCTTGCGTTAGTTTCAAGGGCAGATGGCTGCCAAGCGGTGGCGACTGGGAGAGTGCATCCAGTAAAAGTAGTGAATAGCTCTGAAAGGAACATAGGTGGAAGCCAAGCTTGGCATGCTGATGCATCACTGCAGGAGTGAAATTGCCAATAAAGGCAGCAATGGTCGATTGCGAATGAACAGAAATGCTTCTGAATTCGATGACGTTGAGTATCATGCACGTTTCGATCCCGTAGCTTCCGCTCAAGGGAAGTTCGGTGTAATTGTTGGCTGTAGAAGGAAAGCTCAACATGCATTTTGTAGCCAGAAGGGGCAACCAGTAGGAAAATTTTTCTGAGGGTATTTTTATAAGGTTCACTATGAAGCACCAGAACCTGGCATACGATATAAGTTACTCATTCACTTGTTGCGGTCAAAGCTGGGCATTTTCCGTTCTTCTGGGAGCGTTGCGCTCAAGTTCAAATAACTACATCGCAAGTGGAGGCATAAATGGGTTTGGAGCTCCTCGAGAAGAGTGAAGACGTTATGAGATAATGCCTGAAATTGGAAAGGCTCCCCAGCAAGATCTTCCTCCGCATGAGAAGAAAAACAAGAATCGTTCAAAACCAGGACAGGAGAGACAATGAAGCAGTTAGTAACTGAATGAACATCTCCAAATTTGAACGATGCAGATTGCTCTAAAGGAGTTGGCGCGGTAAAGAAGTGGCGCAGAGATGTGTGAGAACTGAGGAGATGCAGCAGCAGTTCATTATGTTTGAGATGATTGTGTTCGAAGACTACAGAAAGGCAAGGGAGTAAGGTTGACGAGATACAAAGCTATGAGCGTCCAGAGCTTTAATGTCACGTTAGAAGGCACATCAAGTACAGACTCAAGCTTAAACGGACCAGCGTAGATCCGTTGAGAAGTGTTACAGCTGCAACAAGCAAGACAGATCGAACGGCTCCGAAAAAACATAGGACTGCAAAAGTTAGTCAAAAGAGGTCCAAAGGCAGAAACAGCGAGGATATTCGCGTGATCTCTGAGGAAATGGGTATGGCGCAGTAGGTGACCATGTTTGAAAGTAAACAATGGCGTAACTTCATCTCATTGGGATGTCACGCAGAGTGTTGTTGGACACAGTTTAATAAATCAGCATCGTACCCTTGTAAGCACTTCAGAGAGCTTCGACGCCGATGTGGAGAAAATTATGCTGAGCCAGCAGAAGCAGGTATTTGATGGCTTGGACAACAATACGTATTTCGAAAGTGCAGTCATGCTAACACCCCACGAGCAATGGACCCGAAACGTATCGCTGTAATACTCGTGTCCCAAGAGGACTCTGTGATGAATCCGTATACCAGTGTACTTCGGAAAGGTGACTGCGACTTTAACCAGTAGAGTGAAAGCGATTCGGCAGAGCCTCCGATCGGAGAACTGAATAAACCGTTTGTAAGAAAACGCAACCTAAGACGCCGAATTTCTAGAAAAAAAAAACGACTCTAAAAGCTTGATCTGTCATCAAGGTCAAGAAAGTGTGCTTGCGATCAGAGACCGTGCAAAAATCTCCCACTCAAGGAAAAACTAATTCAAGTTGTGGTGCGGGAAAAGAAGTATGTGAGGTAGGAAGTTGCAGTGACAAACACCTTCGCACAAGCGAAGGAGAGGGGGTGAGGGCAGTGGACGCGCCGCACTTGTGTGAAATGCTCCAAGAACATGCGACAGGGCAAGACTACTACGGCACAATGACTCCACCGAGGAATGCGATAGTGAATTCGAAGATGCGTGAACTTAAGAGTGGATACTGTAGAGAAGTGATAAGCACGCTGGGTGGATAGCGAGATGTGTTCAGCGTGACTGAGCACTTCGATTTCGGGAGCGCACGTCATTCGATCTCTTTTATAGTGGCCAAGTGCACATTGAAAGGTGGATGGTTCAGAAAGAATGTAGGCTGAAATGCATTTCCTTCGATAGGGAGGACGAATTTGAAAGCAGCTGATGTAAGATCCCAGATCTTTGGTAGGAATAAACCAACATGGTATTCATCAAGGGTTGAAATCACCTTTTTCTTTTGAAACAAATTTCTCACGTCCCGTAGAAGGCGGTACCAGCTAACATGCCTAGCGGGTGCACAGTGGATATCGAGAATTACTTACAAGAGGTAGCGGTTTCGAGGAAAGTGGCTCGCAAATTCGCGCAGGGAATGAAAAATCCAACAGAGGATGAAAATAGCTTATGATAGGGACAAGCAAGTATGTCTGATCACAATGTAGTCTGGTGATAGACTATCTAGAAGCCCCGAGAGAGAAGCGATCACTTCTTACATCAACCTGCTAAATCCTCAAAAAAGGCTACATTTCTGATCGACACTAGTGCCAAGTGTTCCCATAACGTTAACCGAATGAGTTGGAGATGTATATGAGTACCGTTCGTTGCGCTGTATTGCCAGGAGAAGTCCATGTGAGCCCTTACCACAATCTGCAGATAGAGAGCAAGACCTGGGGAAATAGGAAATAGAATGGACGCCCTCTGTCATGTCATTTCAGATAAGGCGATTTGTTGCAAGTTGTTGTTCATCATGGACCACCATCTGAACGCTCGCATGGATTTCGGAACAACGATGTCGAGAAGCGGTCCTCAAGTACCTCTCCGAGGACAGCTATGCGATACTTGCGCTCAAAAAGTCCGCCTCACCAGACCAGCAGTGATTCCGCGAAAGCGGGAAGCACAGAATTTTCCGCGGTGACATGGCGAGCACAGCCAGAGGCAACGCTCTCTAAACGATAAAGTTGGAACAGCGCTACGTAGATGCCATATTATCCTGGTGCCACGTCATATCACTACACGACGTCGCTGTATTGTTGTATGTATACTGTAGTATTTTGGTTGTTGTTGCTGATGACCCTTACGTATGCAAGGAAGCGCATGGACTCTCGCACACGATTCGCACCAAGCACCGAGGATGACTTGTGAAGTCACAGCTTGGCGAGAAGGATCAATCAATGAATTTGCTGACTTCCGCTCCAGCACCCTTGGCTATAAGAGACTGGCTCTGTATTGAAAGGGTCATTATTATCGATTTCATCCAATAGATCATTTGAAATGAATCTCTCGTTGCACCGCTAAGGCTATCGAAGAGTACGACGATAGTCGATCGCAACTGAGATGGCATGCATATGATTAGGCAGCGTTCATGGTTTTGGAATTTGCGGAGTTGCAGAATTGCGGAATCTGCGGTAGAGGATTAGACAGGTATCGATTGGAAGATTTGCAGAATTTGCGGAATAGTGGAAAGGAGAGTTAATATGTATCGATCGGGAAAATTGTGGAAATGCAGAATCGTGGAATTCGCGGAAAAGCAGAATTGTGGAATTTGCGGAAATGAATACACCTCCCGCTTCTTTGTTTATCTAATCTTCTCGTATCGTCGTAGCATGAAAATCGATACGAATTCTTCTCCGCAATCTCACAATTCTGGATTTCTACGCTTCTGCAAATTTAGCAATCCTTCCAGTCGATACGTATGTTATCCCTTTCCGCAGATTCCACGATACCGCGAATTTCATGATTGTGGATTTCCACAAAAACGCGAGTTCCATAATTCCGCACTTTCCCTTCCTTGATTTCTCTAATCCTCTATACTCTTCGTAGCATAGAATACGATATGTATCTAATGCTTTTCCGCAGATTCCACAATTCTGCACGTCCACGATTCCTCGAATTCTCCGTGCTCTTCCAATCGATATTTATATATCTATCGTTTCGCGGATTGTGCAATTCTGCAATTCCGCAAATTCCAAAACTATGAAGCTGCCTTATCAAAAACTTACGAGGCGATGGTTTGTGAACGTTGATATGCCGGCTGAAAGGGATTTGCATTTGGATTGAGTTGACAAGAGCGTGATGACGAAGGCCAAACCAGAGGATTTTTCGAAGACACCTGCAAGTTTAAACATCCCTACTCATTGACTTCAACACTTTGTTGACAACCAGTCCTCTCTAAGAGGGAGGCGGCTTCTTTTAGTCATTTGTGAAAGGATACTGGGAGGCGTTCTTGCTACCATCTCTATTACGTCGGTGAGCTGTTTACAAAACACCCCCCCAAACAACCTCACCAGTGGCATCGCACGCCATTTCTATATTGTTGTGTGAAAATCTGAGTTGTTGAACTACTAGACATACTGACGTGTCGATTTGCCCACTCAAGCATATATTTTTGTTCGAGACCAATGAAAAAGAGCAAGGGTTCCTTATTTCTCGCTAGGACAAAAACTGCGCCGACACGGTCCAATGAGGTATCCTCCTCCTCAACAAGATAGAACCCGCCGCTCTCTTGGCGAGTTTGATGTGCCTTTAGAGCCACCACTTACTGTATTAGTTGCGAACAAATCTTCAACTGTCACACGAGTATATGTAGTTGTAGGGTTCGTCCAGTTATTTGAATTCAACACAGTGGGCGGCGGCGGAGGTGGCGGAGGTAGGGGTAGAGGTGGGGGAAGGCATCTCAGCTGTGGAAGGCACGGTGGTGGAACGAATCCGCTTGGATTAGCAGTAGAAGCAAGTGAAAGGAACACATCCGGAAGCGTGAAGGTTTTTTGCGGTGGGGTTGACATGCTTGATTACCTGGAATAAGTTGATATGTAACACTCTATAATGAACGTTATTTTCACCACAGATCCACTTACGTTCACTGCTTCATAGAGCTGACCTTTTCCGAAGGGAACTGCACTGGACTAGATTGCTCTTGCGTCGAAATAATTATCTTAGCTTGTTTTTGCCGCTCATGATATTTCTGGTGATATTTCATGATATCATTGTTAGCCACTGAATGTAGTTCGTACGTCACAAGGCGGTGATGAAGAGCAGATAATTTAAACCGAAATCGCTGTCCGAACTGTTCATGATGATACTTCATGATATCAGCGCTAGCCACTACAAGTATTTCGGGCGTCACAGGGCGGTGAAGAAGAGCAGATAATTTGAACCGGAATCACTGACCGAAATGTTCAACAACAAAAGCGTACAACTCTGTTCAATTTAAACCTATGCTTGTGGGCTCATATCACGTTGTTGCAAAAGTGATTTCGGAAACGGCCTGCATACTTCAAACTACTATATCTCAGCTTAAGCACAAGTTCTTCAATAGAAGTAAAACCATCAGAATCTACACATTTTTGCCAACGAAAAAGTAATAATCCTAGGCCTTCACTAACAAAACTACTATCCCGAGAATCAACGAAGTCCGGGAAAGCACATTCATTATCGTGTATCGTAAATTGTTTCTGAGGCAGATGAGAACTGAGGGCTCCTAAAAGTGAAAGCCTGTGGGGGAAGGGTCGGGAGAATGCGCTGGGTGAGGGATTGCTTCTATACCCAAGTGGGTCAATTTTCTACGAGTGCTTTGTGGGGAGTATGGCCTTGTCCTGCAGCAGGATCGGCCCTCTTCTATTCACCACGCCGGCCACAATTTTTACAACTTCCTATACATTTGCTTCAGATCACAACAGTAGGACTCTGCTGTGACTGGCTGACCAGGTTGCAAGAGTTTATAATGGATCACACCTTTACAACACCACCACACAGTGATCATATCCTTTTTAGGGTGAAGGCCGTGTCTAGAAAAAGTTTTTCGAGGAGCATTCTCATCTATCCAGACTAATTCCCGTTTCCTGTTATCATGAAGAACCCACTTTCATCTGTAGTTGTAATACGGTTTACAAATGGTTCATTTTTATAACAAATTAGGAGATCAGAGCAGGTGTCGAAATGTGCGTGACGCTGCTTATCGGTCAGCTCATGAGACACCCACTTCGACATCTTCACCTTGCCAATTTCCAGAAAATGTCTGGCCTCTGTAAAGTAATGTACGCCCAGGTCTGCTAACGTACGAGTACTCGTCTCCGGATTAGCTTCGATGGCTCTTCTTGGATCTTCAGCATTGAGCGACGAGGTGCGGCCAGGGTGAAGCCTCCGTTGAGGAATCCTCAGCGAGGGGGGTCGTATTTGGTCCGTTAGGAGGGGGGGGGGTCGTAAAAGTTGAGGTAGGCAGTGATCAACAGAATTTCTCAGGCTGAGGGTTTAAAGTGCGAGGGGAGAAATGATAATACTAAATGGTGGGGTGCGAAGCCGAAACCTGTTTAAAGACACCAGGAGGGGGTAATTTTGGCTTACTGTAGAACAGACGTAGTGTGGACGAGTTTGAGTGGGCGCCATTGCACAAACTCGCCAATTTGACGCCTTGGCATGGTGCCAACAGAAGATGGTTCTATTATAGATTTGTTTTTTCCTTTTAGTTTTTACTTTGTTCTTTCTTATATTGTTTCTAGATGTACTTAAGGGTCAAATAAAGTCGGGGTGGGGGGGGGAGACGCAAAATTTTCACCCACGACGAAGCTTTTTTCCCCTCCTAGGGTTAGGCCAAAGCAGATGAGACCTATGCTTTGACAGATGCTTTTTAATGTGGGAGGGGGGATATCAATTTTAGCCTAAGCCTAGTAAGAGAAAGGAGCTTCGACGTCGACGCAAAGTTGCGTCTCCCCCCCCCCCCCCCGACTTTATTTGACCCTTCTGAGATTTTCAGGTATAGAAATGCACAATTAAGAAGATCCATAAGTAAACAAGTAAAATATGTCACTAGGAAACAGTCTAAAGAGGACACAATTCAAAAATAAGGTTACATCAGGCCGAAGACAAGCTTTAAAATGAACGAAGCGTGGCTCTTGCAGTGGACGGAAGTGCGCCCTGGGGGCAAATAGCGCTCTATGGCGCGTTTTTCAACGCCGGTTTCGTTACACTTTGTATCTACCAAACCCATATGTTTGTTTTCAGACGCCATTGTTTTTGTAAACGTTATTCCGCCCTTGCCCCTCTCCCAGTGCCTTTAAGTTAATCATCATGGAAACCTCATGCATGGCGCAATCCGCAACGAGACCGGTCAACGCCAATAGCCCTCTCGTCGGTCCGCTGACACCGGAACCACGTACAGGGACACTTCCGAAAATCACCGATGGCCCGCGAAAAGCGATATCTATCAACGGATACTACCGTGGATGGACACTCCAGAAACAATGAGATAAAGACGAAAAATTAGCTGATATGGAATTCTTCCATATCTTACTACGATCGCAAGTACGTAATCTAGTGTTGGCGGCCACTATACGGACCGGAAAAACGTTTGTATTCATTGAGAATGTGGATGAAATCCTCATGCATGGCGCATCCCACAGAAAAGCTGACCGACGCTTCTCGATTTTCCACTAAGCCTCCGAGAGCGAAGGATGCATAGTGTAAAAATTTCACCAACAGTGAATCGATTTTTGGGAAGATTCGTGGGAAGATCTCGCAAATTCGACGAAAAAAGCTTTCCTCGACTGGCTTTTTGAATTTTTCTTGCTTCGCTTTAAAGATAACTAGACAACTGAAGATAAACACTTCGAAATTTTCCTCATCAAATCCTCATCAGGTTTCTCTCAAAAATAACTTCCTTCGTTTTGAAGATATGACATAGCTCAGGTAGTCATTCGAAAGCGACAACCTAGCAGACTCTGCTTCAACAAAATGAACTCATATGGTTAAGTTTGAAGGAAGTTGTGGCCATTTCCGTGAAACACTTCGAAATTTTCCTCATCAAATCCTCACCAAAAAACCCATATCGAGAACTAAGCAACCATTGGAGCAAGCAATTGGCGAATAGTAGGTCTAAAGGAGTTATTAGGAAAACAGTTTACAGCGGTTTGAAGGATGGGCTCTAGGTAAAGTTTGAAGCATTTCCAAAATGTTGGAATTTAGTATGGGGAAGATACCGCGCTCCATCGTGATCGCCGCGTCGCACGTCGCCTGAAACAAAATTATAAGCCGATGATGCCCGCTTCAGATCAAACATCAACGTGAACAAAAGAGAATGGGATGGGATCTCTTTCCCTGGGGTGGGTGGGAAAGGGAGGGAGGGAGGAAATTATGTTCTCCACCTTTCGATCGCAAAAAGTTCTCTTGTGGTGGGAAGAAGGGAGTCAGGGCGTTTTCTTTGCCACGCGAAGCTGTTTTTTGAGAAAAATTGTGTTAACATTTAGAAAAACCTTTATTGATATGCAACAGATTGTAGCAAAGTGAAAATAACAATAACAGACGTAACAGAGGGGGGGGGGGGTCGTATTGAGATCCCCTTTTTTGGGGGGGGGGTCGTATTTTTCGAAAATTTTCCTCATCTGGACGCTTGACCCTGGGTGCGGCCGCGACACGACTTCTTTTCAAAATCGGAATTTCCAGAAGCAAAATTTTTAAAGCAGAAATCCACTGTCCGTTTGCAAGGACAGTTCGTTCCAAAAACACTGCTGAGATTACGGGCTGCGTCGAGTGTGTCCCAATTTGAATTCATGAAGTATGATGACTCGGTAGTCGCGTCGGTTCAAGATTATACGCAGCTCTGATAAAAGCCGTACGTGTTTCAGTTCTCCAGAAACAGGCTCTTCGGAGCTGCGATAGTTTGACCGGATCGGCTTTCACTCCAAACTCGTAACGCAAATAGTAGCGAGAATGCTTCGACAAACGCTAATGCACCTTAGAGAGCAGGCAGTCATTTCCCCAACACGAATGGGGTCACCGAACTTCACATACCGGGGTCAAGAGTGCGTCAGGGAAAATTTTCGAGAAGTATTACTCCTCACCCTATAAGCGACCGTGATACCGTACCACCCCCATCCATCACTGGCGTTGTTGTTACAAATAAAGTGTCTCTCTGAAAATGAAAAAAGGCAACCCATAATCACAGAGCTGCACAGTAATGCATTTACTGTTACCTAGTAGAAAGTGCAATTTGAAGATCATCCGATCAGCCTAAAACCTTTATAAAAGAGGTCGTCGTCGAGTTTTCCGAAGAAAACGAAGTCCTTCCTCGCTTTTCCTACGTAGAATGAAACGCACTCTTGAGTGGTCACCCAGCCAAATTTGACCTTACTCCTCCCCCGCCTCGGCGGAAATGGTTAAAATGTGTTCGAAAATGTTTGATGAATGTATGGAGAAAATCGGAAATCATAGTTGACTCATCCGAAGTGAAATGACAACTGGAGAAATACATAAGGGCAGAAGTGGTGTAGTCGCAAACGGCGCCGCCCACTCACGTACAGTCCGGGAAGAGGATCCTTGATCTCCCCTGCTCAACCTAATCGGCACCACAGTGACATCCATGTGAGCTGACTCTTAAAGGGTGACAGTGCAAGCCTGCCATGCCGTGCTTACCGGCGGAACATGCAGAAGCGGTCAAAAATATATGCGGTCTTGATATAACCATAACTTTGGTCGACGTTTACATTCCTCATTCAATTTTTTATGTTTCAAAGACAAGTGGTTCTCAGTGAAGCAAAGTATCTTAGCAGTTGGGTGCAGGGGGATTCATTTAATGGCGCAATCCGCGGTAAATTGTGAGCGCTATTGCGTACACTACCGAAGGTGAGGCCGTCTCTCGCTCAAGAAAGAAAAAACGGAGGAAATCCGTGGCCACACCGAAACCAAGGCCTTCTGATTACATACCTTGTACTAGAACTGTTGCCTGTAGTAGTGGAGTCCTTGCTTTATGGTATAACTCAGAGATCAAAGATATCACTCGTATCCCCTCGCTGACGTTGCCATAACCATACAAATCAGTGCTTCACCTTATCTTATCGTAACCGCTGCGAGACCTCCTCTGCCACATTAACGTCATCTCGGAAAATGCTCCGTCCAATGACAGGTGTGATCGAAGTGGTTGGGTGAGATAGAGAGGACTCAAGTGAGCTTAGCGGCGTTACGAGGTCCAGCGGTGGCGCAAAAAAGGTTAAGCCTGGATAGTTACTCTAATATCTATGTGCTCTAGCAAGTTAGGCAGCTACAGTCCATCTCCCGACGGCTGGCAGGGCGAGGCCTACGGACTTGTATCGATCTCTCTCACCCCGCCACACACTCACCCAACTCTGTAGGCCACACCCTGCCAGCCTTCGGGAACTAGACTGTAATCTGGTTGACGTGGAGTTTGCCTGTACCTGAAAACTCTGAAGATAACCAATCCCCAATGCTTCTGTGCTTTAAAATGTTCTCATGATCTCGAATGACGTATAAGAAAGTCCTAGCCTTAATCCGTGTCATTTTGTGCACCTGCTCATTTCGATAAGTTACAAGCTTTTCATGGCTAATTGAATAATTTAAAGGTTTGATCATTTTCACAGCTCTCAGTAATATAAATTTTTCAATTTTCACCCTGCAGCACTCCACTCAGCTAGAATGCATTGTTTCATTAAGAAACAATCACCTAAAACACAAAAAATGAACAAGATATGTAAGCGTCGACCAGTACTGTGGGTAAAATTCGAAACCGCATTCATTTTTGATCATTACTGTATCTTCGGCCCTTTTCCTTATCTCTCTCTGCACGAATGAGGAGATCAAGGCGGAAGTAATCATTGGACTTTTGCCCACCATAGATTTGCCGATTGAAAGAGCTTCTAGAAAAGTTTGAGGGTGTATTACTGTTTCTCTAACGCTTCTCATAGCCACTATCACTTATTATCACTTTCGATCACAAACCACAAATGTACCCTTTCCAGCTGCTATCACTGAGCACCGTAAAATACCGCGTCCGAATAAGGTTCTCCTATGCATACCCTTTATCTCTGACAGAGTGGCTGCTGCAATTCAAAAATGTCATGTCAGAGCACAGCTGGACGATGATGTTGTCTCTGTGAGTGCCCCTGATGGCAACATCAAATCCAACTCGTGCGAAGCAGGTTGACAATAAGCAATGTGTATTGTATTGTGTTACATGCCCGTATGGTACACCTGAGGATTGCGCCAGATTAGTGTAATTTTTCAAATTGAATGTCAGACGTGTAACCAATGTACTTGGAGAAACTGGGAGAAGACTAGTAATACATATTCGAGATCATGCTGCTGGCAAGAAACTAGATGACACAAGAACACTTCTGGGAAAGCACATGACCGAAGAACACGCAGAAACTCTTGAGGTGAAGTGGAATTCTAGTATGCGAGACTGAGATTTCTGCCAGAAAAGTGCTTGCAGCGTTTTGGACTTCCGCAAGGAATGCAGGTATGAGCACCCAAATGAGTGCTTATCCATTACGAATGATCTCTCGCCATTTACGCCACATTACGAGCTACTGATATGAGAGGGAAGACGTGCATGTCTCCATTATACCACATGTATAAGGACAGCATGGCATCTCTCATTCACTGACAACAACTAACACGGAGTGGCGGCATCCCACTCTCGCGGTGGTGGACTGGGTGAGTTATATTCTTTCGTACGAGCTCTCTCCGGCGGTTTCCTTCATGTTTCGTCAGGACCGCTAGAGGTTTGAGGCGTTTTGTAGTGTAGTGGATAAAATCCCAAATCTTGAGCTGCGTTTAGGCATTTGAGGAAGACCATCTGATTGAAACGTCAGGCCGTCATTAAAGGCTCCACCCAACAACCTCGTTGGCATAGCAGAAAATATGTAATTAACGAAGTTTCACGAAGAGAGAGAGCTTGGAATCTATTCCACACTGTTTTGCTTCAGAAGTGGTTGAAAAAAGAATCAATAGAGGAACTAACAAAATGAATCAATAGAGAAACCACAGCACGGTGCAGACCGGTTAAGTTAAGGGAAACTGAGCAGATGGAAGTGATAGCAAGTCTTTTAGTGAGTATGGTCAGCTCTATCAAACATTACATTCTCTCGCGCGCGCAGAGGGTCCACTCGCGTAACTGCTGATTCAATATATTTGCACTATGTATCTGCTGACCCACATTACAGAACAGCTTTTGTTTGGATTATTTTATGCGTAGTTCGCTACTAGCGTGTCAGGTGACGTGCGAGATATATCATGTAGCTAAAACAGGCAGTGGTCGTATTAGCAGTAGGCGATGTACCGATGATTCCATTCCATCCACGCGCTACTTGCTAATGACTCTTATCAACTTTTTTAATTCTTAATCGATACTGATTGGTCGGCATCAAAGTTCTTGTCCTACTCCCTACAACACGTGTGAACAGTGCACTGTCAGTCGAAAAAGCGAAACGGATCCTGCGTTACATGCCTTGCGCCGCTTCTGATCGATTCTTACGAGCTGTTATTGTTCGTCATCCGGTATCAACTCGCAAAAACACCCATGAGGAAAAATACTTCTTACCAGCTGTTATAAATTTGGTGCACCCACTACTGAGAACCTGGTATCACCTCGAAAAAACACCTACAAGTAACAATGCTCCACGATCATCCTGCGATGCGTAACGGATTCACTGGATGTTTGAGCAATCCACACCTCTCAACAGTTTTTTATCGGCTATTACCAGCTTTGATCACCCACCGTTATTATCCCTGTATCACCACATAGCACCCATGAGTATCAAAAAGGCGAAACGGATTGGACGACACATGCATGGTTGATGCTCCTCACCAACACTTGTCAGCCGTTATCGTCAATTTGGAACATCCACCGTCAATGTACCCGTACCCCCCCCCCCCCCCCCCACATAGCAGCTATGAATAACAAAGCTCCACGCATGAGAAACATTTTACGTTAAGTTTGTGAATCGAAGTGATTCGGTGACATTTATCTTCCAACGCTCTTTATCAACCACTATTGGTTGTTATCAATTTGGGTCTTCTCCCCCTAATCCTTCGTACCACCCTCTACTTCACTTCAGAATTAAAATCTTACCTTGCTGCGATGAAACTTTATAGCAGGATGATAGTGCAGTTATTCGTAAGCTCATGCTTCAGAAGACATGTATTGTTAGATCGCGCTCTCTTGTCTTGGAAAGTACGTGTGGGTCCACAATCACAATATGCATTTGGCGGAGTCATCTCAGAAACCTTATTCTGTAGGTGCCTCAACCAGGGGGGGGCATACTCCTTTGGACATTAATTTTATATAAGCTTAGATGGGGAGAGGAACCTCTTTTCTGCCTCCACTGAGGCTTAAACACAAAATACGCCTGAGTGTGCAGATTGACCCCTCAATCCCTCTGAGATGCTTATATGCGCAACCTTCTCTGAGAGGCCTCTCCCTCATTGCGATAGCATCGTTCTGTACTTAAATAATCTGTTGTTATTCTTCATCGAACAGTTCTTTGACATATTATCCACTGATAAAAGCGGTTCTGTTTTCTCGGGTACGAGTAATCCATAGACATGGTCGCGTACAGCTAAAGAAAATATGTACCATTTTATTGCACAAAAAGCAGAGGCGAAGTCCCAAACTACAAGTAGAAGCAGAAATCTCAAACCTATAGTTATTCACTGAAATTAGTCGAAATTCATGAACATGCACACATCTTCTTCTGCAGAAAGCAAGATCCTCCTCTATTTTAGAAGGCAGATATTCAAGTTCGTGTACTCATAGTAGTTGGTAGTACTCGAGTCGGCTTCCACCACCGTGCTTGGAACTCTTGTCGCAATGCCTTACTCAGAAAAACGATGATGTATGCGTCCACCGACATTACAGTAAAAAAGAAGATCTCGTACTGAAACAGAAACTTTCAGATATCCTCTGGGGCATTAGAGCTGAATACTTTTATCCTCTGTATCAATTCTAGGACAACTTATTCCCGTCGGCGAGACTAGTGGTCAAAAGCAAAAAGAGTGAGAAAAGATATCGGAAACTGGAAGGTTACCAATTACGATAGGCGTTGCCACATTGAGGGCAAGTTTTGGACTCGGAAAATCTAGTACTCCAAAATTAAATACGGTACCGAACGGTAAGCGCGAACGCGACCCGTTCCGAGGGAATGAAAAACGTGATACTTAGTTCTCGTCACAAAAATGTGACTTCCCCTCAAGCCACCTACCTTGCCCGTTGTATTGTTGATTTATCTCATTGTGCCAATGGGAATGCCGATGAACGCTGGGAGATCAGAGATCTACTAGACCATGATTCACTCTTGGAGAACTGTCTTCTGCATAATGTACTGTCATATATAGGAGGTGGGAAGTTCAGAAGCGCAGTTCATTTTACCGAACGACCTCAAGAGTCCCTAAGATGCTCGAAAAAAAATCAGGGGCAATTATTACAAACCTAAATGGCATCTTCATCATTCACGCTGGTCGCATTATTATTGCTGAGAGACGGACGCCATTATCCAGGGAGCTTGATTTATGATCGTTCAGAAGGTATTTGCGGTTTTTGACCTCTAATTTCAAATGTGATACCTCGGCTCATACAAAATCTTATCACTCAAGATAAAACATAAGAATCAGCAGATTTTTGATAACAAGAGCGCGCTTGCTTATCTCAGTTGCCCGAAACTGTGGAAATCTAGAGGCGATGATTTGGTTAAGTCAGCATAGTAACGAGTCTTGAAAGGTTCCACCCGAAGGAGGATGTGCAGGCGTTCAAAGAGATAGTAATCTGTGGGCCGGATGAGTGGGCTGGATACGACAGAGTTTCTTAACTTTTCCTGGATTGTGTGCATTATGAGACCACGGCAAGAAAGATAGGTTCCTCCTTATCCCACTATGTATAATCCGAGGTTCCTTCTTATCCCTTTATAGATAATTCGCTGAAAATGTCTGTGCGTGTCCGACACGTTGTCACGAAGTTATATCTCGCGTCGCAGCAAGGCTGGGGTCCGAATTTTGCGAGTGATATAGGAAGGGGACCCTAGCAGTCGTAGGAAAAAGTGATAGCCGCTGATGAGGGCTGATGAGTCTCGAAAAGCAAATGCCATCAAATTCGTTTCCCCTTTCACGTTGATCCTAGAGAGGTGACACTCATAGTTGTTGAGCAGGATGGAATGAAGACATTAATAGTGGATAATCCTTGCAGGCCGTTACCAGGCATGGTGAGTCACCATTAAAAGCACTGTTCGCGACAAATTGACTTTTTGGTTCCAGCCTTGAATAAGTAGCCATTCCTGCCGCTGGAAAGAGTGTCATTTTACTGGATTGTTAGAATGAGTAGTAAGCGCTTGCACGGCCCGTGCCTTAGATGGCACTCACCGTTTCAAGATAGCCTACACCCGCCACCGATTTGACCTGCCGAGCAGCACTGGCCGCTACTTGATAGTAACGATTGTGATTGGTAACGATTGATGAGATTCGATACGGAGCGTTCAAAGGCAGGTGTCACCAAGTCCATTTTGCCTTTCCGCTGACAATTAAATATTCACCTTCATAAGTATTGCGGAGTGTAGGACCTTATAGGCAGAATTTACGATAATATTCGTTGAAATGTTGCGCTCAGTAGGAGTTCTCAGGATGACGAAGATCCCAAAATGCAAAAGAAAATCGCAGAACACCTTCAAAACCACAAAAACAAGGCACTTCCGCTTTCTGTGTGGACGAGATCATAGCATAGAAGTTGGCATTTGCAAAACTTTCCACTAGGTTCGAATGAAAAAGCAATACTACATTTCTCCCTTGATAACCATATCATGACTATCACGACTTCGTTGATTCCTTCTTATCACAATCGCTACTATCAAGTAGCGGCCAGTGCTGCTCGGCAGGTCAAATCGGTGGCGGGTGTAGGCTATCTTGAAACGGTGAGTGCCATCTAAGGCACGGGCCGTGCAAGCGCTTACTACTCATTCTAACAATCCAGTAAAATGACACTCTTTCCAGCGGCAGGAATGGCTACTTGTTCAAGGATGGAGCCAAAAAGTCAATTTGTCGCGAACAGTGCTTTTAATGGTGACTCACCATGCCTGGTAACGGCCTGCAAGGGCTGATAAGAGCCGCTAGAAAGTGGATGGGATAAAATTCGTCATACTGCTCACTACTACAATTGGTATCGACCGTTTGACTATATGAATGAAAATATGAAAAATTATGTATGGTATATGAAAATATGAAAAATATGGTATATGAAAAGTATGAAATATGAAAAATTCCAGATAGTGTGCATGGTCACAAAAACAATAAGCACTGATAACTGGCATGTGGATCTACCACCAGTATGCAGGCACAACAACGCCCTGCCGCTGGCACCACAAAGTATGCACGCGGCCCCAAGGGATGCAGTATGAAGTGGTAAACGACTGAATTATCTATAAGCACGTGAGGGCTATAGGTTATAGGAGCCAATAAGGCTCCTATAACCTATAGCCCTCACGTGCACGTGCACGTGCTCAAGCTCCAAATGCTCAGCGAGTGAATATACTTTGTACTCCGAATGTTTCTTCTGCTAAACTACGTGGAGTTCCAAGTGCGCAAAATCGCAAAATCGCGGTCGCAAAATCGCAGAATCGCGGTCGCAAAATCGCAAAATCGCAGAATCGCAAAATCGCAAAGTATGAACGCGACCTTAGGTATTGTAGAGATACTAGTAGGGCCAGCGCTCAGTACCGCTTTTGTCACAATGTGGAACTGTGCGATATGGACATCTTCGATATCTGTTGGTCAGTATCGACCATCTCCCCATCACATAATTCTATTAAGTTATTCGCGCACTACTGTGCGATAGCCCAAAACGTTCTCCAATACTGAGCTTTTGATCTGCAGTTTGTGGTGCATTTTGCGAGCTCCCCACAGTACCTTGGAGCCGTAAAATTTTTGCCGGAATCCGTGATCCGTGGCTAACTAGTTAGCCGCAGATCACGTTATCATCGCCATGCCAACGAGGCTGACCGCTGCGAGCTTGACCTTGGTACAACTATTGTGTAGATCGTCGTCGATTGTCCTACAGTATCCGCTACTCACGCGTTGCGGATAAGAACTGAATCGTTCGTGAGTCGAAGGGCAAGTATGTACGAGATATTGTGTGAAGCCGTTTGATCATTTGGCTCTAGATTTGCGTTACTATATTTGACTAGGACAAGAAGCGCTCTGCTGCTTCTGCTAAACTACGTGGAGTTCCAAGTGCGCAAAATCGCAAAATCGCGGTCGCAAAATCGCAAAATCGCAGAACCGCGGTCGCAAAATCGCAAAATCGCAAAGTATGAACGCGACCTTAGGTATTGTAGAGATACTAGTAGGGCCAGCGCTCAGTACCGCTTTTGTCACAATGTGGAACTGTGCGATATGGACATCTTCGATATCTGTTGGTCAGTATCGACCATCTCCCCATCACATAATTCTATTAAGTTATTCGCGCACTACTGTGCGATAGCCCAAATCGTTCTCCAATACTGAGCTTTTGATCTGCAGTTTGTGGTGCATTTTGCGAGCTCCCCACAGTATCTTGGAGCCGTAAAATTTTTGCCGGAATCCGTGATCCGTGGCTAACTAGTTAGCCGCAGATCACGTTATCATCGCCATGCCAACGAGGCTGACCGCTGCGAGCTTGACCTTGGTACAACTATTGTGTAGATCGTCGTCGATTGTCCTACAGTATCCGGTACTCACGCGTTGCGGATAAGAACTGAATCGTTCATGAGTCGAAGGGCAAGTATGTACGAGATATTGTGTGAAGCCGTTTGATCATTTGGCTCTAGATTTGCGTTACTATATTTGACTAGGACAAGAAGCGGGCTCCAGGATAGGGTGGGTAGCATTAGGAGAGAATCACCATAGCTAATTCAGAAAGAAGAACATTCAGAAATAAAAACTTCCTTACCTACCTAGTAGTATGGCGGTGGATGCATCGCTGCAACTAACAGCACAAAAATGCATATGATCACCAGTGGTACTGGGCATCAGGCACTTCAACTGTAGCGATCGTATTGTAGTAGTGAGCCATGTGAAAAATTTCGTCCCATTCATTTGCCTATGGCTCTTATCAACCCTTATCCCTCGCTGCGAAACGGATTTGACAACACTCGCCGTCTGACGCTCCTTTTCAAATCTTATCGACATTTATTACCTAGGTTGGGTGAAGGTCTCTAGTCTGGAGAGCATAAGGTAAGCATACGGTGAGAAATCACAGGATGCCTGTAGGTCCTCCGCACCTCACCTCGCACCCCCCAAAGCGCACCTACGGGGTGACCATACTTGATTGCTTGCTTCAACTGCTGAATTTTGAGATGCAGAAGAAAATATTCTCTTTGTCCTTGCTTCATTCTTTATCCTTTTTACCTTTTCCTTATCTTCCCTTTCTCTTTAATTGACACATTAAAAGCAAATTAGCGATTCTATCGCCTCTAGAGAATTAATTCATGGTGACCTCGCACACTTGCACTTGCCTATACTGATTCTTCTCCACCACCTCATGTCGCTTCCCATGTTTCCAGATCATGAGCTTTCCATTCCTATCCTTTCGAGGCGCCATGCTTGTGGCATCTCCTCCATTGTAGAGGGTGTGGCAAAAGTATTGACTGCATGATAGAATCTCACCATTTCAACGAGAAAGGAGGTAAATGTGAATTTTGTTTCAAGTGTAGATGATCAATAGACATTTCATTACATAGCTTGGATTTGATAAGGTTGCCTCTGGCTCATACACATTCACGAAGACAACTAGGGATAGCATAAGCCGTCGGACGTACACGACCATTGTACAAATGGTCCGAAACCTTGGCCGAAACAGACATCAAAGGCTCGAGTAAACTGTGAGAGGTAAGTGCAAGCTTTCCGTCCCAAAGTTCAGTAAGGAAAGTTGACCGTCTTAAGATTTATGCTTTCAGTGGCTGTTGCTGTGGGAAGGTGAAGTCGTGGAGGCTGTTTTGAGACAGCTGTAGTCGCAGTCACTCTTGAAGGGTTGAGGCTGCAAATCATGCGAAGTGGGTCCGAGAGGAAGATATCTGGGAGTGCGCGTGTCTTACGATGAATGGATGAGCTACTTCTGTTGGTTTGTTTTGCCTCGAGTATTGTCGGATTTGCAGAGTTCTGGTGCCGCGCCGCACCGTCTCGCAGCAAGGCCCTTCCAGACTGCTCAAATTTTATTCTGCTCTACTATTCCGTTCAACATATTTAAAAGCTTTGTGCAGCTACACCTGCGACCCACGTCTCGTCTTTTTCGTCATTGTGCTCAAGCTCAAGGCGATTCCGTCAGATTCTGAGGGCAGATTATGACATGTTAGTTGAGAACGTTTGTTGATCACATATACCATTGTAACTCATGGTGATGCGTCTTTGCTTCCTAATATGGCACAACTTGGTGAGGCGGTCAATACTTTTGCCGCACCCTGTATATGGTCTTAGCCTCATCACGGAACCCCTTTTCACAACATTGCTCCCGTCTCTTATCCAGCTCCTGTTCTTATCAGCATTAATCCCACAGCGGTACACACCTTCGGCCTGAGCCCTTCCTTTCGTTCCAGTGATGCCCCCCCCCCAACCCCCCAAAGCAGCCCGCAGCTTCAACCCCTACTCAAACTTCTATGTCTCGCCATATTTCTGATCCTACAATATGTTCACTAACACCTTCTCTTCACCCACACCTTCATGCCATAGAAATAGTTCCTCTAGAAGAGAGTGCATCCCTTATTCTCTCCTAATCTATTAATTAGCCGAAATTATTAATCAGCTGACGGAGAAAATATTTTTACGCGCACATGCGTGGATCATTGATATTAAACTTGAGGGTTCAGTTTGTGTCAATGAAGTATTGCTGCAAACTAGGTGACAATAATGAAATTTTATACGTTTTCACCTTTCTCCTTTTCGCATAACTGCATTACTCCCTGCCACTCAAAGGTCAACAGTCGGTGCGAGCAATCAAAAAACGTCATCCCACAGTCAGGGCAGGAGGTGCAAGGTGGGGTGTGAAGTGACCACCAGTAATCCTCTTATTACCTTACCGTATACCTTCCAGACTAACAATGCACATCCATTCGGGTCACCCACCATCAGTGTCACCTTTCCAGCCCGCAATGCATCTGTGAATGTCTACACGAAAAGCGAGACGGATTTGGCGACTCCTGCCTTCTGACGCTCTTATCGAACCTTATCAACCGTCATGAAGCTGGATAAGTTGGATCACCCATTGCTGGCGTCCCCGTCCCACTCCCCGTAAGTTGGATCACCCATTGCTGGCGTCCCCGTCCCACTCCCCATATTACCTGAAAAAAATCGTGGTCTCAGCTCTGCTGAGCATAAGATATGAACTCGTGACAAACAGACGGGCATATACACAAACACACGCAGACATACTTTGCGAATTACATATGGTGGGATGGTTTTTGAGCTGAAATGGTCGTGAGTAAGACGTGAATTCGTGCCTTCATTCCCACAACTCTTTAGCGTCCGGCCCCGTTCCTTGCAAAAAACGCGTCCACTTTCAATCATGTTTATGCACTAGCGAGCCTCTTAGAACGATTATTTACATTTTTGCTACTCGATGGTTGCAATCCAGTAACGTTGCATGGCTGCGAATGGCTTTAAAACTCACATATTGTTGTATCCATGATATCACAGGAGATTGCAATTTGAAAAGATCTGATATGTCATATATACATGAGGTTATAGTCATGAAGCTATTGATTGCTGTCACAGTTATGAGCTTCTGAAAAGGAGACCGACTAGTTGACCATATGTGCTTCCGGTGTGGGATATTCGGCTGCTCAGCAGATAGGTTCTGAATTCGTAACTACTGGTTCAACGTTATACACAGTTTTTGCTCATCATGTTCGATTTCACTTCCCCGTTGAGTCATATGTAATGGCCGTGATATAAATCACACAGCGATTGGTACCAATCTTTGTACGACCGGAATCTTGATGAACCTTAATGAAGATGGTCAAAATCCCAATATTTTGTATGTTAATCCCAGAGTTATGGAAACAGACATTTGCGGATTCCAGTGTGTACGTATTCAGAGCACTACCGATTGAATGATACAGAGCTATCCGTACGTTCTGTCCCAGAGGTTTTCACCGTCACATCGGAAATGATTCCGTACGACAATTCGGTAGGCTTTGTTGGCCACTTCGCTGCTCCTTGTTTCTGTTGGTGCGGTCACCTCAAATCGATTACAGCAGTAGGAATGAATACGCCCTTTCCGAACTCCTTTTCACTTCTGGAAACAGAATGGCACAAAGTCATAAAAGTACGATATACGCTGTGCAGAGGCAGCCACATTATTGAAACCACAGTAGGGCAAAATGAAGGGCAGTTCAGGATAGGATTTCGTCAAGGTTCCTCGATGAGATTCGTATAGTGAGTTGCCGAGTTGGTGCTGTGGAAAGTTTTATCAAATACTCGACACCCACGCACCATCGATAAGATTCTGGGTCGGTCAGCTGTTCATTGAAAAGGTCGTCAATCAATAATCATTATACTTACAAGGGAAAGCTTCCGGGTCATCATGGCGACTCAAGATTGGATGTGTGTGGCCTGATGCAGTTTCGAACGATGACCTCAAACCTGCTCTCAAAATGTGCTGAACGGTTCTGGAAGCAAATGCAAAAGCCTGTGACATACGGCGCGACGTGCACTACAGACCTTATGGGAGTCGCAACATGGGCTCTGGCAGATGGAGCAGCGGGCAGGGTCACGCGTGGCGTCGAAGAAAATTTTTAAAAAATACGACCCTCCCCTAAAATGGTGCCTCCATACGACCCCCCCCCCCTTATTCAGATTCAGCCACTTCTGTGGTTTCTTTCCAGTCAATGCGATTCATTAAGGAAGCTAATAATAAGAGCCTACGGTCAAGAAAAAACACGAAGACCAAGTCTAACAATCTAGCAAAAAGCAATGCTTATACTCCGAAACGAAGGCGTCGCTTACAGTGATGTGAGCTGTTTTCGTAACCACTACTTCCGCCCCATCCATTGGTCGTTTGATTTCTCTTATGTCTGCGTATTTCTCGATATGCAAAAACAATCGAGGAAAATTTCGAAATTCCAAAGTGCCTAACTCCAAACAAACGTTACCCCCTGAAAACATTTGCAAAATGTTTTTACGCATCTACAGAAGTGCTTGTGGTCCTTCCTGACAAGAAACAGGCACTGCAAGATAGCATCCTCTCTTCACGCCACGCTAACCTTTAAGGCCAAAATCCCCATCCATTAAGCACCTTGTTTGTGTATTGGACGTGTAGATGTAAAATTATTGAGACATTTGTGCGCACACAGCCTTAGATTTTGTCAAGTGAAATGAAACATGCTGAAACAAATCCAAATGAACAGCGAAGAAATTGGAAATGGACGGAACAGGGTTTTTGCTCTTTTACGCCATTGCACGTACTTCTCATCGAATGCAGGCACCCTCGCTCTCGAACGTCGTAAGGCGCACGACAAGACGCGAAACACGGACATGAAGGTACACAGCTGAGGACAAGAGAGCGTGGGAAATTAGGTTCCATTCATTGCACGCTAGATTTCGTAATCACTCAGGCACTGTTGGTGTTGCTGTGAGCTGTTTGCCGCCGTTATGATCCCAAATCATTCCCTTTTGCAGCCGGGAGAGCCATTAGCCAGAGTCAGTTTCACCTTCATTTCATCGGTTGGACTGACCATGTTATTCCGATTTTTCCGGAGCTGTGATTCTGCCCTTCTTCTGCATCAACCCCTACATTCGTCAATACAGTTATGTTGCGACAAATGACTCTTGTTATCCAGTAGTTTGCTCATTGTGTGGATCTTTTCATCCCATTTTACTCAATCTTTTCCTCATGTGCAGGAATTTTGTACATACAGCCTTACTAGCTTCATTCGTTTCCTCAGCTACACATCCATGGGAGGGAGTGTGGGGACCGGTGCTAGTGTAGTTGGGTAGGAGAGGTTCCATCTTTACCCAAGCTTTTAACCTAACTCTGAACTTGGGGGGAACCCCACCCTAAACGTTAGGCTCAGGTAAAAATATTTTCTTGAATGATGAAAATGATGATCGCGGAACGATATCAAGCAAATTACAGAAGTGAGTGCCCCTCCTCCTCCTCCTCCCCTCCCCCCACAACCACATTTGCATCGAGGGCCTAGTGGTGCATTCCTTCCCAGGAAGGGTGTGAGTCCTCTAGAACGCTAACGCTCTGCCCTTTCCGTTGCGAGGATCCTTCCATTTCACACCATACGGCAATGACAATATGTCTCTTTATCAGACACAGTGTGGGGAAATACTGGCCCTCTCAGCGGACCAAATCCTATCTCTTGTTAAAATTCCTTGACGGAGGCTTGACTCTGTTTGGAATCTTTCAAGGCTGTCAAGGTAAGAGTGAAGGATGTCCTCCCTGCCCTGACGTGTGCCTTGGAGACTGGAATTCTACGTCAGCAGGAGGATCATGTGGTTGGATCATCCAAGGCGTCATCAAAGGGACGATGCTCAGAGTATTCTGATACACGCAAGTGCAGAGGAGAATCTGCAGTTCGGAACTCCGTCTACGATTGGAGATCAGGGACGTCGACGTATTTGTCATGGAATCGAATATGTCCGGCATGCGACGCGGCGATGCGAGATAGGGCTGATGTAGTAGTTGAGTCCTGAAGCAATTACGCCTAGACTAAGGCATAGACCAACATTATCTGCTGAGGACCCATGCACTAATGCGCGCATAGCTTGCACCATCGCGTCTCATGCCGAGCACCGCGAATTTTCTGTCCAGAAGACACACACATTGTGCATTTAGTAGTCAGCACAAACGATTTAGAGAGGTCATCGCACAGGCACTTTCGAGGAGATGCGAGGTGATCCACGTTTATCTTTTTATCATCATCTTGAACAATGGTTGCTTGTTTTTCGAGCTTACTCCTCGCTTTCACACACCATACTGTAGCCGTCAATCTTCTATCGAACACACTTACATGCAGTAGTTGTAAATTGTTGCCTTTGCTGTGAACAACAAGTGGCAAGTGTGCGCTTTTAAAAACAATTTCGCCACATTGATTACATTATCTGCACTATTTCTTCTTGAATTTCCCTGTTCTGGTTCGGGAAAAGGAGTAACACTCACCATGTCCTGCGTTAGCTTGTGCTTTCTCTGCCGTAGCTGTTTATTGATCAGATAAACAGTATAGATAACAATCAGAATACTTATCATTTCGTAAGTAATCGTTGAAATAGATTCTATCATTCGGACAATCTGAATCATGAATAGTTAACCTTGTTTCGGAGCACTTTGCACATATAGAATCTTTACCTACATGAGATAAAAAAGTTCAATGTCTGAGGTCGAACTGGTTGCTTCACAAATTGCTTCTTTAATTAGGAGCACTTGAAACATTAGAACGAACAAATTATATCAAAGTGACATGAAAGTATCTAGTTATTGAGAATAACTGACTCTCTACTACGCATGAACTCTTCGCCTCTCTTTAAGTCGCGAAATTTAGCATGTCACGCAGAGAAACTCAAAGAAGGCGGGTGAAGTTTGAGATGAGCACGGCATGGGACGGGAACTAGAGAGTACTCATGAACTAAGCCAAACCCCGTACAGGGTGTGTGGGGCGAGTACCAAAGTGGTCAGGATTTGGTCGAAGTTTCTTACATAGATTCCAGCATCATCAGGATGCGGAAAAAAGATAAGTTCCTAGTTTTTACGGTCAGCGATGATTTCAAACGATGCAGTCAACACAGTGAATACCTCTTCAAAAGAACTGCCGATTGCCATGCGGTATATCCTCACACACGAAGACACGTGTAGCAGATCCTCTTTATCTAGATCTCAAACTTTTGAGATCAAACAAACAAGGAAAAATCGTCAACGAAACGAATATCAATGACAACAAAATTTCACTACAACAAGAACTGTAGATGCTCAAGTATCTCCTAACTATCCTTTCTCCCTGGGCACCCCGTCGAGGTTTCACTCATCATCAAAGAACGAACAAAGAGAATTGCAGTTATTCTTTCATTATCACAAAAGCCTGCCACAAACGATTAGTGAATCTGCCGACGATTTGTTCCCGATAAAGATCATGACTGCCCAAAACCCAATCAGTGGAGTTACGGAAGTTGAAGTACCCGCGTTGAACAATGTGAGCGGTTGCGGAACAGTTGAGTAAAAGATCGAACTCATGAATAGTTGACATTTGTGAGCAACCCACGTATTTGACAAACCATGCCTCCAACGCTTTTCCTCGGAAAGAACCTCGCGTCCGCCGTTCCGATCCGCAAAAGGCTGAGAAAGTATGAAGAACACATGTAGACGGCAAAATGAAGGGAGAAAATCTATAGTTTGGCTGTGAGCCTAGCAAGAGCGGTTCCCGCGCACTGGACTTTTTCTACGCAGGACCCCCAATCGGCGCAGCAATCTTGATGCTTTGAGCCGGCGCAGTACTTTCGAGTTGTTTGACCGATTTTTTCTCTATGACATCTCTAACAGCGATAGAGTTTCTTTAATAGATGAAAGAGACCTGTCTACGATAGGCTTCGCGTACTCTGAGTGGACTGTGCTTACTGCTGAATATCATAGCTTGGTTCCAATTCATCATAAGGGTCAGGGAAAAATCGATAGAGATGGGCAATGAATGCCGATGCTTTATATAACCACATAAAGTGGGTGGAAGCCTGCCCAAAATTGACGGAACATATAAGTATTCAGTTGGGCGAAAACTGTAGCTCTGTTTTGGAACGATCTAGAATTTGGGGAAGAAGTTGAAGTGGTCGTAGAAGTTAGAGCTGCGGAAAAGAGGACAAATTCCCACGGCGTACGAAGCATTCATGGTAGTGGAGGAAGTCAAATACGAAAATTCGTAATGCGGCAAAGGAAATGGTCAAGACTGAGATCGGATGTTTTTCACGTGGTTGTGTTTGTGTCTCACGTAGTGGAAGTGTGGAGAGCTGGAAAATGGTGGAGAAGTGGAAAATCCTCCACAAAATGGACGAAGGCGACCACTTGACCACACCAGTAAGTGAACAGATTTGCCAAGGCAAGCCATGTAGATCGCGACTATGGATAGGAATTATGGGTTTTGTGTAAGGACCATTTCAATGGATAAAGACGCAAAAGTGAACAGCCACGGGCCATCGATCAGTAGTTGTCGTAGTTAGTGGATTTTGAGTGAAGGGCCGTGAACGGAATATCACTAACGGGCTAGTGCATGTCGTTCGAATCGAACTACTTGATATATTCAGTGAAGCGCTTCATGTGAGATGCATGAGTCAGTGTGCGCTTGCCTGGCCAATACTACTCAAGTCATGCATTTTGTTTCGAAGCAGAAAAATTTATCTAGTAGCTGCAGTGTCAGTACTACAATACACATAGATGGCGAGCATGAAATCACCCTCACTACCATTATGAGTATACGAAAAATGGGTATGAGCCACTAGGCTAAGATCGAAACTCCGATCGTGGTATCGCATGTGATGTATTGTGCACTTTACTTGAGCGTGTATTAGGTCAAACGAAAAGTTTCCGCTGTTCTGCTCACTACTTGCTCGTGGATTTTCTACAGTATCTTCCGAGAATATTCTGTTACTGTTGCGTAGAGAAAAATAACCTTTTTTTGTCAGGAGAGCCTTTGGTAGTCTCTCGGACTGTACGCTTCATATCCATAATTTGATTTCACAGAAAGCCACAATGTTTGTTTCTGGCATTGGATGCCTCGAAACACGTACGTAATGCATCAGATTCACTCAAAATATTCATTCATTTGTCATCATTTACGCGGCACGGTGCACAAGAACATGTGATTGTTATTGCAAGGGAAAGAACAAGGAGTATAAGACTGATATGACGACTAGCATGGGAATGGCTGTCTCAAGCAGAGGATAATGGGAGAGTAGCCTTGTGAAGTCACATCTTAGGAGACAAGGGTCCAAAATGATGCGTCCTCTCTCGAGTGCTGCTCTGCGCAGCAGATAACAGTTCAAACTAATCCCAGAAAATCAATTGTAATTGAAGCAAAATAACTTGAAGTCTCAGTAGGTACTGCGCCAAAGCGTCTGTTCGCGGAAAAAGACTCGGGTAGTTCGTCAATAAATCCTCATGATCGGATAGCTCGGCACGTACCCGTTTCCAACGTGGTACTCACATGGGAAGGAACTTGCGATAGGAGAAGTTAGTTCAATGAAATAGACAATTTGATGATAAAGGCAGCTTCCACACTTCCACATTGGAGATTCGTAGTCTAACTAGGTGTGATTCAGTAAGGTGAGTTGACTTAGCTGTGTTCAAACAGGCACAACGCCGTGAGGGTAAACCGTGCAACCGCAGCAGAGGGCAACCTGAGCTGTTAGCGAAGATCTTTACGCTCAAAGGAAGTAAGCCACTAATTTGATTATCAAGCGATGTGCCTCCAAATTTGGCATGGAACGAGGATTGCACATATTATGAGGAAGGGATCATCGAGTGAATACACGAGAACTAGCTATTTTGACGGAGCTCAGAAGACAAGAGAAGACAAGCTTTCTGAGAAGAATTTAAATATTCTTTGTTGTCTAATCGTGGGATAGCCCACTACAAGTTTTAGAAATCAGTTCAACACCCATCAGTGGAACCTTACTATGAAAACTGATCATAGTTCACATGTATGCTCTCTTTCACTAAGCAGGTAAGGTCCCATCATTTTCGGCGATGACGGGCGCTCAGCATCGAAAGATGAGCTATACAAAACTTCGCTCGCTGAAATATAGAAAAGGAAGATGTAAAAATTACCTCTCAACACACTTCGGATTTCAAGAGGGCAAATTCTCGAGCTGAAGGTTTATACTAGTTCAGCGATTGGTGACGGAAGTTCACTGTTTGTTTCGTAACAGTTGCGTTTGAGCAGAGCTGTGATATCCCAAAGATAGACTACCGAAACGGCAGATACCTTTTGGCCGACCTAACACTTACCTCCTCAGCGGTGGTCCAATATCTGTTGTATCCGTTATCTACTGTCTCTCATGGGTCCATGGGTCGTGAGTTGCGAAGGGAAACACGCCAAACTGTGGAAGCCCGCGAAGATACATGCAATGGAGCGGTCATGTGAATCGCAATTTCACAAGGTATGACCCCTTAGATTTCATTTGCCGCGCGATGGGAATGGGTGGGCAAGCCAGCCAGCCCACACACAGCCTCGAGGGGTGAGCGGTGGTGGATACAAATGGTTTTATGTGAACCTTGAAAACTGTTGTAGAGGTTATCTAAGTGATGAAAACATCTGAAGTAATTCACCCCAAAAATGCGGATTGAGGAAGGTTCCTCTGTACTATTAGGCACGTCGACTTCCATATTCACTTTCTTTTCGAATCTGATCCGAACTACCCCCACCATCGCCTTCAAGGGGTAGAGTTACTGTGATTAGGCATCCTGCACAGCTGCGAAAATAGACTCTGTTATAGTTTCAAATCCTTCTATCTATTTTATCGAAAAAATTACGTGGTGTATTTCCATGTTTCTATGGGTATCCACGAACTGCCATCTCCCTTCAGAATCTTTTTCGTAGACAAGTGTTATGAGGAAGGACTCGTAGTGAAGTGCAATTGAAAAAACGATTCCAATGGTGAGCAGAATGCACACATTTCGTCGGCACCAAATCTGAAATCATTACGAGATGCAGAGTTTGAAGCACAAAAAGTGTCGGAAATTCCATCTACAAGTGGCGGGTACTCACACGTGAATGTTGTTGTGGAAAACGAATAGCAGTGAATCTATTACACGTCATTAGAAAACATCCAACTTCATGCATGAACCAGGTGATGCCAAGCGTGGCTATCGCCAGTGTAGTCACTAGTGCAAAGGGTGGTCCTGCAAAAGAAAAGGTCGGTTCGAATCAGCAGAACTATTTCCGTTTCAATATACTCACCTAAGGCAAATTCCACCTCTAGCATGATCCAGTTCAGCGAAAGAATTCCCAGAATGTCAAAAATTCCTGCAAATAAAGTTAATCGCGGAGCCACACACCAACCACTGATTCAAACAAATGGTCTCGAGGAATCGTCCCAGGACAACAGTGGAACAGTACGTGGGTATGGCACCACTCGATGGCATTGACATCAGTGTCTCTCCTCTTCCTTTCTCTTCATCGCGTCCACTTGTCTGCTGCAAGGCAGCAAGGCAAGGCAAGATTTCCGTTTTTTTCTTCGATGATTGAAATCCACACTTATTCCATTTTGAAATAGAAACAAGAAAGTGATGGAGTTGGACGGTAACGAGGAATACTGCGAGCGTAAGTTCCTCAAGAAGTGTCGGTCTAAAACTAGCCATGCTTCTCAGGTGCTTATACAGATAGTGCCGTAACAGTGTTAAAAATCGCGCGAAAACGCGAGTTCGTTTTTATCGTTTTTCGCTATAATTCGATTGATTACCACCTTTTTGCTAGACTGACTTATATTTTCGGGATCAGCTCAACAAGACGGCACAACGAGTTTTCGGTTTCCTTAAACCCGGTAGTAGGCCATTTTTTCACACATTCCGAGACTTTGAAGGAGAATTTATTCGAAATCTGATAAAGTGGTGGCGAACTTTTTTCACACATCTGAGCTCACAGTTGTGAAGGAATTCAATTTCTGTCATTTCAGAAAGCCGCTGTTTCTTAGTATGGCTCTAAACAGAGCCTCCGTGTACAATTTTCTAAAAAAATTTGTCTCAACTAATTTCCAGATGCAGAATCGCCAGTGTAGTAAACGCCGTTCGATTTCCCAGAGGAAATGCTATCAAATGATATATGAAAATCTCGATGGTGATAATTTCGTCACTCTCCTCATTTCAGCATTTCCTCCTGTGGATCGACATTTCAGTCCTTTTTTTGCGATTTATGTACACGGCCATGTTAAAGCGGTCAGATCGATGACGCCATCGCGAACGCCGAGTGCTTTTCCACGGCAGTGAAAGCGGATAGCGCGGTGCCGTTGCGATGGAGCCACAGTTTCCCATGGCCGTGTCCGTGAACCACACGCGGCCAACAAGAGCAGGAGAAGTCGATCGACAACAAGGAAAGGCTGGAAATTAGGGAAATATTAATTATCACTACTAAGATTTGTATAGGTCATTCAATGGCTTTTTTCTAGGAAATCGAACGGCGTACATTTTATTAGGGAACCTGCGCCTGTAAATGAGTTGAGCGATCTTCAACAGTATATACACGGAGGCACTGTCTAGGGACACACCAAGAGCAGGGGCTCATCTGAATGACAGTAAGAAAATCCCTACACAGCTGTGAACTCAGATTAGGCCTGTGAAAAGATTTTGCTGCCAGTTCATCAGACTTCTAAGACAATTTTTCTTCAAATTTTCAGGATGTGAAAAAGGTCTAGTCCCGAGTTTGATGAAATCGAAAACGTGTAGCACTGCCTTGTAGAACTTGATGAGCTGATTCCGGATATATATATAAAACCAGTGAAAAATCGGTAATCAATTTTAGCAGAAAAGTGGTAAAAAAGCGAAAACTCTTCTTCAACATTTACGGCAGTAACTGTAGTCGGTCAGATCAGTTGGAGAGAAAGCTTGCGTCGAGGACTAGCATCTTTCATCACAGAGACACAGTACGTGCACAAAGTGTTTTTGCATCTGTAAAGCATATTCGAAACCTATGCAAAATTATTTACGGCTAAGACTTCGTTCTTTAGTCGTTTTACTTCTTACCATATTTTGAAAATCTTCATCTCCTACCTGTGACTACAAAAATGCGGAAGAATGCGCTCTTCAGATGTACCGATTTCGATGTCAGCATCAAATATAAAATATACACGTAGAACACAATGGTGATTGACGAATAAATTGCTTTTGCAAGGAATTCTACTGTCACCATTTCTCTCTACACTGAAAACACCATAATGCAGAATTGAAGGCGCATGAAAGCATCGCAACTTGGTGAGAGAGATATATCTCGGCAGGAATACAATATTATTTGGGATCCTCGGAGCTGAGATTACTTACACCTTCCCAAGGTCGGGCCGAATCATTCGTAGCCAACGTATGTACTTGACGCCTCAGACATCGAAACCCACTCCGTTGAGATTTGAAGATGGGGCTCGATGACGCAGCAACAATCTAGACATGTCAATTGTGTTTTTTTTATCCACACGGACTACTATAAATCGACATACAAGGGTGTACAATAACGCTACTACAATACCCGCCGTAAGTTCCCAAAAGAAAACGCGGAATACGCAGATCCGAGTTTTTTTCGTTTTTTTTTTGCTGTAACTCGGTATGTTTTGCCTAAATCTCCATAAAAATATATATTATTCGAATCAGCTGATCGAGCTCTAAAATATGGTCTCTTCAAACTTTCAAAAAGCTTTTTATGTTTTCGCGTGCACGAAGTGCCAGTGGGCACTCATCAGCGAGCGACGTGCACTATAATTATAACCAGTCGAGACTGGATTGAAAGAAGATTTTTAATCTTTGATGGTAATATTAGGTTGGGACATAATTTCTGTTACACAAGGACGAAAAATTTCAGATTTATTTTTTTTATTTGTGTCTAACCTCCGTCAACGAAATATGTACCATTATAATCAACAATATATTACCAGGGAGTAGGGAGATAATAAATGCTTTCCTTATAGAAGTCTGGGGATTTCTGGTCGAAGAAAGTCTGGAGGCCGATTTTGAGATCATGGTCATTGAACTGCCGTCCGTCGATGAAGTGGATCAGAGATCGGACTAGGTGGTAGTCAGTTGGGGCCATGTTCAAAGATTCGAATGCACAGTGAATGATCATGACGTGTGACATAACACGTAGCCAATCGATAAATGAAACGGTATGCGAACTTGGACTAACACCCGACTGCCGTTATCATAAGGGCCGTCGATTTGTCTGGATAAGCAACCGGTCGAATAGCGCAGGGGGATGGTTAGGTTTCACGTACGCTCCTGATGTAGGATCCGCAAGGGTTCGGATCCCTCGTCAAGCACAACGTTTGCAAAGGCATCGTTGTGCGCTCGCTCTCCGCTGATTCGACCGGTTTCTAATAAACTCGGCTTCCCGGTGGCGAGCCGAGAGGCAATGATGTAGCTGACTAGGCAGACCTGAAAGTTACACACTTCCTGTTGTATTGCTCTTGGATAAAAACCTTTGTGTCTGTGAAGCCCCTTTATTCTACAAAATCACGTTTTGTTTATGCGGCTCACCAATAGTTCTCAACTCTTTCATTTTAACTTCATGTTGTATATCACGTGCATTGATTGTTTCAACCGCTATAAATGTTTCAATAATCTGTTTACAATGCCACTCTACACAGCATGCGATCAGTTAACGTGTGAAAGGTGATTCGATACAGTGGTGCAGTGCTGGCTAAGGCACAGCTAGCCTCACACTTTATCACAAGAATGTCAAATGTACTCACAGCAGCAATTGATTGAATAGTGTAATGCCAGTGGTTTCACCCCGGATGCTTGCGGTACTGAGAGCCGAAGGGTTCAGATTTCTCAGAGCTCTTTATTTGTAGACGTCGAATTCATCTCAATGGGTGGCGGTGCAGTGTGCACTTCTGCGTTGATACGGCTGTATCTTCGTAATATTGGCCTCACAAGCTCCGGTGAGGAGACCAAGGGGCCGTAGCACTGAAATTAACTAAGCTTCTGATAGGTCAATCATGAAATTCACATGGGCAAGTATCTGCCAGCCGTCAAATTGTCAATCCTCGTCCAGCCGATTCTATGATCATCTGAGTGTGCACCACAATAGCCATGCATTTCAAAAGGGATGTGGCTATAGCCTAGGCAGTTGGCCAGCTGAGATCGATAGTGAGGGGTTAACGGTGATGCACCGTTAGCTGAGTGACAAGAAAATGAAAGCGTAAATAAACACATTGTTAATCGAAGCAGAGCAAGTTTTAGAAGTTAAAATGCTAAGTTGATTATGTTGGTGAGAATAATCAGTTGTAATTCATGTCTACTTCGATTACGTACTTCACCAAATTCCAAATATCTAATACTCAGTTTGTTTGAAACCACATACAGTTTTCTTGAACCAATGACTTCGAGACTGCTTTTTACGAAGTACAGTTAAATTTTTGACATTCACTAGGTATAATTATAGCCACCTACCAAAATCAGTTCATTTTTGTGTAGAGACCGATACTTATGCAGAAAAGACCATTAAACAAATAGCATTCAAGAGATTTGAGACAAATAACATTCGATCCATATACCTTTGAGGAAATCCTACAAAGTTTCTTCGCAGTTCATCAGGAGCCCTAATGAACGATTTGAAATGGGTCATTTTTCATGAAAAATGAGTTTCAAAAGAGGCGTGAAATTTCGAAAAAATGTTTTCGCTGGAATGCCACTCTCAGGTTGAAATTGGGTTAAACCATTCATGAATGAGATCAAAATGATCAAAAAATCAAGAGCTTGTCGAATGTATTGACATTTTTGTTTTTAAGTGCCTAAACTAAAATTTTCAGATGAAGCGGAGAGTTTACGATGCCGCCTTGCCCATTACTGTTAGGTCTATGCAGAATAAATGGCCAAAACGGACTACTTTTTTCAAAACGCCATAACTTCGCTCAGACACAACTTTATTTGTCGAAATAAAAACCATTGGAATCTACACAACCTTGCCAACGATCTGGTAAAGAAAATATGCCATCATGATCAAATTCAGGATTGCGAAAGTTAATGAAGTCAACGATGGCATTTTCAACATGCATCGTTTCGGCGAACTCGTTCTGACCCAGGTTTGCATCGAGAACCGGGAAAAGTGGTAAATCCCCAGAGATAGGTCTGAGGAATAAGGGGGGTGAGGGAGAGTCTCGATCAGTTTCTGCCGGGTGACTTGCGAACTGTGGGGTTTTGCGTTGTTTTGCGCACCCAGTAAAAAAATGATGCAGTTAGGCATCGAGCCTCTCCCTCACCCCCCTTATTCCCCAGACCCCTGACGGATTACCACTTTTTCCGGGTTCCCGATGCAAACCTGCGGCAGAAAAATTATGCACGGTAAAAATGCCATTCTTGACTTTATTGATTCTCGCAATCCAGAATTTGATCGTGATGGTATATTTTCCTTACCAGATCGTTGGCAAAATTCTGTACATTCTGGTTTTTATTTCGACAAATAAAGTTGTGTCTGAGCGAAGTTATGGCCAATTACGTTTCGGGCATTAATTCTGCATACACCTAATACTTCCTTGCGGCTCCGGCCCAAATTAGCCCAAATTGCCCCAATCACTGCCTTTAACGATCTTTTGGGTGTTGGCGTTGTTGTGGAGCACAGTGACATAACTTGTTCAAAGTGTGTCTTGTCCCGATAATCTGATCTTACACATACCCCTTGTCTATGGGGTCATTGCAACTCGCTCACCTCATTTGTCTTGCTGGTGCAGAATAAAAAAGCTTTTTCGACCTTTTCAAACTTCTAAAGCTTTGCTCAGTGCTGTAGACCCCCTCCATCGCGACAAATGCGAATCACTAACCTTTCGGGATGGCATACTTGCTTCATTCTTGACATTAAACAGTTGAGTTGTTCTCGCAGCAATAGAACTATGTACCCTGCAGAGCGTAGGAGCCCGTGCGCCTTCATCGTTCTCTGGACCCCTACCGGTCATATAAAGGTGCATTTTTTCCTTCCTGACACCCCATTTATCTCTTGAGCTCGATGATTGCAGTCTAATGTCTTTCGAATGTTTTAAATGAATAAATGAAAAAATTTTTGGAAATTTTTTTCGCGCTAAAAATTTCCTAAATCGAAATTATTTATATTCATTTATTTACTTTGTATTGCCGTATATGCGCCACAAATCTGCAGGATTTGCACATGGTGAGGATGTGACTGTGGTTTAGGAAAAATATAATAATAAGGATAACAGTAAGTAATAGTCATACTTATCATCATTATTATAATTATAATTATTATAAAACAGAACAGCAAACTTCAAACAGATCTATAACATGTCAATGTCATTGAAAGAGCTGCTGAAAGTATTAGTGTGGAAATAAAATAAAAAATACTATGCTAAAATCAAAAGTGTTCTGGGTGTATGTAGAAGTGCAATTTAAAGCAGATCAAGCAATCGGAAAGTGGGCATCAAGTGAAGGCATGATAAGAAATAAGAAGGAAGAGATAAATCGATGACAGAGGTTCTGTTCTCGCTATGCGCCTCTGACCGCGGCGGACCGACTGGGCGGGCATTCACTGTGAGGCTCCACCCCTTCGGCCACCTCTTTGAGGATCTGTGTTTCAGCTGGTTCTCACTTTTCCGTGTGTTGCATGCGACCGTTATCAGGCAATTTCAACATAACTATGTGGGTAGTAGAGAAATTCATTTTCCTGTGCACGTTTCCTTCAAGTGACGAATAGGGGCTCATCGGTCCTAGGGTGGTAACAACGTCCATTACCTTGATGGTTCTACACGGAATCCACCCTTAAGAAGCTTGAATGCCATATTCGTGATCTACGGATCGAATATCCCGGGTATAAGTTTCTAGCCGAACACGAGTGTTATCCGAAAATCGTCTTTCAGGCAACGCCACCACCACCAAAGTTCGTGGTGGTGGCGTTGCCTTGGGTAAATAAGCTGTGCTGCATGCTGCTGTGATGCTTTGATATCGAAAAGTCTCTTCAACCTAGCAGTTGGCAGGCAACCTATCTTGGTAAGTGTTATTCGAAGGTACCGAAAGTTTGAAATAAAATGTAAGAGGGAGTTTTCTCAGCTTTTTTTTATTTTTTGGATATCACCACTGAAATTCGGACTTCATACAGAGCCACAGTAGTCGACCGTAGGGAATAGTTGCAGCCCTTTTCTCTAGACCCCTTCTATGTGTTTCCCCACTTCAGATTTGAAACAGACTGATGCTTGAGTCTCTTCATGGTTCGACGGCGTTATCGACGCTCCATCGCGAGAAGTCACTTTAAAAGAGCTGCCAATGATATGCTGTGGCTTCATGCTGGTTTGATTTTCAGGTCTCATAGAGTTCGCTACTCTGGCAATCCCAAACCGATTCAAAAGCTGTTCCCAGCGTTTTTATCATACAGTACTGAGACTATGTATAGTCAGCTTATGCTGTCGCATGAATCCCGTAGTTAGTTTTGATAAGTATACGCAGATAGGTGAATATAAGAAAAGTGAAGAAAGTAGTGGGGAAAAGCTACCTCCCCGAGGCAAATCTGATGCGCACTTGCCTGGTACACATAATCACGGAGTGGTACTCGCATTTGTCAGCCTGAAAAATATAACTGTAATGGGTAATTATCTGAAAGGACTTTCATGGAAACCTCACATTTCAGTTTGAGCCGGAGACTAGATCTGCGAATGACGAAGGCTCGCCAGATCGAAATATGCGATAACTACCTTTTGCCCAGAGTTCATTGCCTCGATCCAGGAAAGGGGGAGTATATCAGCTGTGAACATGTAGATGCACCAAGAAAGAACCCCCGCCTCCATGGGTGCGCACAACAGTCCGAAAACCAGTCAAGAAGGCATCTACGTATAAACTTTTCTACATGAGTTTCCGTGATGTAAGTGAAATACTTATAATCTGGAAGATAGTGAGTCTGGGATCATTAGACCTAGAAACAGGTGTGACTTGGCGTGCGTCCAAGTAATTGCAACCAGTATCGAGAGAAAAGACATATCAAGGATGTGCGCCAGGGACACTGCTAGCTCCTTCGCAGGCTCTTTGAAAGAGATTTGAGGCAGTTCATCCGAGGTTAGTGAAAAGAATGGTCAGAGAGAACGAAGGGTTATGTATACCATTTGTAATGAGACTAATCACAATGGGAATTTTTAGCACTTCTCCATTAAATAAGAAGTTTCCTACCAGATGTGGGGTTGGAAACACCCTCGCTTGGCTACTATCAGACGTAAAGGTCGAAACAAATCCGGAGAAGTAAGCCAGGCCGTCAGCTCTAACATGCGTCTGGATTATTTCCCATTATTTTGCCCTCATAGGCTCTTGATGAATGGACGTTGTCTGAGAAATTTATTTACGTATAAGACTACATAGTTGTTATTTGTAGTCTATTTTTCAACTCAGTAGGTTAGAAAGTTCTCCAGGAGGTGATCCAACTGCCTGCCCTGCCTCACGGAAAGATAAAGTCGAGAAGCCATTTCCAATGTGACACATATCACTCGATGCGCTTTTGGATGCTGATTTCAAATCTGTGTTCAAAAGCTCCAAACCATCCTGTGAAGGGGGTTATGGACGTTTATCTGAAAATTAGTACGATCACATGGTACGTACGTTCGGAAGCCCATAGCGCGAGAGTTAGACGTTTTCGCGCAACATCAATAAGATTCCTTGTTCGGGGAACCAAGCTACTCATGGAACGAGTTCTCAGCCAATTTGAGAATTCGACCAACTGAAACCAACGCTACGCAGTTTTCGATCGCACAAATCGGATGCATGCTTCTCCCGTTACAGCAATAATGGTGGCAGATATTAGGTTGTCAAAAAGTTTTGTCGTTTTTTGAAGCAATTCATTTATACACTTTATTACAAAGCACAGAGCATACTATGAAATAGGGTAATCACCATCTTATTCTACCACTCTTCGTCATCTTTCAGACAGATTTGCTATGCCATTAGCATGGAACTGTTCTGGCTCTGATTTGAAGAAGTGGCACAACACTGTTCCATGTCATCTCCATTATCGAAGGTTTTTCTTTGAATGGCGTTAGATTGGGAAAAGAAAAGGTGATAATCCGATGAAGCAAGATCAGGGCTACGAGATGGATGGGGCATCACTTTTCATCCAAGCTCGAGAATTTTTTGGCGAGTCGCTTTTGCTATATGTGGGCGAGCATCATCGTGAAGGAAAAGAATCGTGCATGGTTCGGACGTTTCCATGCGATTTTCGCGACCAGAATATACGGCTGCTGACAGTATAGGTCTGCTGTTAGTATAGTGTTGCAAGCCAGCACTCGCAATCGTTCGTTGTCGACCTCCGATGGGGGTCCGGATCGGTCAGAATCTTTGACGTTGTAGTTGCCTTCTCGAAAGCGTTTGAACCAGAGTTGACCACAATTCAGACATTGAACCCTATTCGAGCAGCGTTTATACGACGACTGGATTCGGTTGCTGGAGGCCATGTTTGCAATCATATAGTAGAATGCCCCGAAAGTACTCCTTTGATGTATATATTTTGCCGAAAAAGGTTATCCGGTAGATGGAAGACAATAATGCCTATAGATGCGTGTGAACTTGTTCTACATGTGTATGTACAGAAATTGGTGGAAAGCAGTTCGGAGGTAAAAAGAGCGTATTAAAAAAACGAAAAAGCTTCTTCAACAACCTAATATTTGTGCATCATTCATGGTATCATAGATCAGTATTGTACTTTGAAAAATGATGAAATGGGCGTGAGTGGCTATTCCCTCGACCAAGTTCGGCAGCGTGAGAGAATCTTAAACCAATACCGTAATCCAATGGTATCTGGTGGACAATGGGAGGATACCAGGTGGAGATGGCCGTCTGCATTGAGACATATCACTCGACGCGCTTTTGGACGCTGATTACAAATATATATATTCCAATTCTGCCGCTGCTCTCTGAATGCAGTTCTGGAGGTTTCCCAGATGCATCAGTTCCACTTGTGTAAGCGAGTTCCTTGCCCCGTCTCGCTAACGTCAAACTCGCGGCACATGAATAAAGGAAAGACGGCAGATGAATAAAGGGAATAATAACCTGCAAGCAGCATAGCACTGAGGGAGTCGTGGTGGTTCCCGTGAGGTGGGATCATGGGTGGGATTCCCATGAAGGCACTTTATTTGCTTTTCGTAAGGCTTTTTTTCCTATGTCTGAGAATAATCACTTTCCTATCTTCCAGATCGCAGCAAACTCCGTGATCCACCTTTATAAAAACACACTCCCATAGCGCACTAATTAGGCGTTGTGACGTAAAACGATTATGATAATCCTGCTCAGGGGGTCGAAGAGCGCCTCTGTACAAATCTTCAGCCAAATTGAGTTTCCGCTCGCATTTGCAATATCAGGGGTGTTCACGAGGTAGTAAAGTTTTGAAATTCTCTATAAAAAGATTTCAACCACGACAAAGGGTACCTGAACATACCAATTACATATACTCATGACACCATGTACGTGATAAGCGCCAAATAAGAGCATTTTCTCTGCAGGAATCAGTAACTTCCCGTGTTGCCACCCAATAGCCCATGGAATTTCCAGTTGGTCGAATTCTCAAATTGGCTGAGAACTCGTTCCATGAGTAGCTTGGTTCCCTGAACAAGGAATCTTATTGATGTCGCGCGAAAACGTCTAACTCTCGCGCTATGGGCTTCCGAACGTACGTACCATGTGATCGTACTACTTTTCAGATAAACGTCCATAACCCCCTTCACAGGATGGTTTGGCAGCTTTTGAACACAGATTTGAAATCAGCGTCCAAAAGCGCATCGAGTGATATGTGTCGCACTGGAAATGGCTTCTCGACTTTATCCTTCCGTGAGGCAGAGCAGGCAGTTGGATCACTTCCTGGAGAACTTTCTAACCTACTGAGTTGAAAAATAGACTACAAATAACAACTAGTCTTATACGTAAATAAATTTCTCAAACACCGTCCATTCATCAAGAGCCTATGAGGGCAAAATAATGGGAAATAATCTAGACGCATGTTAGAGCTGACGGCCTGGCTTACTTCTCCGGATTTGTTTCGACCTTTACGTCTGATAGTAGTCAAGCGAGGGTGTTTTCAACCCCACATCTGGTAGGAAACTTCGTATTTAATGGAGAAGTGCTAAAAATTCCCATTGTGATTAGTCTCATTACAAAGTACACATAACCCTTCATTCTCTCTGACCATTCTTTTCACTAACCTCGGATGGAGTGCCTCAATTCTCTTTCAAAGAGCCTGCGAAGGAGCTAGCAGTGTCCCTGGCGCACATCCTTGATATGTCTTTTCTCTCGATACTGGTTGCAATTACTTGGACGCACGCCAAGTCACACCTGTTTCTAGGTCTAATGATCCCAGACTCACTATCTTCCAGATTATAAGTATTTCACTTACATCACGGAAACTCATGTAGAAAAGTTTATACGTAGATGCCTTCTTGACTGGTTTTCGGACTGTTGTGCGCACCCATGGAGGCAGGGGTTCTTTCTTGGTGCATCTACATGTTCACAGCTGATATACTCCCCCTTTCCTGGATCGAGGCAATGAACTCTGGGCAAAAGGTAGTTATCGCATATTTCGATCTGGCGAGCCTTCGTCATTCGCAGATCTAGTCTCCGGCTCAAACTGAAATGTGAGGTTTCCATGAAAGTCCTTTCAGATAATTACCCATTACAGTTATATTTTTCAGGCTGACAAATGCGAGTACCACTCCGTGATTATGTGTACCAGGCAAGTGCGCATCAGATTTGCCTCGGGGAGGTAGCTTTTCCCCACTACTTTCTTCACTTTTCTTATATTCACCTATCTGCGTATACTTATCAAAACTAACTACGGGATTCATGCGACAGCATAAGCTGACTATACATAGTCTCAGTACTGTATGATAAAAACGCTGGGAACAGCTTTTGAATCGGTTTGGGATTGCCAGAGTAGCGAACTCTATGGGACCTGAAAATCAAACCAGCATGAAGCCACAGCATATCATTGGCAGCTCTTTTAAAGTGACTTTTCGCGATGGAGCGTCGATAACGCCGTCGAACCATGAAGAGACTCAGGCATCAGTCTGTTTCAAATCTGAAGTGGGAGAACACATAGAAGGGGTCTAGAGAAAAGGGCTGAAACTAATTCATGTACTGTTCAGGAATATTCGAAGTTTTGAAAGGGAAGGATGCATTGAGCTCTACAAAATGTATGTATTCCCTACGGTCGACTACTGTAGCTCTGTATGAAGTCCGAATTCCTGCCAACTGCTAAGTTGAAGAGACTTTTCGATATCAAAGCATCACAGCAGCATGCAGCACAGCTTATTTATCCAAGGCAACGCCACCACCACGAACTTTGGTGGGATGAAAAAGACGATTTTCGGATAACACTCGTGTTCGGCTAGAAACTTATACCCGGGATATTCGATCCGTAGATCACGAATATGGCATTCAAGCTTCTTAAGGGTGGATTCCGTGTAGAACCATCAAGGTAATGGACGTTGTTACCACCCTAGGACTGATGAGCCCCTATTCGTCACTTGAAGGAAACGTGCACAGGAAAATGAATTTCTCTACTACCCACATAGTTATGTTGAAATTGCCTGATAACGGTCGCATGCAACACACGGAAAAGTGAGAACCAGCTGAAACACAGATCCTCAAAGAGGTGGCCGAAGGGGTGGAGCCTCACAGTGAATGCCCGCCCAGTCAGTCCGCCGCGGTCAGAGGCGCATAGCGAGAACAGAACCTCTGTCATCAATTTATCTCTTCCTTCTTATTTCTTATCATGCCTTCATTTGATGCCCACTTTCCGATTGCTTGATCTGCTTTGAATTGCACTTCTACATACACCCAGAACACTTTTGATTTTAGCATAGTATTTTTTATTTTATTTCCACACTAATACTTTCAGCAGCTCTTTCAATGACACTGACATGTTATAGATCTGTTTGAAGTTTGCTGTTCTGTTTTATAATAATTATAATTATAATAATGATGATAAGTATGACTATTACTTACTATTATCCTTATTATTATATTTTTCCTAAACCACAGTCACATCCTCACCATGTACAAATCCTGCAGATTTGTAGCGCATATACGGCAATACAAAGTAAATAAATGAATATAAATAATATCGATTGTGGAAATTTTTGACTCGAAAAAAATTTACAAAAATTTGTTCAATTATTCATTTGAAACTCGAAAAACATTAGACTGCAATCATCTAGTAAGAGATAAATGGAGTGTCAGGAAGGAAAAATGTAGCTTTACATGAACAGTAGAGGTCCAGAGAACGATGAAAGGCGCACGGGCTCCTACGCACTGCAGGGTACATAGTTCTATTGCTGCGAGAACAACTCAACTGTTTAATGTCAAGAATGAAGCAAGTATGCCATCCCGAAAGGTTAGTGATTCGCATTTGTCGCGATGGAGGGGGTCTATAGCACTTAGCAGTGCTGTAGAAGTTTGAAAAGGTCGAACAAGCTGAGCGAGTTGCGATGACCCCACAGACAAGGGGTATGTGTGGACAAGACACACTCTATACAAGGTATGTCACCATGCTTCACAACAACGCCAACACCCAAAAGATCGTTAAAGGCAGTGATTGGGGCAATTTGGGTTAATTTAGGCCGAATATGGAGAGATCATAAAATATGAAGGCTGAAGTACAGAGTAGTAGGAAAATCAAGAAAAGCGGAATGCAATGGTCGAACACCCGAAAAGTAAGACCCTCTCCCGCTATTCATTCTCAAACGTGACGGGTCGCTCGTAGGATAAAGCAAGAGGGAGCGTTCGAAGGCGCTCTTTTTCATCGGAAATTTCGCCACATATAGTCTTCTGAGGTCTCTAGCTTTCATTCGCGTGACCCACTTTAGGAGTACTCATTACACACATTACCCGTATCACTGTCCTCGAAAGAGTTTTCCGTGAAATTGAGTTGAAAGCCCGGTGGGACCCACCATAGCCTTACATACATCCAACATGATCATCACATTGTCCACTCTCTGTCGAGCAAAATAAAAGCACTATTTTTAACAATAAAGCACTTTGAAACGTGCTGGATAACCCTCAAGTCTAGGACAAGGCGGTTTCGACTGATTCACACCACAATTTGGAAGGGTGGTAGAAGCGGGTTGTGGACAATGACGGAGAATGTAGGGTGTTTAACTTTTGTTTAAAGCATCGAGATTTTTGATTGAGCGAAAACAGATGTGCGTTAGCGCCGAGCTTATATTTGTGTGGGTTAGGGATATGTTTCGAGGTGATGAACAACTAATTCATAATCGATCTTAGGAGCTACAAAGCCTATCTACTGCTAAACTATGTATGTATGTGGACTTTCGATTAATTGGAGCTGTTATAAGAAAACGATAAGCAATGGTAAATGGCAGGAGTAAATACTCTGGCTAGCATGGTACTGCGCGTTATCACACGTGAACTATCGATAACGGCTACTTGGTATCGATTGAAATACATGAATCGGCACATCGATGTCGATTGGTATCGACCAGTCGATCGACTGTTCTCACCCAAAATCGCACTGTGAGATGCGCACGATACTTCAGCATAGCCAAACTGGTAGGTTATGATATAGAGCGTGAGTATGGCTATGGTTGAAATAACATTCTTTTCTCAACTGAAGGTAAAGGTGAAGGAACAATAATGAACTGAATTGCAAATTAGAAACGAATCCCTTTTTATTACTGAGGATATGGAGTTATGCCAGGTGCTACTAGTAATGAGGAGACCGTTGTTATGAGGACGTGATACCATAGGGTCATTTTCTTAAAACGATCTTGAATCAGCAGAATACATGTACATACATTCAATATATATGCACGCAAATGAATTCAAACGATTAATAAACCTCTCAAAGTATTGCGGGTGTCATTCCTGGCATGGATTCCAGAGGAGGAACATAACAAGCAAAGGCTCTGCGCAGTAAATCAAGAAAATTGAAAGCATCACAATCAGAGTATAACAAATTGACCGGTTGGACTCTGAGGGAACTTAAAGGAATCGTCCACGGAAAATGAGTTTCTGTTTTACCCATGTGTTTATGTTGTATTTGCCTAATGTGGGCCTCACGCAGAATTTCACGCGAAGAAATATGAGTCTGGCTGAGATACAGCACCGCAAAGTACGTCCGGGTGGGCGGGGCCTCCAAATGGAAGCCTCGTCCCGTCGTCCGCCGCCGTTGGGAATGGAGAGTGGGACTGTTTACGTAAACTTCTGTTCCTACAATGCGTCTCCGACGACGGCGGACGACGGGACGAGGCTATCACTCGGAGGCTCCGCCCAACGCACTTTGTGGTGCTGTATCTCAGCGACATTCACCTTTTTTCGCGTGAAATTTAGCACGAGGCCCACATTAGGCAAATACAACATAAACATATGGGTAATACAGAAACTCATTTTCCGTGGACGAATCCTTTAATGGGCGTCACGATATTCATTGTTAGTGCCAACTAGAGTAATGTTTGCACACGATCACGAGATGCCGCATTGCTGCGCTTCGGGAGTCCACCATCAGTCTGGAAAGTTTACGGTAAGATAATCATAGCCCTGCTGTAGACCATTTCGCCCGATTATGGATGAGGTTGACTATCTTAATGACAAAGAAAAGTGTAAGAACAGCACAGATAACGAGGTACAAACTCCTAAAATTGTGTTGCTTGAGGAATAGACTACGCATTGGATGTTATTGGGATAAAGCGGATTTCACAAACTTCACGGATTTCACGAACGGCCGCTTTGGGCGTCCAAACTGCTATGATTATTGTTAGGACGCCTTCGCATTTTGCGTGTGGTGCCGGCGACAGGGCGTGGCTGCGTTCACAGGAAGCGAGGCAGAATGACACGGACGGAGACGCAGTGACAGTGCAGCTACGTTCTGCCGTCGCACCACACAGTATAGAAGCGGCCTCCTCCCATCGTGAAGGAGGAAGAATAGCTAATATAATTCGTAGCGGAGGAAGGATCATCGTGGGCTACCATAAAATTCAGAAGGGGAATGTAGGTTGGAAATTATGCGTTTTATTACGCAAAAATAGCGTATCGCCCACTAAGGCCATACACACGAAAAAACATTCAAAGGGCGGTACCATGGGTTTATTCCAACACCACGTCAAAAGGGGCCTTTTTCATGCAGGAAATTAGACATAAATCTCAGTCCGGGCTATGATAGAAGAATTTTGGGTGGGTGAAAGAATTTCTATAAGCGGAAAGGTCCAACACAAAGACAGTGATAGGGTCATCCGGGACCCCTCCTCCTTGAATGACGAGCTTGGACTGAATCTCACACCCTCTGCCCATGCTTGTCATGTGTAGGTGAGACAATGTGAGCAATGCGCTGTCTTGACTTCACAAAACGTTGAGTCCCACTACCTACCTGCTTCTCTCCTTCCATCACTATTGACCCAGCCTCAAGAAGCTTCGCGCGCAAAAGTAGATGGCTCATTCTGAATGTGTTTCAGTCGAACATCACCTTATCACAGAGGAAGCTCGGATCGAACACCTCTGATAACAATTGCCTGGTAAGTTCCATTGCGACACCGACGAACAAGGTCGCGGTCGTGTTCAATCACTGAATCGGTTTGCCAAGGAGAGTTGCAATAGTTGCTCAAGATTTGCATGGGCTCTGCCGAAAGTGGATTGCCACCTTGGATTAAAGTTCTTAATGGCTCGAATAGAAAGATGAGAAGAAAGGTTTTTCTAAAGCATTGAATTCTCCTGAAAAGTAGCCACGCCACTCAGCTGAGAATTGAGATGTTGTTCCGACGTCGGTGACGGATTCCGTTTTTGTGACATTCCCTTTCCAGAAGCTTCCTCCAGAAGTGCAACTGAAAGTCTTCCAACAGATCACCCGTTTCGCTGGACCTCCTAGCTAGCGTCCACGTCAGTTAGGACATTATCCGGAAAAGAATTCCGGCCAGGTCACACTCGAGTTCAAAAAGTGTCACTTTTGGCTCCAGTGGCCAAGGAATCAGTCTACACTCACACTCGGCAACGCGACCGCAGCGACTGGTGTCAGCTTCGGTACCCGAATACATACAGCTTCAGCCCCCCCCCCCCAGACTCGCCACGCTACGATTTCCTGTCCTCGCAGCGATAGCTTGTTGTATTAATATAGCCTTAGACCACTATCCTACTTTGCGGCACCGGTGGCGATCGTGTCTCGCCGACGCCACTACTGCGACGCGCTCTACTGATAACTTACGACCGGGAATGAAACTTTTGTCTAGAATTTTCGTCAGCACCTTCACCTCGCACCTATGCTGGGTGACAGCGTCTAATTGACGGCTTTGTTCCAACTTCTCTCTTCGTAGAACCTCGGCATCGATATTACTTTGATTTTCTTCTGTTATGCCTACGAGGTTTTTAGGTGGAACATTTATTTATGGCCTAACGTTTCGATCAGATCGTCTTCCTCAGAGGCCTAAACGTGGCTCAATATTCAGGATTCTATCCACTACACCACCAAACGCCTTATCCCTCTAGCGGTTCTGACGAAACTCAAGGAAACCGCCGGAGGAATACTGTACGAAAGAAGATAACTCACCCAGTCCACCACCGCGAGAGTGAGACGCCACCACCCCTTGTTAGCTGTCGTCAGTGGATGAGGGATGCCATGCTGTCCTTATACATATATAGTATAATGGGGACATGCATGTCTCCCTCATCATATCAGTAGCTCGCAATGTTGCGCAAATGGCAAGAGATCATTCATAAAGGATAAGCACTCATTTGGGTTGTTCACACTCGGATTTCTTGCAGGAATCCAAAACGCTCCAGGCACTTTTCTGGCGAAAATCTCAGTCTCGCATGCTAGAATACTGCACTTAACATCAAAGTCGCTTCCACCATGCTCCTCGTTCATGTGCTTTTGCAGAGGTGTTCTTGTGTTACCTAGTCTTTTACCAGCAAGATGTTCTTTGATACGTACTGCTAGTCCTCTTCCAGTTCCCCCAATGTACGTTGCGTTACATGTCTGACATTCAATTTGATAGATTACACCAATTTTGGCGCAATTCCCAGTTGCACCATACGGACATGTAACACAATTCCTAACAATACGATCAAGCTTTACAAGCACTGTCCTAAATGCTGGACAGGTATTTTGGAACCATAGAACCTTTGGCGCACATCATGACTTTAATCAAGGAATGTCTGCAGCGCAATATCTTTAGGTGGTCGGGTACGTATTACTGTCAAATTAGAGGTTTGGCAATGGGTCAGCGCTTAGCTCCAGTACTTTCGATCTGCTTTATGAGCAGAATAGAAGAACCAGTACTGGAACGCTTACCATTGATGTACTGCATATACATAGATGACTGCTTCATTATAACACCAACACAGTCCGAAATGGATGAGTGCTTTCGCCTAATGAACCAGCAGTCGCAGTATATCAAGCTTACAAGAGAAGTACCACGCCATGGTTGGCTTCCCTACCTGAACACGCAGGTGAAAGTGTATAATGGCATGCTCAGTGTGAAGTGGTACAGAAAAGCTAGCTCTAAGGACATCTTGATTCACTCCACATCTGCACATCCCACGACTGCGAAACATGCAGTTATCAAGAACATGTTCAAGACTGTTGCAAATGTGTGCACAGGTCCGACAGAGCGGCGGAGTCTATACGTCTAGCTTCTGAAATAGCTGCATCAAACGGCTATGTTGTACCAGAACGTCGTAGGAGAATATGCACCGAGCACCGTAACATACCGCGTCTCAATAAGGTTCCCTTATGTATACCTTTCATCTCTGACAGAGTAACTGCTGCAATCCAAAGATGCCTTGTTCAAGCACAGCTGGACGATGATGTTGTCTTAGTGAGTGTCCCTAATGGCAACATCAAAAGCCAACTCGTGTGAAATAGGCTTTACGATAAGCGTTGCCTGTCAGAGGCGCTAGTAATATAAGTAGTGCTCTTTGTCTCGTCTTTGGTATCCTCCTACTCCTTTTATGTATAATTCTGTGACATATGCAGTAAAAATTACATAGTCCTGTGCACCAGTATTATACCTTAGTGTCCTTTTATGTTGCAATAACCGTCCAGTAACTTGCCCACTTTTATTAGTAGTTCTTTTCGCGACATGCGACATGGAAACGGACCAATAGGGGCTCGCACAGGCATAGCATTCTCTACGGCAGCTACGCTCACAGGGCTTTGAACCTTTCGATACCTGAGGATCCGATGCGGTTTACCCCGCGATGCAAGGAATAAGACTCTAGACCGCTCAGATCACGACAAATCATACACGATTATTGTACGGTACTTCGATTACCACCTGACCTAATACACACTTTTTTTGTGCGTAGATTTGAAGGGATCTACTAATGATGACTCGAAGGCCGTGTATGTGTGAGGTATGGGTATGGACTTTCATCCCGAGAATAACATCGTTTGTAATTCCGATCTGAACCTTCACAATCCCGACCTCAGAACATGGAAGACAGATTAGAGAGGAATATCCTCTTAAAGCTATCTAATGACAATAATAGTTATATGGGTAATTTCAACGGATTAGGCTTCTACAAAAGATATTCTACAACTTCATAACTCCAAAATATTTCTTTCGAGCGGAAATATTCGTCAGCGGGGAACCTTCACAGAGACATGAACGCAAAAGCCCTATCTAATAATCTAGGTGCACCAATAGGTGCAGGTTATCCAAACTCGTTCGTTTATCATCACTTCCTTAATGTAGGTAAAATGGCCTTGACAGCCAAAATTATATAATATTGATAGACCAAGCAATCAGTCGAACAACAGTTGCGGTTGAACATCACCGCCATCGAACTGGATCCGAAGATGCTTGAAATCAATCATGAATGGTATGGCTCACAGGTGGACGATCGATACCGCCTGCTGGTAGACGATGGTGTTCATTGAGACGGCTGTTGGAGATGGTACGCATAGTCAGCACTTGGGTTTTCTTTCGTCCAACGCTTCTTTATAATAAGCACACTCGGCGCTCAAATACCGCATGCGACCGAATGTTGACATGCCTGATGAAGCGAAAACAGCGGTGCTTTAGCGTCGAGCTTACATTTGTGTGGGATAGGGATATGTTCGAGGTGATGAACAACTAATTCATCATCCATCCAAGGAGCCACAAAGCTTATCTACTGCTAAACTATGTGCTCTTTCGATTAATTGGAGCTGTTATAGGAAAACGATAAGCAATGGTAAATGGCAGGCGTAAATAGTCTGGCTAGCATGGTACTGCGGGTTATCACACGTGAAGTATCGATAACGGCTACTTGGTATCGGAATTTTTGAATCGGCACATCGATGTCGATGTGAGGGGGGCTTTAGTCAGGATTGACCTCCCACGACTCCTGCCTCGCACCTTCCCTAATCACTTCGCACCTCTCCGAATGCGCCTAAGGGATGACCTCGCTTAATTGGCCGATCTGTTTTCATCGATTCATCAACTACGTTACTAATCAAGGTCTTTATTATATCAGCTAGATGGAATAATTAGAATTGAATGGAATCATTATGAAGCAGAAAAAAAATTTCGAAGTTATATAAAAGTTAGTAATATAAGGATAGAAAGACGTAGATAGAAAGTATCTTGTTTCTCACGAATGTTTTTGGACTCAGAGATCAGAAAATCAGAAAACTACAAGAATTACTTCTCATGAATTGCTCAGATAGTTCTTCATTTCAGACCCATTGTTCCATTATTCACATTTTACTTTATCTCTCTTTCTTTCATGAATTCTTAATATTAGGTTTTGGCCGCTTCTCGCAATTTCAGCTTCGCAAGATCATAACTCGGCTTAGACTGCTTCTTTCCTCACAGAATGAGCACCATTTGATTCGCAACGCTTTTGGAAATATCATGGATAATTGCAGATCTCATTTTGATAAAGAGTAATGATTTATATAGCGCAAAATCAAAAAAAGTCAACTTCAGATCACCACTCCTTCTGAACACTGCTGCTGAAGAAGCTGTCCAGATGTTTGGGAAAGAGGATTTTTGGAGAATACGCTTGCGCAAGCTGCTCTGAGGGGTCCCGCGGCACTCTTTTTTGTGTTTTTCCAAATTAAGGTTACTTGAGGTGGCTCACCAAGTTTGTGTGTTGAGGGCCAATACTTTTGGACATTCCCTGCAAGTATGGGCTCTCATCGCTTTCTGCCGTTTAAGTTAGAGCGATTTGATCAATTGACGATTCGAGCAGGTCGTTCTCTTTTCTGCACTTCTGAAAGCAGAGACAAAGTATTCCATCCCATGCTTCACCCCCTCCCCTTGCAGCACTCACATTTCTGGTCACCTTCACTGGGACTTGGCTAAACGAGAACTCCTGAAGTGAAGCCATCCGAAAAGTGCCATTTTCGCAGTACTTCAAAATCCCCCTAGTAAAATTCGGAAACCTTGTGGCATTTCAAATAAAACATATCCAGAAGAAGCGACTTTTTTTCTATCTGAGGAGCACAATATGTAACTGATTCGTGTTGACGCGCTCTGAGGTTTGAATTCATCTTATTAACGCGAAAAACCGGCCAAAACTTTCCTTACAACCTAATAATTTCAACTAATTCTACAGATCTCTCCTTGTCCCAACTAAAATCCACGCTTTCTGCTCCTTGCGCTGTAAATGTTGACTTAAGTGAAGGCAATTAGGGAGGTCATCCCTCAGGCGCATTCGGAGAGGTGCGAAGTAATTAGGGAAGGTGCGAGGAAGGAGCCGTGAAAGGTCAATCCTGACTAAAGCCCCCCTCCCCGATGTCGATTGGTATCGATTAGTCGATTGACTGCTCTCACTCCAAAATCGCACTGTGTGATGCGCACGGTAGTTCCGCACAGTAGGTTATCATATAGAGCGTGAGTGTGGCTTCGATTAAAGGCACCATTAGGGGTAAGGGAAAACTGACATCTGGAAGTACATGTTCTCTGAAACGACCTTCTACTTCAGAAGGGGTCACATAAGGTGAAAATCGCATGAAAAAACGCGACTTGGGGTCTTATGGCGGCCCCGCAGCTCGTCATGCCGTTATGCCGTTATGCGCCCGGGTGAGCCGACGTGGAGAGGCGGGACAGCAATCGCGGCCGGCTGGTTGAGACCCTGGCCTGTCTTCAGTCCACTCTGGCTAGAGACGCAGAGGACGAGAGGGAGAATGGGGATTTTTGGGTTCCTATTTCTCGGTTTTTTCGCCGTTTTATGTCGTTCTTTCTCTACTATTATATTACTGAGCACCTCTACTTTCGTAATCCCCCAATTTGCCGAAATTGCCCTTAACGGTGTCTTTAAAGTAACATTCTTCTCCTGACGAAGGTGAAGGAATGGAAATGAATTGAATTGCAGATTCGAAATGAAGCCATTTTTAAATTGAGACTATGGAATTACACCAGGTGCTATGAGTAATGGGGAGACCGTTGCTATGAGAACATGACACCATAGAATTATTTCCTTCATACGATCTTATACTTATTTGGATACTTGGATGCTCCTATCAGCCTGTCGGCGCGGAGCCCATCTTCCGCCACAGATCGCGGTCCCTCGCTGCAGTTGGCCACGGTTTGGAGTCGCGTCTGAAACGGTATAACAGTCTTGTGGTTTGTCGAATAGAATCTGCCCAGCGTATCGGAGGTCTGCCCATCGGCCTCTTGACATCTCGCGGTCTCCAGTCGGTGACTACTTGCGTCCATCGTCCGTCGGTCCTCCGTTGAATATGTCCGGCCCATTTGTGCTTGCTTCGGGCCGTGTACTCGAGCGGTTCTGCCAGTCCTGATCTCTTGCGCATGTCCTCGCTGCTCAATCCTTCATTCCTCTGCCGGTGAGTGGTTTATCTAAGCAGGTGTCCCTCCATCGCGCGGTGTCTCTCTCTTCATACGATCTTATACCAGCAAAATACATGTACATACATTCCATATACATATTGTACATAAATGAATCAAAGCGATTGAAAAACTCCTAAAGGTGTTACGGACAGCGTGTACCAAGAGTCCAGGAGTCCTCGAGGAAGGGGTCGTATTCGACCGGACAGGAGGATGGGGGTCGTACATAACTTCAAAGGTTCGCGATAAGCACGATAATCTGAAGTCTCAATAAGCAGATGAAAAGCAATGGATATTTCACCGCAAATCCTTGTGACAAAGTGTAAAATAGATATACTTTGCCTCAGAAAAGTGTATATAGCAATAAAATACATGGCGTTTGTGCAATCCGGCAACAGTTACTGATACTGTAGAGGTCAAAAAAGTGGGTATTATTTGGTCGCGGAACAGGGGGGCCGTACCGGAGCGGTTAATTTCCTCGACACTTGGAAGTGTCCTGGTTACGGGTGTTATTTCTAGCATGGGTTCTAGAGGACGAACATGCAAAGGCTTCTCCCAGTGAATCAAGAAATATTAAAGCATCACAATCAGACTTTAGCAAATTGAACAGTTGGACTCCAGGGAAACTTGATAGGCTTTACGAGATCATTGTTAGTACCAACTGGGTTGCAGCTTACTGCGACATGCTCGCTTTACTGCTCTTCAGATGTACAGCATCAGTCTGGAAATTATACGGTAAGGTAAACACAGTCTTGCTGTGAATCACTTCGTCCGATTGTTTGCAATAGGTTGATTATCGCCTCCTAATAACAAAGGAAGTGTAAGAACAGCACAGGTATGGAGGAACAAAGTTATAAGATTGATTTGTTCGAAGAGTATATCACGAAATGGGTGTTCTATTGAAGTGGCGATCTTCAATGCATATTTTGTCTAACAGCTGCTTCAGGCGTCCAAATCTGCTTTAAAGGCTCATTCTGCGATAATAAGATGGGTCGATTCACCGTCTTAGAACAGTAGATCCCCGGGTAACTAGTGAGGCTGCACCTTTTTACCGTCACCACAGTGCGCTATCACGGCGCTAAACCTAGTCGAACCCACTGCGACGCCACCCATTTTGCTCATTTGACCAGAGGGCTCAAGTGGGTGGCGTCGCAGTGGGTTCGACGAGGTGTAGCGCACTAATAACGCAGCGAGGCGACGCGAGGAAGATGCAGCCAGACTAGTTACCCAAGGATCTGCTGTTCCGAGAAGGTAAATCGACCTATCTGATTATCGAGGAGTGTGCCTTGAATTATCGCTAGGACGCCTTCGAACTTGCGTGTGGTGCCGGCGACAGGGCGTGGCTGCGCTTACAGGAAGCGACGCAGAATGACGCGGACGGAGACGCAGAGACAGCGCAGTCACGCCCTGCCGCCGGCACCGCAAAGTATGGATTCGGACTCCTCAATTTAGAAGCAGGTCAATGTAAGTAGGGAGAGAAGCGATTTCGCGTTTCATTAGGAAAATATATCAAAAACGTGTCCGCACTAGCGCCATATATAAGTAAAAAGATCCGAAGGATGGTACTGAGGTTCCACTCCAAGAGCACTCGAAACGAGGACTTTTGTCATGCAGTGAATTTGTATATAAATTTTAGCCTAGGCCGGGAGAGAAGAAACTTGCGGTTGGTGGAACAGAAGCGGAAATTTTCAACTCAAAGAAAGTGGTAGGGTTATCCGGAACTCCTCCTCCTTGATAAGCTAGGGCCAAATCTCACACTCTCTGCCCATGCTTGTCATGCTTTTGTGTAGGTGAGACAAGGTGAGCAATGCGCTATTCTGACTCCAGTCGAGTCCCGCTACCTCCTTGCCTCTACACTTCCATCAGCATTGACCCAGCCCCAATGAGCATCGTAGGTTGAGGAATCCTTCCAAGGAAAGGCTCCCGGGTCACCGTGGCCATTCAAGATGAGTTGTATATCCTCCTATGTAGTTTCGAACGGGGATCTCAAATCTGCCTTCCAAATCTGCTAAACGATTCTGGAAAGGAAGTTATGGAGGCCTGAAAGTCCTGAAAGATACGGCGCAAAGCGCAGGTGCTGGTCATATATGACTTGAGAAAACATGCCGTCAGTGGTCGGATGGAGCAGCTGGTGGCGTGACGGGCTACTAAGCGGGGCATGAGGGTTCGAATCCTTGATGCATTTGCTAGTTTTGCTTTTGCTTTGAGAGTTTTCTAAACGTTTGCAAAATGCTTTTACGCTTCATTAAAGCATCCCGTACCCCCCACTAATGAGTAATATGTTATTGGTTCTTTCCTGCATAATTGAACATTCTGCCCATCTTTTTTACCCTATTGTTCTGCGATTGTGAGGAATTTGGCGTTGTTGCGTAAAATGACTATGATATTCGTGTTCAGAGGCTCGAATTACACCTCTGTGCAAATTTTCAGCCAAATCGAGTTTTGGCCCAACTTCGGAAAATTGGGGGTGCCGAGGGGGTGAGTAGTCGTTTTTGAATTTTTTTTTCTACAAAAAATCATGCAATCTGAACAAAAGTAATCTAGACATATCTAGTACAGATGCTCATGACAAATATGTACGTAACAGGCGTCAAATAAGGGCATTTTCCCGGCAAGGGCCAACGACTTCTCCTTCGTTGAATGGGCTGCCAGCCAATAGCCCATGAATTTTTCCGAAATTCGGTCAAGTTCTCGAATTGGCTAAAAACTTGTACAGTGGGGTAGTTTGGTCTCATAAGAACGAAAATGGATCTGATTTTGCGCGAAAACGTCTGGCTCGCGCGCCATAGATTTCCGAACGTACCCTGTAATAGACCAGTTATTCATGAAACGCTTCGTAACTCCGCTCCCTGGCCATTTAAAATCATTTGTGTACGTTTCTATGTAGTTTTAAACGGGGATCTCAATTCTGCCCTCCAAATCTGCTAAACGATTTTGGGAGGGGAGTTATGGAGGTTTTTCTGAACAAATAATACTATTATGCGGTAAGTTCGGGAGCCCATAGCGCGCGAGCCAGTCGCTCTCGTGCAGAACCAGTGTGTTTTTCAAGTTCAGGGAATGAAATCATCCCAATGAAGAAGTTTTTGGCCAATTCGAGAATTTGACCAAATTTCGGAAAAATTCGTGCTCTATCTGCTGGCGGCCCATTCAACGAAGGAGAAGTCGTTGACCCTTGCCGGGAAAATGCCCTTATTTGACGCCTGTTACGTACATATTTGTCATGAGCATCTGTACTAGATATGTCTAGATTACTTTTGTTCAGGTTGCATGATTTTTTGTAGAAAAAAATTCAAAAACGACTACTCACCCCCTCGGCACCCCCAATTTTCCGAAGTTGGGCCAAAAACTCGGTTTGGCTGAAAATTTGCACAGAGGTGTAATTCGAGCCTCTGAACACGAATATCATAGTCATTTTACGCAACAACGAAATTCCTCACAATCGCAGAACAATAGGGTAAAAAAGATGGGCAGAATGTTCAATTATGCAGGAAAGAACCAATAACATATTACTCATCAGTGGGGGGCACGGGATGCTTTAATGAAGCGTAAAAGCATTTTGCAAACGTTTAGAAAACTCTCAAAGCAAAAGCAAAACTAGGAAATGCATCAAGGATTCGAACCCTCATGCCCCGCTTAGTAGCCCGTCACGCCACCAGCTGCTCCATCCGCCCACTGACGGCATGTTTTCTCAAGTCATATATGACCAGCATCTGCGCTTTGCGCCGTATCTTTCAGGACTTTCAGGCCTCCATAACTTCCTTTCCAGAATCGTTTAGCAGATTTGGAAGGCAGATTTGAGATCCCCGTTCGAAACCACATAGGAGGAAATACAACTCATCTTGAATGGCCGCGGTGACCCGGGAGCCTTTCCTTGTTAGACGGAAAAGCTCTTGTTCGATAGAGCAATCCATCAGAGAAAGCCTAATTGTCCTTTGAGCAAGGGCGCGCAAAAGTAGACGGTCATTTTGAACGTGTTTATGAGTCGAACCTCACCTTATCACAGAGGAAGCTCGGATCAAGCACCTCTGATAGCACTCGCCTGGTAGGTTTCATTGTGATTCCGGCAAACAAGGCTACGGTCGTGTTTATTCACTGAATCGGTTTGTCAAGGAGAGTGGCTATAGTTGCTCGAAGTTCGCATGGGCTTAGCCGAAGGTGGATCGCCACCTTGGATCCTTCGCAAAGATGGTTCCGGGAAACTCAGGTTCTACCTGTGTGGTAAGTTCTTAATGGCTCGAATAGAAAGATGAGAAGAAAGATTTTCCGTTGCAGAATTGAATTCCCGTGGAACGCAGCAACGACACTCAGCTGGAAATCAAGCCGTTGTTCCGACATCGGCGATGGATTCTGTTTCTGTAACATTCCCCTTCCAGAAGCTTCCTCCAGAAGTGCAACTGAAAGTCTTTCAACAGGTCACTCGTTTCGCTGGACCTCCTAGGCAGCATTCACCCCTGTCAGATCATCCACAGGAAGTGAATTCTGGAGAGGTCACAGGCTCTAGCTCAGGAAGTGTCACACTGGGCTTCAGTGTCCAACGCATTAGCTCACCTTACCCGAAACAATGACAGTTTTTGAAAAGGAACCCTTTGATCCTCAAATTTCAGTGTCGATGTGAGTAGCATTACCTTTCCAGTCATCAGTAACTGTGCTGCAGTCACTTCGCCTCGTATGCCGTTCAATAAATCGTCTCATTGTTCGTAACTGGAATCATCTTCCACCGCGACAAATCGGCACAGTAGCGGTACTCCAGGTGTGTTAGCTTACACTCACACTCGGCGACGCGACCGCAGCGATTGTTGTATCCTACCGGGCAGAGAAGGCGTATAAAACGGCAACAGTTTTGGTACCTAAATACATTCGGCCCCCTAGCTTGCCATGCTACAATTTCCTGACCTAGCAGCGATAGCTCGATGAATGAATGTGGCCCAAGACCGCTATTACACTTTGCGACACCGACGGCGATCGAGTGACCCCACCGCCACTACTGCGATGGGCTTTATTTAACACTTTCGATCGGGAGTAGAACTTTTGTACAAAATTCTCGTTAGCACCTTCACCTTGCACCTAGGCATGCTGGGTGTTCGCGCCTAATTGACTGCTTTGTCTCTTAACTTCTCTCGACGGTAACTCTTACACAAAAAAACTTGAATGGTAGGGGTTAAGAAACAATCGAAAGCATTCATAGTTTATACACAATCAACTTGCCTGTACGCGCCATAATTTCCCTTACAGTGAACTTTTGATTACCCAACATTTCATTCCCAAGGTGAGAGGAAGTGAGCGTTCATCCTGACCAATCGAATTCTACAATCCTTTTGCATATTTTATTTATTTATTTATTTGCCAAATCAATATTTTACAATATGTGGCACCTCATTAGATCAATCCATTCATTCTTCGTCATGGACCTTGCTGCATTCTGCCAATTACACGTATTCAGCACTTTCTTGAACTCATCTCGCCATCTAGATTTTGGCCGTCCGACCCGTCTTCGCAAGTACGGGTGCCATTCTGTTAGCTGTTTTGACCACTTGTATTCACTTGATCGAGCCATTTCCCAAGCGTAACTCCACTTTCTTTCCATCGCTTTCTCCACCACATCTTTAATTTTCGTGACTCCACGTAACCATGTATTTGTCTTGCGGTCCAGAAGACGTACTCCTACCATGCGGCGCTCCATCCTTCTTTGTGCACATCTGAGCTTGTTTTTCATTGCTCTAGTTAGTACCCATGTTTCGGACCCATATAGCATAGCAGGCAATACGCACAGGTTGAACAGTCGTCGTTTCCATTTCATTTCCACGTTCTTTGAAGTGAGGAATTCTTTGTATCTTAGAAATCTTTTCCATCCAGCGTGAATGCGTTTTGCGATTTCATTGGAGAAATCGTGATTAAGTGAGATTTCCTGACCAAGGTAAGTGAAGGACTGCACTTGTTCCAGCTGAATATCTCTATAAAAGATCGTTGCTGCAGTCGTTGCCATAACCTTCGTCTTTGAAGAATTTATTTTCAGCCCACAGACTTGAGAGATCCTGTCGAGACTATTTATCATCTCTTGTAACTTCTTCGAATTCGCAATAAGGACAACGTCATCAGCGAATCGAAGATTGTTTAACCGAACTCCGTTGACCAACAGCCCATACGTGGACCATTCTAGCCTTCGAAAAATGTGCTCAAGTGTGGAGATGAATAGTTTCGGCGAAATAGTATCTCCTTGACGAACTCCGCGACTTATCTGTATAGGTATATACTCGTCACAAAACTGAACTTTCGTTTGGGCCGTGATATAAATCTGGCGAAGTAGCGAAATGATTCGGCTGTGAATTCCTTGTTCTTGCAGGGCATTCCACAGAGCATTCATTTCAACCGAATCAAACGCTTTCTCGTAATCGACAAATGCCATGAAGATTTCCAACTGATACTCGTGGCTCTTCTCTATGACCTCTCTGATAGCGTGGATATGGTCAACCGTGGAGTAACGTTTTCGAAAACCGGCCTGTTCGCGAGGTTGTTCACTATCTAGTATCTATTCTACTCGTTGGGTTATCACCTTTGTTAGCAACTTATATAGGACCGGGAGTAGTGAAATGGGACGGTAGTTTTTGAGGTCACTGGTGTCTCCTTTTTTTTATGGAGAAGAATCGTTATTGAGTCTGCCATCTTTTCTGGAACAGATCCGGACCGGAGACATTCGTTGAAAAGCTCAGTGATCAGAGGTATAAGACATTCTGTGCCTAACCGTAACATTTCCGTCGTTACGTTATCGTGTCCAGGGGTTTTTCTAGTTTTCGTACTTTTCAAAGCTTCAGCTATCTCACTGGAGAAAAAAGGCGGACAACCATCCTCGTCTTTCTCCCATGGAGTGGAGGTCACTGTGCTATGTGAGGCGTACAACTGTCCATAGTACTCTCTTATCACTTCTTTGATTTCGTTTCTCGAGTGACATAATTTTCCTCTCTTATCACGCAGCTGATGTGGTTGACGACGACCAATTGACATTTTATTTTGAATCATTCTCAAGCTTCCACAAGATTCAATCGCTTTCTGAACAAGATTGCAGTGGTGAGTACGAATATCATTCCTTATCATCCTTCTCAACAATTTACAAGTTTCGGTGTATGCCAAGCGGTCTGTTAATGAATTCATTTCTTTCTTCATCTGCTGTCGTTGTCTCATCAGTGAAAGAGTTCCACTGGAAAGGTATTGACGAGTTTCAGAGGGTCTTACAGCCACACTGGCCGCGTTTTTGATGTACTCGCAAATTTCTTGATAGCTATTCGGCAGCCCTCGAAGCTTTTGTGGACATATTCTCGCTAGTTCCACCCGATACATGTCGTGGTCTAGACGACTCTTGAGACGTGGGTGCTTTCTTACTCTGGCATCACGTTTGTCCATCTGAAGTACACCTCGGAGGAGTCGATGATCAGTTTCAAACTGTATCGATCCTGTTCTAATGCTCTTGAAACGAAGGTGTCTGCACGCAAAAATATGGTCAATACAACTGTATGTTCTACCATTTGGGGATCTCCATGTCCACTTGCGTCCATTTCTGTTCTTGAAAAAAGTAGCGATTGCTCGTAGTCGTGATTCCTCGCAGAATTCTACAAGTATTTGCCCACGTGAGTTTCGATAGCTATCGTATGTGTGTCTTCCAAGAGAACTTTCTGTATCACTCATCTTACGTCCCAGATTGGCATTAAAATCGCCTAAAATCACCGAATGTATTTTGAGAGTATCTGACGTTTTCTTTCCCATTTCCCGATTCCTAGCGCACGGTAACGAGGTGTTCTTGCTTTCAGACTTGGATATGACAGCTTGAATCATTTCGACATATATACTGAACTCTTCGTCTTCTGTTGTTGGACTCGAAGACGATGGAGGTAGATATACCGACAGAAATCGGTACAAGTTGTCGTCGAAACGTACGTCCAAACGGGACATTCTGTCGTTTTCTCTTGCAAAAGCATCAAAAAAAGGAAGAATGCGTTTACTCACGAAGAAACCGGTTCCTGATGGTCCTTGTGCGTCTTCAGGACCAGCATAGAAAAATTTGTAATCTGATTCTTCAAGTTCAATGCTTCCTGTGCCTCTCCATCGTAATTCCGTAACCGCGAGAATGTCCAAAAATGTTCTTTTGAGTGCTTCTTGAAGTTCGACTAGTCGTTCTCTGGTTGAAAGTCTTCTTAAATTCAAAGTAGCGAAGAGAATGAGATTGAAATGAGGATGGAACATACTTGACCCGGCCGTTCCAGTGCTTCCTGGGCCAAGGATTATCTTCTTTGTGTCGAGGTGAGTCGGGCAGAGTCGGCTTCGAGAGAGGGAGAGAAGACCGACCACTCACCGTGCGGTATGGATGAAGACTCTCTTTGCATATTTACTCAATTAAAAAGTTTTTACACATTCTAAGAACTATAACCGATGCGGTGTATCTCCCTCAATTCCTCACTGATCAGTTCTATTAGCAGAGAAATCTATGTTCCCTATCCTCCATTCAGGGGTAAAGTCAATTAATGTCTGTCACTGTCAATGTATCAATTAATAATCTAGGAGCTCATGTTCCATGGAGGTGGCACTCAAAAACAATTTCTAGGAAGTGGAAATTTTTTCCTCACCCTGAGGGGCTAAGAAGGAGCTCCGAGGAGTGTCCTCAACCAGAAAAAGAATGAAAAAATATTTGCTACACTAAAAATCTTCACCCATTCCGATACTCCTTCCCCCTCAAGGCTTAGGCAAAAACTACATCTTCGGTTTGCATTGATTGTATTGATATCTTAGTACCTTCCAACACATCAAAAAACATAATACCAGACTAGACACTCATAAAAACCCCCAAAAAAAAAGAGATAATGAAGGAACTAGGACCAAGCATTTAGCCTAAGCCTTGGGAGAGGGAACACTTCACACGCGGGAGATTATCAATGGCAGGCAGGTTTTTGTTTGTTTATTTACTTCAGACTTTTCAAAATGAGAACATCTTATTGACAATCGGACACGTTGATATTACATGTTTTGAATATTTGTAAAGGAATTAATTATCTACTGTAATTTCAAATGTGTTTTTGAGTGCCACCCCCATAGTACATGAGCGCCATAATCTATTCTGTCTTGCTATACTTATTCGATCAAATTTGATGTATCCTTAGGTACTGCTCAAAGTTTGCGATTTGCGCAACTCGCGCGGTTCAGGCTGGGATAAAGAGACATATCGATCAAGCGGTTTCCGAGCGAGTTTTTGCCACACTCTGGCAACGTGCCAAGATTTTCGCTAAATTTCGAATCCTGATTCGCGTTGGCTTTCGCCGCGAACGTTATAGTGCTTCGATCGAGCTCACAATAGTGCGCGTGGCAATAGTGTCGACGTTTCCGGAAACGGACACTCCATTACCGACGTCATTGCCGCCATCGGCGCCGGAGCCGACTCCGGTGCTGCAAAATATGAAACTGGCTTTATAGTACTCATTCGACTGCTCGGAGCGCACCCGCATCTGTTGCTTGAAGATATCAGACAAAGTTGAGCAAAGCTTCATTTTATCACTGACTACTATCTTTAGGACTCCTTCATATCAAGCTATGATTTTTTTTATAAGAAGTGTATATCTCGCGAACTGGATAGCTTTTACGGAGCTACGATCTCAATGTTATACTTTGATGAGGTAGGCACATTTAAGAGTGAGAGCCGTGCAAGTGAAAAACAACAAGCCCACTCGCATTATGTTCTCCTTTCTTTTAATTGCTGCCCATTTTAAGTGCCTGCACACGTTATTGCTCACGAGTAACTTGAATTCTGATAATGATGTAATGAGAACTACGTTCCACCTGTTAATGCATTTGCTTGGATGACCTTTGGAGAACCTGAAGTCGTGGCTGCTCTTTGGAGTTGCGGACACGAAGTGAAGTCACTGATACTCATTTTGCGAAATTACCATTCCATTCATTCGAGCACATGCGTGCGTGACGCCTACGGACTACTTGGACTCTGATGCTATTGCAACGGGAACTTCTGGACAACTGAACCCTTTTGAACATCTGAATTGCGAAGCAGTTTACTCGCTCAGGCATTTCAGAAGTTGGCAGCATCTAGCTAAAATATTGAGCACTTTGTGATTCAGCCAGGTGCGCAGACAGTAGAGGATGAAAGTAGGCAACCAATGACAAAAGCGCGACTCCGACGCCGATTCACCTGCGTAGCACATCCCAATTTGAAGGCACTCTTTAGGTTAATTTGCTGTGGTAAAGCGCCTCAAACTTTCTCCTCCTACCCTGCACTGGTGCACTGACAGATGGCGCTCACTCACTTGGACGGTGCGTGGATCAAATCCCGCGTCAGTGTCTGTCCTGGCTAATCGAGCCTTTCATACGAGTGAACTGGCACCACACTCGTTTAGGAGGACAAGAACACTGGATTGTACATCGGCTGACTCTGCAACTCATTGTATGGGCCAAATCCCATTCACCTGAAAATGAAAAGTGTTTGATGGACAGTCGATAAAGGAAATAGGAAAATAACTCAGGTTGTACTTAAATCAAAGGCCTTGTATGGTCAAAGGAATCGTGCAGAGAAAAATTATGTTCTCTATTTTCAATATTTTTATATTGAACTTGCTTAACAAGGGCCCATGCAAAGTTTCACGCAAAACAAAGAGAATCCGGTCCAGATACAGCTTCCCAAAAAGGGGCGGCTAAGGGGATGGGGCATGGGGTCTCCGGGTGAATACACGCCCCGTCGTCCGCCGCAGTCGGAGATGCGAAGTGGGAAGAGAAAGCTACGTAAACATTCCCACTCCCCGTCTCAAATCGCGGAAGACAATGGACAGGGCACTTTCTCGAAGGCCCCACCCCCTCGTCCGCTTTTTTGAGGAGCTATATATTGGTGGTATTCCCATTTTTTCGCGTAAAATTTTGCATGCGGTCCTTATTAGGCAAATACAACATGAATATATGGGTAACAGAGAAACCCTTTTCTCTGTGCACGATTCCTTCAAGTTGAAGGTACGTGGACGAGTTTCCGAGTGTAGAGGAGAAGGGATGGGATATGAGAGAGTCATGTTTGGACGATAGATCAGACAAGTGAGGTGAGAGAAGACGTCATAAAGAATGGTCACTGAATCATTTAATTGTAAGTGAGGTGGCGTGACGTGATGAGTCGTCACTCATGCTTCGGCAGTTAAATGTCCAAATCACTCCCTCTTCGAAGCGCCTTCGTTCTAAGCTCCATTTGGAGGGTAGTGGTTCACCTGAAGCCATGGTGGAATGTGCTTTTGAAGCAGGATTATTCAAAGCAGGATTCCACGATTATTGCGGTATTGCAGTCCCCTTCGTGCTCACATAGTTCAACCCCAACCACGTAGGCTGTACCTTTACCGAGGCGTGACAGTGAATTTCTATAGCATACAGCGCCAAAAAAACTAGCGCGACTCCACCGTGCAGAGCCCATCTCCCCCTCATACTAGACGTGATTGTTGGCGTCGACGATAGCAACGGTGGCAAAGGAGGCCTGCGATTTATGCGTTAAGACATGATGAGGGAAACACAATTTCGAAGGCTTACTTTCCACGGAGTCTCACGATGAGAGTACCAAGAGCCGAATCTTCGTTTTGATTTAACTTTGTTTTCTTCTTCATCAGCACTTTTTCATAACTGAGCGCGTAAGCCCACGCAAGATCCTGGAAATGTGAGTAAAACCAAACACACTTGTCGCAATGTGCAGTGCTCTATTTTAGGCAGAGGTTACGCGTGTAGTTCTTCAACAAATATCACGTGCTTTGAAACGATCTCGAATCACGATCGTCGTGTTAGCTGCTAATAATTGCACGTTTACATGCACTGCAAACGATTTTGCTGAATTTCTTAAAACACATCGTATCGACAGAATGGTAATCAAGATGAAGAGAGTGGACGACTTTTCAATGAAATTATGGCGAGATCTAAAATACGAGCATGTTCGAAATGTAAGTACATCTCGTGCTTCATTACAAACAGATGTGGCGATCCTCCAAAACTGAAATCGCTTATACGTACTGGATGTCAGGAATGTCCAAACAAACCATAGCGCACGACAAGTGCCATGCTGGTCTCATTTTGTATATTACGAGCGCTGGAGCGAAGCCCAAGTCTTCGCGTATGGCTGAGTTATACTTTTCGATTCTGCGATCCTGCGGATCGCGAGTGGTAAAAAACCCGGGAAAATAGTACATTCAAGTGCTGCGATTGATGGACTCTGCAGACTTTGCGATTCTGCGATTAGTAAGTCGCAGATCGATGCTCATCTATTCTTCAGCCGAAGTGCAGACGAACTGCAAACCGATTACAAGGTATAAACTCGGCTCAGCCTGATCTCATTGGACGAGTGTGTGCCATTAGAACGGAAAATTCGCATGGCCGCGTTCAGCACACGACGCAATGTGCGAGAAAAGGGTGTCGTACTAGTTGGAGCGATTACGCGTAGAATACATATTACGTAGTTCACTGTCATTGTTTCAGAATTCATCCAATACGGCGGGCATAGTCGCAACTTCGTGTCGCACACTGGAAGCCGCAACGCGAATTCTCTGTCTTAATGGAAGAAACCCCGGTTGGACTCTTCTAACACCTACCCGCTTGCATGGGTCACCTCTTTTAGGTCACCCTGTAAATATGCCTACACTTGATGCTTCAATTCATCTTCTGAAATACGAGAACATCCGTATGCAAACAAGCAATAGCAATAATGCTCGCTCGGAATGACATATTGTGAAGATAAGATCTGATGCCTAATATAGGAGAGTCATTCCTCGTCCGCTGCCCTTGTAATGAGTGGATTTTTACGGGACTTCGAACGAGTACCTGAAGGATGGATGACCAACGCATGGAATAAAGGCGAAAGACATTGAAACAGAAAAATTCAGCTTATGTTAGCGCTAAAGAGCCTAGTGTTAATGCTGATGATAGAGGATCCACTGGTGTGAAGCATTTTTTCTGTATGAATGTTGGCAGTTATCTATGAGCAGGCTCAAACATGGGTCGAGTAGTCCTCAACGGTAATGGTATTTTAGAACGGAAAAGGTAGTGTCAATTTTTTTTCGAAACCACTCGAGGAATGCCCAGCGACTACCGCTACTTCGTAGTTTTTGAACCCATGAGATGATCTACTAAACAACTCGTGAATCGATAATCATACTTTGTACTAGATATGTAGTCATTCTATGATTGTAGATCGACTACATTCCTCAAGGAAACCATTTCAGTACATCATCAACACCGGTGATAGGAGGGCAAATGGTTGAAATTTCTAGGCCTAAATTGTCCCTTTCGGAGTCTTCAGGTGTACGACACACTGAGAAAATGTTTTTCGTCTGCTCCCACAGCTTGGTTGACAGCTGCCCTATAAAAGCATATGTGTGGTCGTGTGAATACGTATGTATCGTGTCGTACTAGGGAGAGCGATATGTGCAAGCCAGGGGCAGTCGTTGTAGTGAGTCCCTGAATGAATCGCCGAGTTTTGCGTCGCGTATTAGGCGTAATCGCCTTAAAGGAACCGGAAGGGGGTCCGAAACAAGAGGAAGATACAAAGAAATGGGCATTTTGTAAAGAACACTCAAGGTTAGAAGCGATAATAGGCGAAAAAACCCGGACGCAAAAGCGCGACGCTGCGGTGTGTATTCGCATCCCATTCGCATCAGCGCATCCATTCCGAGTTGTCCGCTGTAGGAGATGAGCCGCGCACCAACGTTAGTTGTAGCACCTGACTCCCAGCGCAGTGAGTGGCCATTCCCAACTACATTAGCATTCATGTAAGTACATCTAGAAACAATATAAGAAAGAACAAAGGGAAAAGTAAAAGGAAATAACAACTTCATAGCAGAGACATCTCCCTTTGGCACCATGCCAAGGCGTCAAATTGACGAGTTAGCTAAATGGCGGCCACTTAAACTCGTCCACACTACGTCTGTTCTACCATAAGTCAAAATTACCCCCTTCCGATGTCTTTAAAGACACCAGAAGGGGGTAATTTTGGCTTACGGTAGAACAGACGTAGTGTGGACGAGTTTAAGTGGCCGCCATTGCACAAACTCGCCAATTTGACGCCTTGGCATGATGCCAAAAGAAGATGTTTCTATTATAATTTTGTTTTTTCCTTTACTTTTTACTTTGTTCTTTCTTATATTGATTCTAGATGTACTTACATGAATGCTAATGTAGTTGGGAATAGCCACTCCACTGTGCTGGGAGTCAGGTGCTACAACTAACGTTGGCCCACGGCCCGTCTCCTACAGCGGACAACTCGGAATGGATGCGCTGATGCGAATGGGATGCGAATACACACCGCAGCGTCGCGCTTTTGCGTCCGGGTTTTTTCGCCTATTATCGCTTCTAACCTTGAGTGTTCTTTACAAAATGCTCATTTCTTTGCATATTCCTTTTGTTCCGGACCCCCTTCCGGTTCCTTTAAGGCGATTACGCCTAATACGCGACGCAAAACTCGGCGATTCATTCAGGGACTCACTACAACGACTGCCCCTGGCTTGCACATATCGCTCTCCCTAGTACGACACGATACATACGTATTCACACGACCACACATATGCTTTTATAGGGCAGCTGTCAACCAAGCTGTGGGAGCAGACGAAAAACATTTTCTCAGTGTGTCGTACACCTGAAGACTCCGAAAGGGACAATTTAGGCCTAGAAATTTCAACCATTTGCCCTCCTATCACCGGTGTTGATGATGTACTGAAATGGTTTCCTTGAGGAATGTAGTCGATCTACAATCATAGAATGACTACATATCTAGTACAAAGTATGATTATCGATTCACGAGTTGTTTAGTAGATCATCTCATGGGTTCAAAAACTACGAAGTAGCGGTAGTCGCTGGGCATTCCTCGAGTGGTTTCGAAAAAAAAATTGACACTACCTTTTCCGTTCTAAAATACCATTACCGTTGAGGACTACTCGACCCATGTTTGAGCCTGCTCATAGATAACTGCCAACATTCATGCAGAAAAAATGCTTCACACCAGTGGATCCTCTATCATCAGCATTAATACTAGGCTCTTTAGCGCTAACATAAGCCGAATTTTTCTGTTTCAATGTCTTTCGCCTTTATTCCATGCGTTGGTCTTCCATCCTTCAGGTACTCGTTCGAGGTCCCGTAAAAATCCACTCATTACAGGGGCAGCGGACGAGGAATGACTCTCCTATATTACAGCGTCGCGCTTTTGAATCCGGGTTTTTCCACCGATTATCGCTTCCGACCTTCAGTGTTGGTTACAAAATGTCATTTCTTTGCATCTTCTTATTGTCTCGGACCCCTTTCGGTTCCTTTAAGACCAGCTTACGTGCGGTGCCTCTGACCCGCTCGCCGCAGGCGTCGATGCGAAGTCTTGTCCTAATGGTATACACCTACATATTAGCGTTAGTAAGTGTATACGATCGAGAGATCAACGATCACAGCAGCTATTGGTGCTTGCAGTACCATTGTCAATGTAATGTAATGAGGACGCTTTACATTTTGTTCAAATGAGTGATTACAGGCAAGCGAAACAGTTCATTTTCGACAGAGCAATAGAATGATCCTTTGTAGCTTTCATGCTTCGTACTTCACGCGGGCCCGGGAAACACATGGATTGTGGAACGAATTCGACACGGGCTGTTTTCGTTCAAAGACTTCCGTCGAGTTTTGTTTGTAAGTGGATTGTTTTGGTCATTTCATGACAATTCCGTTCTGAAATCATGGAAATTTTTCGAACTTACATAGAAGAATAACTACTTTCTCCCCATTTTATGCTAATCGCTTATGGTGTACAGGAGCATACACATCGGGGTGACGTCGTAATTCGAAAACTTGAAAATCAAGATGATGTCCCTGGGGCTGCCAAGTGTTCGTGTCTGAAAGGCATATCTCGCTAATAGTTTGAATGGCTTACTGTCCTTATCAGGTTTGATAGGCCTCAAACAATATGGTTGTACATCGAGGGAAATGGAGAGTATGTAGAGCCATTCAACCAGTTTTTTCATTTGGTTACCTTTGCTAATCTCTTGCCTTGCTCTCGTGTTGTGGGCCTATACTCGCTCTTCTCGCACCCTTTTACCTCTACAGTCGTGGGCTCGTCCGTCCAAGACACGGCTCTGTTAGCTTTTGATTCGTTTTTTGGTCCATGCACACTATGGCCGCTTCTTTGCTCCTCCAGCCACTTAAAGCTTCTCTATTAGTAACGAGATCGTCAATTCAGCAATTACCGTATAAAAAATGCAAGGACACGTTCGTTTAGGAGTTCATGGATGGGAAGTTGAACATCGAATTTTTACGCGTTCAAGGCCGAATTGACTGGGCAGACAATGACACAGCAAGACGGGCATTATCACTACGGGATCCGTTGTTTGAGAGCTTCATGCTAGAGAATCCGAGCGGTCAACGTCTGCGCACTTATTGCTCGGCAGGTAGCGTGTCACTCTATCGGGATGTCGCCCAAGAGCTCCCTACCGTCGGTACGACGCTCAGCTATCCTTTGCGTCTAGCGTTTCTTGTACTGATTCTAGCCTTTTTCGTATTTTTGTGGCAATTTGTTGTCATTGTGATGTTTATAAAAAACTCAATTTCACTTCTGATGGAAGAAGTTTCGACGTCACCATTTCTTTTGCTATTTTTTGTGTGCTTCATGATTTACACTTCTATACTGATAATGATATTTCTGAATGTGCGCAGTCTCATGCGAATCAGTATCTTTTAACAGGAGACGTTAGAAATTTTTTAAAAATAGTATCCGAATAGCTTTTAAGAACTCTAATTCGAACTTCAATATTGTGATTCGATTGTATACAAATATTGTCATTATGGATGATACTTTTTGAATAAGAAGCTTAGTAAATCTCTGATCCTTTCCGAGTTATTTCTATGCTTCAGAGATGTAGAGCATGAAAAATCGCCTCCCCTTGACTCCCTTGTCATGATTATTGCTTGCCGTGATGATCAAAAATTCCTCGGTGCACTTACAGAAGCAGATGCAATATTTCGTGTTCGAGAAAGTGGGATTCTATATTTTTTAAAGAAAAGCAAGGGCCCGGGGTACCGGGTGGAGCAACTCGTTGTGGAAGGCGCGTTTTAGGCTCTACACTTCAGACAGGTATGGACATCACGCGATAATCAGATTAGTGCCCTACCTTCGTGGGGCAAGTCGGTCCGTGGACAAGTGCTAAGGCTGCACCTTTGTTGCGTCTGCACGGCGCACTTCACAGTGATGTGAATGCTTGAACACAACCAAGCCACAACGTAACGCTCACGTGGAGAGGAAAACTTGCGATGAGTGAAGACAATTCAATGAAACTGCAGTTCCAATGATGAAGACAACTTTCACTTTGGAAAATTGTCCCAGGCCAGGTGTGATTTGGTTGGGTGGGCGTGGCTTGTTTGTGTTCAAGGGATTCTTGGGATAATTTGGGCTAGAGAGTGGGGGAGGGGTGATAATACTTTCATATTTCCCTCGATATATCCTCGATATCCTAGACACTCATGCATTTTTGGGAAGATATGGATCGATGAGGCAATTTCTGAAAAAAGACGATACTTCGGCAATCTGTAATCGATCATAGCATTGCCATAATTATCGATTTAGGACTTCTTACTTGCAGACAGCTTGAGTTTAGTAGGCACAGCCTCCTAGGTGCGCAGACCGGAGAGAGAGGAGTTGCATCTTCCAAAAATTTACCTCGGCACAAGACTTGACCGTGCTGGTCTATGAGCCCTCATTTTGCTCACTCCTTACAAATGAGCCTGCATATCGCGGAAGTTAGACGCGATTTCTATGATGTATATGTAAACTCATTTTATTTCGAAACAGTGGAATGTAAGGGCCGCTGGCGCAGCGCTGCAAAAAGCTCCAGCTGGTTGTTTTGGTCTCTAAGAAAGCTGCGCCAGCGACTCCCTATATAAGAGTCCCCATGACTCATACGGGGCTTCCTCTCTTCGCCTTCCAATCAGGGCTCATTTCTGTTCACGGCTGGTAATACGCTCGATTTTGGGAGTCTGGGGACTCTAGGAACTCTTGGGGACACTGGGGACTCCTTTCACTTCGCTTAACTCCGGAATACGCTCGATTTTGGGAGTCTGGGGACTCTAGGAACTCTTGGGGACACTGGGGACTCCTTTCACTTCGCTTAACTCCGGAATACGCTTAAATTGTATTATTTTAGGCTCATTTTTCACTATATAACTCATTTTATTCAACAAGGCTCGATCAAGGTGGTTCGCTCAGTTACTCTCGATTCAATAAATATTGGAAGATTATTGTATCGGATATTTAGTGGAAAGAAGTCTATACTCTATCATATCTCATCAAAAGAAAAACCGCGTGGCTTGGCAACTATTTTATGGTACATCGGCTCTACGACGAAGGACCGAGGTGGGAATTGAAAAGGACTTGGTTTTTGACTCTTGTCGCACCCCATTTTGGAACATCGAAGAAAATCGCGACGCTTTCTCAATATTGTCGCTATCCCTTTTTGACGTTTTCAATTGAGTCCAGACAGCGACGCTTTCATACTCGTTGTTTTCTTACTTTCCTTTGGTGAGGAAAAAAAAAAGAGCAAACGGTGGTATTATTCCGCAATGTCCGGACCAACAACATTGAAATCCCAAAAGGGCCTACTGACTCGTTACTGTAATAACCTCAGACGCCTATTGGATTCCGAGGGAGCCAATTCACAGCAAAAATGGCCCGATTTACGCGATCTAGGAGATTTGGGAAACATGCAAGCGTTACTTTTCGAGCTTCAAAGTACTTCAGACTTAGTACTCAACTCCCTGTCAGCATTTACGGCCACAGTTGACTCACTGAGCGAGGACTTAGATGAGACACACGAGAGACAGGTGCATGAATATGTCGATACTGCACAAAACCTTCTTGATCGGGCAAGTGGCACCATCCTCCAAATGGATGCTCAGATCAAAACAGCACGAGAGCACGCTCTCTTCTCGGGAATCAGTCCCACAACACCCGGTATTTTGCAACCAGCTCAACAAAGACTATCGCCGATTCCTGTTCCCATTTTTTCTGGTAAAGTGTGGGAATATAAGAACTTTTGGACTCTGTTCTGCGCTAATGTGCATGATCAGCCTCTAACAAATCTGCAAAAATTTAACTACTTGCTTAATGCTTTGAGAAGAGAGGCACGCGAACTGGTGAAGCGCTATGCAGTTAGCGAGGACAACTATGAACGAGCTGTAGAATTGATGCATAAAAAATATGGGGATACTTCCAAATTGATTGACCACCTTCAAACGCGTTTGGAGTCAGCGAGAGCCGACAGTTTAACCACTCAATCCCAACGTCGTCTCCTTGAGTTTATCATTCCCGTGGTAACGCAGCTACAGCAGGAGAACGTCCATCTAGAAGGATCGTACCTAGCAAAGAAGATTTTGGCAAAGTTTAGCACTGCAATCCAACGCAAAATTCTGGAGAGCAAGTTCGCGAACGACACCAATGAGTCTGATTGGAAGATACAGGACTTGTTGAGGGACCTTGACCACCATATTACTACAGAGGAACGCATAAACGATATGGTGAGGACCAAGAATCCTAATACCACTTCGAGAAATCCAAAAGACTCTTCTGCATTGAGCCCAAAAAACCCACAGTGTATGTTCTGCTCGTCGCCATATCATAACTCCTTATCATGCACACAGTACCCTACAATATCGGAACGCCGTCTAGCTATGCAGCAACGTAAATTGTGCTTGAACTGTGGAAAATCGGGGCACCTGGTGGTTCAGTGCAGGAGCCAAGGATGCAGAAACTGTAGCGGAACCCGACACCACCACACTCTCTGTCCGCAGCTTACGAAGAGAAAGGTGGAGAACACCAGGCAAGGGGCACCAGATAAGGGAAAAGACACACCTCCCGCGGGAAAAGAGTCGAAGAGTCGACAAGAGAGACCCAAACAGGGGAAATCAACTACAATACGTGCCAACCCCATACACTCCGACCAAATGAAGGGTCAGGAAAAACCGTGTCAGGAGCCAGACACTGGTGCACAAGAAACTTTGGTATTCCAAAGTATAGACAAAACACAGGAAATAAATCGTGTGTTACTGTTGACGGGCTGGGCACGCATTCAAAACGCTCACACAAAAAAGTGGGAAAAGGTGGAGATTTTGTTCGATACAGGTGCCGATTGCTCATTTATTGATGAGACGTTAGCCGATCACCTTGGCCTGGAGTATTCAACACCGAAGAGACTACGAATGCGCACATTTGGCTCGAATAAGCCAAAATTAACCACCTCCAAGATGACCGCGGTGGAGATATGGGACAATAAGGGACGTAAATATCCGCTACAACTCCATACGACGCCCACAATAACAGGTTCGGGAAAAGCGGCTTACCTCACAGAAGCTGATGAAGCCTTTATGGAGGGTCACTCCATAGACCTCTTTACGGTGACTCAGGACGGGATTTCCAATCCACAGATCCTCCTCGGATGCGACCAATTGTGGGACTTCCTGGAATCCACTTGTCCGCGATATACTCTCCCATCCGGACTCAAACTCATACCCTCGAAACTGGGCTACCTGCTCACGGGAAGGCAAACGGAAGCCATAGAGCAGACAGAACGTAACAGACACACTGAGCTCCACCCAGTGGTAAGGGTGAATACTTTCACCAACTTTGAAGACGATATAAAACGATGGGACAAGTACTGGACTATGGACTCGTCGGGGGTCTGCGAATTTACTGGCACAAAAGACGCAGAAAAGAAAGCGATAAATGAAAAGGTCTTCCAATTCTTCGAGGATACAATTGAGAGACGCGAAGATGGATATTATGTACGTTTCCCCTATAAGGAAGATCATGCTCCTTTACCATCAAATAAGGCAATTGCGCTGTAACGACTTGAGAGCGTATTGACAATGTTACGGTTACGCCCAGACGTTCTCGTAGAATATGAAAAGACCATAGCCGCACAGAAAGAGAACGGAATCATTGAAGAAATCCCGAATAATTATCACCAAGAAGGCGCTATACTTCATTATATTCCTCATCAGCCGGTCATAACACCCCATAAAGAAACCACTAAACTACGAATAGTTTTCGACGCCTCTTCCCATTTCACAAATTGCCCTTCATTAAATGACATACTCCACCAAGGCCCACTAATATTACCAGAACTGTACGAAATGCTATTGCGCTTCCGAACACGTCCCTACGTAGTAACAGCGGACGTTGAAAAAGCATTTCTCCAGATTCGCTTACATGAACTTGACAGGGACGCCACCAGATTTCTCTGGGTGCGTGACACCAGCAGGCCCGTTGATGAAGATAATCTCGTCACGTATCGCTTTACTCGCGTGACATTTGGACTCAACGTATCCCCATTTCTCCTTGCGGGAACGATCCAACACCATTTACGATACTCAGTAGCAAATGGGAAAATAGCGGAAGAAATTCGAGAAAACTTGTATGTGGACAATTTGATCCTGGCAGGAGAATCCACGAAGGAGCTTCGGCGCAAAGCAAATGAGGCACATGGAATCTTCGCAGAGATGGGGATGAATTTACGCGAGTTCCTATCTAATGACCTCCTACTTTGTCAAGAACTTCCAAAAGAGGCAAGAGCAAAAGGTACTACACAAAAGGTCCTGGGGATTGTTTGGGACGCAAGTAAAGATACCCTTCACATTCACTGTACTCTACCAAGATGTGAAACTCTCACTAAAAGAATGGTGGCTCGTAGGATAGCATCGATATATGATCCCTTCGGGTGGCTAGTACCACTGCTTACTCAAGCGAAGCGGTTTCAACAAAACCTCTGGAAACGCGAGTATGAGTGGGACTCGGAACTTCCATCGGATATGACACAGGAATGGAAGAACATCACTGCAAATGCAGACGGGTATCAGCATTCTTTCCTTAGACAATTCCTCCCCGGCTCGACTGAAGGTGACATGGCCGTATTCGCGGACGCTAGCGAAATAGCCATCTCATGCTGCGCATATATCTTCAACAACAATAGATCTACTCTAGTCATGGCGAAATGTAAACTCCCTTCGATACATTCGAAGATTACCATGCCAAAGCTAGAAATGAATGCATTAACATTAAGCGTGAGACTTGCTCGCTCAATTTCGCAAGCAATCAAGCATCGCTATACGAAGAACCCACTCAGGATATTCATATTCTCTGACTCCCAGGTAGTGTTAAGCTGGCTCAGTCACGTTGGAACGAAGGCTCAATTAGGACGACTGGTGGAGAATAGACTCAAAGAAATACGGGAAATCGTGCAATTCCTAGTGGAACGGGGAGTCCCCGTCGAATTCCGTTATATAACATCCGCTGAAAATCCGGCAGACGCGGGCACTAGAGGACTAACTAAGGACCAACTAAAACATCATATCTGGTGGACTGGGCCTAATTTTTTGACCACCCCGGTTGACGAGTGGCAATCCCCAAAGTATAATCTAGCGACCAGCCCAACCGCTATTACGTCGGACGACTCACTAATGCACAAAGAGATAACAGTCACCAATACACAAACTTTAGGTGACGACACTGTTACATCAATAGTCGATTTAAATCGCTTCAGCTCGTTTACAACGGCAAAAAGGGTGCTCGTCATTGCACTAATTTTCGTGAAGAGACTTTTACGTGCCCTACCACCCATTCGTGCTTCATCCGTCGCTACGAAAATCCCACAATTCGACAGTATTCCCGACACGTTGACCGGGGTAGATGGGGCGGCGATAAAAGCAGCGCGAGCAGTGCTCATCCGTGATCACCAGACCAGTTTCTTGGGGAAAAGCTATAGAAAGGCTATGGATAGTACGCTCCGACCTTTCCTAGATGAAAACCTCATTTGGCGATCAAGAGGACGCCTAGGCAATACTTCATTGACAGTAGAAGGGAAGCACCCGGCTATCATCGCACCGAACACAGCCTTAGCGAGGCTCATCATCCATGACTCACATGGGCGATACCATCAGAGCATAGAGCATACCATGGCAACCATAAGATCACAGTATTGGATACCGAAGTTGCGTCAACAAGTGAGGAAATGGATCTTACGGTGCGTCAAGTGTCGACGCTTCAATGGACTCCCATATCCCTACCCAGACCTCACGGACTTACCCCAACGACGAGTAACACGGAGCCGGCCATTCCAACACGTAGGGCTCGATTTCTTTGACCTTCCAAAGCCAACGGGAATGGACGAGGCAATTAAACCCTCGGGGTGTATTTTTACATGCACAGTCACGAGACTAATCCATCTGGAGATGGTGCACAGTATGAGCACGGAAGACTTCATTAAGGCCCTCCGACGCTTTGTTGCCCGTAGAGGAATTCCAGACTCCATAACTTGCAACAATGCTCCAACATTCTTGTTGAGCGCTCGAATTTTTTCGGACAAGTATCAATTACATGAAGACGTTCTGAGAGCAACGTCGGATAAAGAGATCCAATGGAGATATATAACTCCCTATGCTCCTTGGCAAGGGGGATTTTATGAAAGGCTCATAAAATCGGTAAAACACGCCCTGTACAAAGCTTTGAGGGGTACAAATCAACGATCGAAGGAAGATCTACGTACAACTTTGATCGCAATCGAAGCTTGTTTGAACTCCAGACCACTCACATACCTTGGTGCCACACAAGAAGATCTTACGGTTGTGAGACCAATCGACTTCGTGCAAAAAGATCTCAACATTACCTTACCACATGATAACATGACTTCAACATCCTCGGAAGATCCCGATTACCATTCCCCGGAGGAACTTCGAGAACTTCGGACACGCGAGAATATAATCGAAGCACTGCAATCCTCATGCAAGGCCACGGAACGCTTTTGGACTATCTGGCAAGAACAGTACTTGACAAGCCTTCGAGAAAAGCATAAAACTTCCCTAACGAAGAAAAGGAGTGGGCAGCAAATTCCAGCGGTTGGTGACATCGTACTAGTCAGCGAACCTGTTCTTCCAAGAAACGACTGGAGGATGGCACGCGTCACAAAGTTGCAATCGGGCAGTGATGGGAATATCAGAGAAGTAGAACTCATCACAGCCACACGAAGGAAAATACGTCGGCCAGTTAATCTTCTAGTTCCACTCGAAGTAAGTACGGTAGCCAAAAATACTGGTGATGTTAGTCACGGGAACGGCTTAGATGCAGAAGGGCCAACCACACAGGTCATGGCTCGAACACATCGATACAATCTACGAGAACGACCTCCTAAGGGAACGGCAGCTACGACTATTTCAACGCCGCACTCATCACGTTCCGGGCGATCAGTGAAATGGTTCCTATTCTACCTAATGCTCCTCTCAATAGCATGCACAAGCTCGACGACATCATCCCACGACATCAAGGCACAGTGCACGGATAGAGGACTGCAGATCGCGACTAAAACACAGAATAAGACCGTTGAAATTTGTGCGGAGCACTACTGTCAACGGCAAATCATCACGAACACTCCGCAACTGATCAAATTCCCCCCGGACATTACAATTAGCGATCATGTGGTCCTGATCAAGTGGAACTTAAGAGGAAAATTAGCCACTATAGAAACCACATGTCCAGGAATAGACTTTTGTGAGAATATTGACTGTTTTTCTGCACCCAAGTACTCTTCAATCCAGAATGCCGCCCAATAGAAGCATTATCAATAATTATGATCACTGCATATGGCGTAGTTGCGATCTTTTACACTCTTCTCTATGTACCGATAACGATAGGGAAGCCCATCAGACTCCTTCTTCAAGGACTAAAACTCACGATAGTTGTCATCGCAAAACTCATAGGGCGCTGTATTTACAAATTGCTACGCATTCTGCTGAAGGAACGACGCAGAACTCGGCGGGAGAGAATTCTCGCGGCATTAGTAGTAATTGTATGCACTACTCTACAAACCCTTCCCATTACGGGGGCATGCCAATTGGTCAATATTTTTGGGCACAACTCCACGATTGGCTCATCACAAGCAGAGAGGGAAACGTGTACAATCAGACTCATAGAAATGTTGAAACTCAACTCCTTCAAACAAGAGGCGTGCCTAACAGTGACTCATAAATCATCCCTCATTGCCAACATAAATGTGCGATGGAAAGGCTTATACCTGTACTGCGAGGAACAGTCGTTATATTTTACACGACCTGCGATACTCAAGACTCTGGCTAGCAAACGCTGTCCGAATATGGGATCATGCAAAGAAGAAAAATGCTTTGAACTTAATACATCAACTCTTGTGGAGGAACTGGCCGCAGCAAATAACTTTCCTGGCAGAACAGGCTGCATGGAATCCTGCGGGGGATGGGGTTGCGACTGCTTCCGTTTTAGCTCGGGATGCTTGTTTTATCGGGTATTTGCAGTTCCAACATCACCGAAGGTATATGAAATGTTTCGTTGCTCAAGATGGGCAGAAGAACTGCAAATGGAAGTTACAATCGAAAACTTCCACAGTCCAAATGGAACTAGAACCCATGTGCTCGCAGTCACTCCCAACATCCCCATAGAACTTCATTCTATCCGTCTTACTGCGACAACACTCACTTTACCACCCATTCCACCGCTAAGCTACCAATTCATTAAAAACGGCGAAGAAGTGGCAATTTGGGACATACGACACTCCCCTAACCTCGTCTGTGGGACCATTCGAGAAGCTATATATGGAAACTGTTCGGTGGTACAAGACTGTCGTTGCTCACCAGCCGAAACCAAGGTAAATTGCATTTGCACTACGGTAGACGTCGAAGCAGAATTTAACAAGATCGAGAACAAACTCCCCTTGAAAACTCCTGCGTGGGAACTGAAAAAACGACTCAATAAATCGATAATAGCGAAAATCCCACAAATGGTAAGCGCCGACATCATACTGGAGTTTTTAGACACCGTAGATACCACAATCTTGTCAATTAAGAATAACACATGCTCCATTACTAATAACGCCCTTCAAGGTTGTTATAGCTGCTCAAAAGGGGCGCACGCCAAAATCAACTGCCATTCTCACTCGGAGACACTGGGCGAAATTATATGTGGCAGCCACGCTTTCGTGGTACCGTGCACTCCAAAATCTCCCGAAACACTCCTGAGATTTCATCTACAATCTGCGCAACAACAGATAAATTGCTCTATAACATGCGGAGCCGAAACCAGAATTTTCACGCTGTCCGGTGTGCTCAAATATGTCGGCAATATCCAGGCTCATGTATCTACTCTCATCCGGGGCAACAGTACAACGTATAACGAGATAGCATGGCCAGATTTTGACCACATACTCTCGGTATTTTTTTCGTGGTATAAAATGGTACTTGTTGGCCTCATCGGAGTCATCGTGGCTTTACTACTCTCATACGTATTTCTCCACAGCTTGGGACTGAAACTACTCCAACTCTTGTGGCACGCATTCATTAAACTCGCTTCCTGCCCCTTAAGAGGACTACTGTTTGTGGTTAAAAAGGGGATAAGCAAGAAGAAAAAAAAGGACTCGTTGCGGACTAATAACCACATCAAAAACCTCTAGCTTATCCGCCTCAAATTGGTGTTAAATCATAGAAAAAAAGTAGTTTAGATATGACCGACTCAAACGACTCCAAACAGCTTCAACAAGACTACGATCGCCTACGTGACTCCTTGCCTCGTCTTCCAACAAAAGACATCTTATATTCTCATTTGGTCGATGTATTTCTCAAAGTTCATGCTTTGCGAGACTCCATTAACACCTTGGGTAACCAAATAGATACCTTCCGTAGAGACGAAGGAAGCTGGCACGAGCGCACTCTCAAGTTAGAACTGCTCGACACCACGGCATGGAAGTACGAGTACCAGCTTCTTCTCTACGACTCGAGACTGGAAACCTTACTCATGTACCCGGGACTCATGATCGCGACGAACACCATGGACGAGACTACATGGGAGCAGCAAATGGCTCAATCGGTACTCGACATCGACGAGAAACCTGTGACTACAGACCCCAAGCAGGTTTTACAGGACATTCGGACTCATCTCGACAGCCTCAACAAATTTTACAGACGCATACAGCTGATCGAAGACGAACTCATGAAAGAAGACGATGCTGAAACCATGGACTTCCAAAAACGTGTGCTGCTCGAACTCCAAGCAGTCAGGCAAACGTTGGACCACATGGATCGCAGTCGCGGACAACCGGCGATCTGGAGCGCTAGCCGAGGACACATATCTACCATAGATCGATCCCTGGGAGGACCTATTGACCTGAGTTACGCGGACTACCGAGACTCACCTCAGTTAGACTCCAATAACAAACCTTCAGAGGACACTCGAGACAGGACCGAAAAGACTCATGAAGTACCTAATTTAGTTAATCCAGATGGCTCTGTTGAAAATGAGGACTCGGCAGAAGTGCGAGAGCGTGAGGCTATTCGCATCCAAGAGAACGTCGCGTTTTTGGAACCTCTAATAGAAGATGAAGACGAGGACGTCGTCAACCCAGAAGACGCGATGGTACTCATCGAAGACGAGCTAGTGGAAATTGACGATGCGGCCAGTGATGAGGACCACAGAGAGGTCAGGCAACCTGATAGAAACGTCCGTATCCAGCAACAAGGAGAAGAGACCGAACAAGCACTAGTGGCTAGACTCTTGACGGAATTCAAACAAGCGAAGCAGGCCAAGAAAAACATATACATGATGATAGCAGAACTGGAAGCTCAGCCGCGCTGTCGCTTAAGGCGATATGAGCAAGGCGTACGTCTCGACTCCGAAAGGACAATGCAGTGCAGCTTCTGCAAGGAAGAAGGAACTCATTATTCTGATGCCTGCCTGACATTCAGAGATGCAAAGGTTCGCAACGAAATATTGGACAGAGAGAATAAATGCAAAAAGTGTTTGAGCTCATGGTGTCCTCGCGGCGAGATGTGCCGAAAAAATGATCAGACCTGTTTCTACTGCGGCAGCGACAGCCACAATGGATGCGTGTGCGACCTACCAGACCAGAGCCGTGTACTGGAAGAAAAACTTGCGAGTCTAAGGAATGAGGGCAACAACGCAAGGTTGAGACAATACTGCATTAGAAAACACTTGGAGCGCCATGGTGTCAGAGATTTCGCTTAGTTCTCTTCGGAAGGTCCTGTTCCTATTGATCTTTTCTTTTCTTTTAGAGGGGCGGGAGTATCGCGGAAGTTAGACGCGATTTCTATGATGTATATGTAAACTCATTTTATTTCGAAACAGTGGAATGTAAGGGCCGCTGGCGCAGCGCTGCAAAAAGCTCCAGCTGGTTGTTTTGGTCTCTAAGAAAGCTGCGCCAGCGACTCCCTATATAAGAGTCCCCATGACTCATACGGGGCTTCCTCTCTTCGCCTTCCAATCAGGGATCATTTCTGTTCACGGCTGGTAATACGCTCGATATTGGGAGTCTGGGGACTCTAGGAACTCTTGGGGACACTGGGGACTCCTTTCACTTCGCTTAACTCCGGAATACGCTCGATTTTGGGAGTCTGGGGACTCTAGGAACTCTTGGGGACACTGGGGACTCCTTTCACTTCGCTTAACTCCGGAATACGCTTCAATTGTATTATTTTAGGCTCATTTTTCACTATATAACTCATTTTATTCAACAAGGCTCGATCAAGGTGGTTCGCTCAGTTACTCTCGATTCAATAAATATTGGAAGATTATTGTATCGGATATTTAGTGGAAAGAAGTCTATACTCTATCATATCTCATCAAAAGAAAAACCGCGTGGCTTGGCAACTATTTTACTGCACATGTTGTGCATGATCGCCATACATCACAGATTCACATGGTTGCATTCAATATATCTGCGATAGCCTTTTACACAGTTTCACGCAAAAACCATTTCTACTTTCTTATGAGAAACTCTAGAGAGAGATGAAATCGTCGCTCTCTTTACATATAAGGGCCTTCATGAAAAGTAGTAAGACATTTACAGCCTTTCAATGATATGTCAGTGGGTGTAAGTCGTTAGAACAGAAAGACCGCGCAGCCGTGTGCGGCATGCAACGCCCGCGCACGATTTGTCCAATACGTTGGGGAAGCGCATTTGCGCCAGAACTACAGTGTTCCTACAGAGGAAGATGCGAATGGAGGAGAGTGAACTGTGAAACCATGCCAGACACGGTTCATGTTGGACTTCTTGAGAACCACAAAGTACTCTGTCTGAGAACATTCGATTTACACACTCAGGTGTATATTTTACCTGAGCCTTAGTTTAGGAAGGTAAGAGCCTAAACTCAAACCCGAGCTAAGAACCCAGGTATAAATAGCGTTCAACGCTGATCTTAGTCTAGTGGCCCTCCGCCACAACTACGTCAGCACATAAAAGTGTTAGGATGTGAAAAAATATATAAAAAGGTTGATAAGAGTAAACGGGTGCTCCTACATTGAAGCAAAAGGCAGAAACGGGCGACTCGTGCGCGAACGTCGCGACCGCGACGGCGCATTCCACTTTTCTGTCCTAACGACATACACCCATATGTCAGTCATGTAAAGTCCACTGTCTAACATTCAGCTATGTTCCACTTTCCTCATGCCGATTCCCATGACACAAAAATTGATTCAAGCGCCCTAACCACACGTGGTGTACGTGGCATCATTGATGTGGCCTCCCTTATTGTTCCGCTTCCCCGCATGTACTATCACTCTCAATGGTTCGACTTCGACAATGGTTGTTTGCACAGAAGAATATGATCCTTTGTGTGGTTCTGGTAAAACCGATATTTTCGAAATATAACCGAACTTCCTCTTATTGCCATGCTCTATTTCCAGGCAATCGTTATCACTCATTTCAAGTATGGTCATGAATACTATAATGAATCAGTGGATCCCACGAAGGCTCTTTCAGTGGAGGAATTTGGCAGACTCTACGTGGAAAAATATGGCCGACATCGTATCCTGTAGGTATTTTTGTGCTTGTTTTTGCAAAACTTCCATATCATTCTTTCATTCATCGTTTACTCTTCAAAAAATCCAGCGGATCGACAGCAAACGTCACTAACCCAACTTCACTGCAGCCAAAGCAGTGAAATTATATGATTGGAATTATTAAAGTGTAAGGAAAGCTCTGGCTGGTTTTGCGCGTGCACAAGATGAGTTCAAGTTTCGAAGCGCGGCAACTTACATCAACTTACAAATCACCCTATTTCCTCAGAATTCTAAGAGGTCATGGAGCAATTTCGATGTGCAGCGAAAGCAAAAGTTTTTGGATGACTTCACTACACGAGTTCCAGTTTGGTCGAATCGCAGCGAAGGCATCCACAGATTTGAGCACTGCAAGGGAGGAAGTAAAGCACTGAAAGGAATGGCTGTCCCTGGTCTTACAAGGGAAGAGTCTCAAGTCTCCATAGAACTATGAAACGAGACCCAGATGGATCGATATATCCTCGACCATCGATTACAACTGTGAAAACCAAAATTGCACAGTGCCATTTTGAAGCGAGTTAGGAGGGGTCAAAGCTTGCCTTAACATCTCATTGGCGAAGCACTTTGTCATCAGCACGGCCGTTGCTGAGCCACCATCAGCCACCGTGGCTGATGGTAGTGTTCCGGATATACAGGATAGACATCGTAGGTTTACTTCGCAGATTTTTTTGCATTTTGTTCATTGTCAGTAGTTGCTTTTCTTCCACTTATGCACCTTTTCTTGTACTGGTAAATATCGCACCCATCATTTACTCGGCCACTTTTATTATAACTACTAGTATTACTCATACCTTTGTGATTTTATTAATGAATTCAATTGCTGCACTCAGCACTAGAAAATCCAGTGAAACCGACTTCCAGCCACAAGCAACGCTGCTGAAACAGAGCAAAAAAGTGTGTGAAGCAAAAGTGCTGAGTATACTAGTCATAAGTAAAGTGGCAGAGTAAATGGTGGGTGCGATAAGTAGAAGTAGAAGAAACTACTTACTGACCATGAAGCACAATTAAACACAAAATGCGGAAAAGTCTGCAACGACGGGGTGCAATTCCGCTCCCCTACCCTGCAGATCCGAAAAACTACCTCTGAGCCACGACGGTCGAGACGGGTGAGTAAGGGCCGTGCTGATGGCAAAGGGCCTCTCCAATAAGAAGTCACATGCAGTCATTTCGTACGAGAGTGCCTATATAAGGCGAAATGAGATTTCGCGATTTGACGGTTTTACATTTTGCCGCATCACGACTCTGCACGCGAAATCCTACCATTGCAGGATTTCAACGCTCCGAAGTCGCGTGATAGCGGAAGTGCGACACTGCATAATAACAGAATCGCAAAATCGCGAAGTCTGACGTCGGCCCTACATTACATGTAGTATCTGACACAATAATGTGGGCGGAGCCGCTGCATAGAATCCAAGACCGCCAATAGCTTACTAATGAGGTCCAGTCAATACCTTGCATTCTAACGACCGCGATACATTGGAGGTGGTTCGGGTCGCCTCCATTGAATAAGCCCCAAGTCTACTCTGGGGATAGCCTGGCTAACTACCCACCCGACCTTCATGACAGAGTGTGGCAAGCTTCTCCTGTGTTTCATCTTGGCGATATTGGCAAAGCAGCAATGAGAGTGTAACCGTAACCTTTCGTGGAATATAGGTGCGTAAGCAGAGGAATTATGCTACCGGCGTCATTCAACGCGCCATCGAAAGGATTATTCTCGGAGCATTCCAATACGCGCAAATTCAGAGAGGAATCCAAAATTCCGAACTCCCTCGACGATCGAAGGCCAGGGAGGCCCCTCATTTGTCAAGGACTTAGAGATTGGATGGGCCGAACACGTCAGGCGATGTCGCGACAGCCGTTGAACCAGAGCGGTTACCGACTGGATCTCTGGAATGTCTAACGAACACCTAGACTTCCACGGCCCAATGGTTAAGCTTGTCAACGAAATTTCTGCGCGAAGGAAACGAGAGGCTGCTTGTCCCTAAAGGCAGAAAGGTTTACTGTACAACTTCGGCTCGCGACAGAAACGAATGGAGACGTTGCCTGCGCTCGCTCGAACCTCTCGATGAGCAACGGAACGACACGTGATACAGGTGATACGACCCCTTTTCTCATCGACACCTCTCCCATGACTGATGTTGGTAGCATACCACTGTTTGTTTTTGGAGATGAGTCGTCAGCAACCGATACATTCGATAGTGATAGCATAGCTACCCATTACAATAGACGATTATCGATTACGCTTGTTAGAGGCTCCGATCGGCTTCCAAACCCACCAAAAACAGGTAGACAGTTGATAGTTGAGGAGTCCTCCGGGAACGTTCATTCCCTTTACAACACATTGTTCTCTTGGGATTTCTCACACCTCACGTGTATGGAATGTTAATAAAAATGCGTGATGGATAAGCATGGTCGTATCTCTAGTGATATCTCAAGAAATGAAGTTAAGGTCAAGAGTGAAGCTAGCAATGAGAGTGATATTCATAATGAATCTTTCCAAAACTCAGATCCAAAGTGCTGACCGATTCCATAATATTTACAGTGCGGATTCGCTATATTTGATGGATGGACTGTGTGCGCAGATAGAAGACACTGTGGATCCATATGCCGAAAAGTAAACGATTTTATTCTCCGGATCCACCAAATCGTTCAATTAGGTGATTGCATTATTGAAGGTTTTCGCTGATCCGGGAGATGAAGATGAGATCTCTAAGATTGTCTCAGATGCGTTTGATGCTACCGTCTGGTATGTTTTGCATCCACACCTCATAACTAGAATGGATGCCAAGAAAAAGAAATTTTCTCCCTCCACTTTCAACCCTGCTTTAGTCGAACATCAGCAAATTGTGATGAGTTATTTCCATCCCCAAATTCAAGAGCACACCTCATAATATCACTGAACTCCGTAAGAGCCTTTTGCACCAGCAGGATCGGGAGCTCATTTCGAGTGAACATGATGTGTCACATCAACACCACAAAATCCAAGATTTCGTCACTCTCGTTCACAACCTTGCTGGGGTCCGTTCACTGTGGGCACTTGAGGGGATTCATAGGTGGTGCCCTTGAGTATTCCGTTTTTTCCAAGCTACCAACATCCTTCGTTTCCGAAAGGCAAAACATGCCAGTACCACTTGAAACTCCCGGAATGGGGTTCGAGGTATGAAAAATGACACTTGAGATCATAGCAGCGTTGTCCGAGCAGCACGCGCTCCGTGACTTCCATGAACCAAAGGGCTCATTCTCAAGAAGCCTCCCTCAAAAGGCCCACCACGGAACCTGGCTCCACTGTTTTCAGCGGACCTTGATGCCGTGGTGCCTGAAGCCCGAATGCGCCAACTGAAGCCCTAATGCGCCCAATTGTGATGAAGGTGAAACTAATGAGTCTTGGCTTACCCCTGTTCCTAAAGGAACGCTTCGGGAATATTTTGCCCCATTACTTTTATCTCTTTCGTTTCTCTACGTTTTGTATACTTTGCGGATGTGAGCCGAGGAATTACTATTCTCGGCAACCTCTGTATACCGTGCTATCACGATTTCCGAGCGTAGAAATGGCCAGAGACATGTAACAGTAGGGTTCTACTTTTGTAATCCTAGGGCTCAGGTATTAGTTGTGCTACCCTGGTCTTTCAAAATGTGGAATATTGGATGGTAATTGTTCAAAGATATCTCAACTCATTGAGCTAAACATTTAAGGTCTCAACATGTTGTCGATGGGCGCATTTTTATTTGGCGCGCACGGAATGAAGCCATTTTCGCATGTGACGAGCACCGGTCAGCAGTGATCAACGTTATACCAGAAGACAGACTCTGTCTTGTATTTTTTGAATTCAGGCGTTAAATGAGCAGCTATGAGTGGTTCGTAGGGACACCCAGAAGACAGACTTTGTCTTGTATTTTTTGAATTCCGGCGTTAAATGAGCAGCTATGAGTGGTGTAGGGACACGCAAAGAAACAGCAGGAAAATTATATTAGTGGCTATTTGTAGAAATACGTTCAGACTTCTTGATATCTTCTTACATACTGCATGAGCGTATGAGCGTCGATGGAATCGATCACTATTCATGCCTTTTTTTTTGGGGGGGGGGGGGGGTTGGAGGGGGAAATAACTTTGCTTGTTGCTTGCACAAGGTCAAGCAAAGTGTAGAGGAGGTTGGCTCTATTGGTAAGACTCCTCTCCCTAGTTCTCCATCACTGATCTGCCCCACTTCCTTTTCTCGCCTCCTCACCCCAGTTGACCATGTCAGTAGTGTCTCCTCCTTCCGATAGTGACTAGAATTGTCTTTGCCTTGCTTCAAACGCCAATAGTCAACGTAGAAAGCTGAGAGATGCATAGGAGACTGCCGATCCGCTCGGTTTCCGCTCAATCCAAGTCAGGCGTCTGTCTGTCGCTGACAAGCGGTAAATCTGTGAATATTCTCTGAACTGATTGTGCGATTCTGAACGTCTAAGGAAGGAGAAGTTCCACAACAAGGACGCTAGGCTGGTGGAACAATCATGCAACTCTCACTCCCCTAAGCTTGGGATCTCCCTCGTTACTGCCGGATCGACCATACCCTACACGAGTTCATTATGTATGCGCGAGTTATATCAATGGTGATCTCTTTTCTCTTTTTTGGTATCCTCCTACTCTTTTATTTATTCTGCGACATATGCAGAAAAAATTACGTAGTCCTGAATGCACCAGTATTATACCTCAGTACCCTGTTATGCTGCAATGACCGCCCAATAATTTACCCACTTTTATTAGTGGTTCTTTTCGCGACATGCGACATGGGAACGGATCAGTAGGGGCTCGCGCAGGCATATCACTCTCGTGACTACGGCAAGTAAGCTCACGAGGTTTTGAACCTCCCAATTTCTGCGGATCCGATACGGTTGACTATCTATGCAAGGAATAAGATTCTAGACCGCTCAGGTCACGACGGATAAAACACGATTTCAGTGCCTACAATACTTCGATTACCACCTGACCGTTCCTAATCCACACTTGAATTCGAATCTTAGGCCGATGGGTATGTGCTTTGATACCGAGAACTATTACATCGTTTTCGTTTCAGATCTGAACCTTCAAAATCTCGACTCCAGAACATGGAAGATAGATCAGGGGGGAATAGCCTCTAAAAGCTATCTAATGACAATGATAGGTATGCGGGTGACTTGTATGGATTAGATTTCTACAAAAGATTTTCTATAATTTCATAACTTCAAAACTTTCCTTTCAGAGGAAATATTCGTCAGCGGGGCACTGAATCTCAACAGAGACATAAACGCAAAAGTTCTATCTATTGGTCTAGGTGCAGGCTATCTGAACTCGTTCCTTCATCATCACTTTCCTAATGTAGGTTAACTAGCCTTGACAGTCACAATTACTTACGTTGATAGATCAAGCAATCAGTTGAACATCAGTTGCAGTTGAACATCACTGTCATAGAACTGGATCCGAAGATATTTGAAATCGCTCAGGAATGGTATGGCTTAAAGGTGGACGATCGACACCGCGTGCTGGTAGACGATGGGATGGCGTTCATTGAGAGGGCTGTTGGAAATGGTACGCATAATTAGCTCTTCGGTTTCGTCCAATGCTTCCATATAATAAGCACACTCGACTCTCAGAGACCGCATGCGACCGAGTGTTGACATGCTCGCTGGCATTGCATTGATCGCAAGACACATTGCGGGTGTGCTGCGACAATTGCTAACAGCCGCGTCACCGAGTATGAATACAACTGAAATTAAATATTGGGTTCATAGGTAGGATAACTGGCTTTTAGGATTTACTATACCAGCTGGCGGGCGCACACTACTGTGCGCGATTCGTGTCGATGACATGCAAAATGGGTTCTATGCAAAGCGTCTGAAGTATAAAATGCTTTTTATCACGTCATCTTCTCAGCTTTTATCCAAATAAATAGCTCAGCTGAAGGCAGAGGGAAGGAAATTTCCACTCAACTCCATACAAAACTGTGGTCGTGCCGATAAAACCCATTCTGCATAACATCGCCATGAATCGCGCGCAGTAGTGTGCGCCCGCCAGCTGGTACTTTTATATTCGATTGCATCAATTGGTAGCATTTTGTTCACTTGCTGAGCATCTAATTCTAAAATGTTGATGGTAGATCCATATGCCAGGTATCGATGCTTATCGTTTTTTAAAACATGTACCATTATTTGGAGTTTTACATAGTCGAACGGTCGATACCCAGTATTGTTGCAGGTACCGCATTAGAAAATGATTCGCTTGCTTTGCTATCAAAAATCTTGATCGCATCTTGATAATCCATATAGATCGCAGTATCAAAAAACGTGCACAATTATTTGGAACACTAGGTCATCAAGCGGTCGATACATCGGTATCTGATATCACAACGCGAACAAAATATATTATCCAGTTGCACTGACGCTTTTACATTAGCGGTCGCATAGTAGTAGTAAATGCTGATCTGATTTTATCCCATCAACATCCTCTTATCAACCTCTGTAAACCGCTATCACTAAGTCACCATTTATCTCCGTACCCCGCAATACCTGTGAATGTGGACATTCCACTGCCGGTCGGAAAAGCGAATCGGACCTGTGACATTTACCTTCCGACGCTAGTTATCGAATCTTATCAAACGGTACCAAATTTGGGTCATCCACCAATAATGTTCTCGCCCCATCCCGCAAAACACCTATGAGTATCAGCGATGTAGGGTCAACGCGAAAGACGAAACGGATTCGACGACTCAAACCTCTTTACGCCCATTATCGAATCTTATCAACCGTTATCAATGTGGATCACCCAGCATCAACGTTCCTGTCTCACTCCGCAAAACACCTATGAGTTTCAGTGCTCCAGGATCAATGCGAAAAGGAGAACGAATTTGACGACTCTAGCCTTTACGCTCCTTATCAAATCTTTTTTTACGCTCCTTATCAAATCAACCGTTATGAAACGACTTTGGTGACATTCGCCTTTAAAGGCTCTTTATCAGCGCGTATCAGCTGCTATCACTTTCGGTCCACCACCGCCTAGGTCTCCTTACCACCCCCTATATCATTTGTAAAATTCCGCGTCCCAGCTTCGCTGCGACCCGAGATTTGAATTTCGTGATAAACAGACAGACGGACACACACACGCACATACATACTAAGCGAATTATATAGAGTAGGATGTAGCATGCATCCCACTTTTTTGCACCAATTTGGTGCAGCAACTTGCTTTCACCAAAATCGCTGAAACGAGGGTCATTTCATAAATTTTATGAGGGTAATTTGAGGTGCTGATCAGAAATATAGCATCCGTTTGAGGCGCTTGGTCGTTCAGCGATACGGCAGCGGTGTTATATTGCGAGCATCATACGCTACCGCAATTTTTGCCTGAGCCTCAAGATGAAAGGGAGCCTTTCTCTCTCCTTTATCAGCACCTCAAATATTGCCCATGAGCGAGGTTATTATTTATTGTTATTTGTGTTATTATAAATTATTTCTGTGATCATCTCGCGGTCAGGAGTGTTAAAAGTAACACTGCCCAGTTTTTCTGCCCACGAAATATCTATGGTCTGCACGGGTAGAGGGGGGGGGGGCTCACGGTGAAAAAGGGCTAGATAATTCGCTGGAGCTATCCTTCACAAGACTTTTCTTCCAGTGGGCTTATTAAATGATATTTGAATCGCATTCTTAATCGCTCACAACATTTTGAACCCAACGGCACAGGTCACGAGCGATTTTTCGACCTCCACATTTTTGTGCATTTTGTGGCATGGGATCACTGTGCATCTCTGTCGACTTTGACCTATAAGAAGAACTCACCAGCATCCGCCGCATTTAGGTGACGTCACAGCCACCGCGTGACGCAACGGTGGGCCATAGTTTGCCCCGCTGTCGTCGTTCCAGAGTGAGACTTTGTCAAGGTTTTCGGACAGCGATCACTTTTCTCCTCAATGTCTCGCACGGATGTGTACGCGAGCTTCTTGAGCTCCTTCCCTTTCGAGCTTAGGCCAATCCAGGCGCCCTAACTAATACCACAGCCCGATTAATGAAAAGGACCGGCTATCTCAGCTCTTACTTAAAGAAACCTGCCGTGCATAATGTTCTCCCCCTTAATGTATTGCAACTGCTCCCAAGGACACCCGCGCTAGAGCGCAGCAATGGCGGAGTTGCCCATCACTCGCTTCCCCATTGCGCCACTTCACTCAAGTACACGATAGAAGGGTCGAAGAACCGATGATGTATCTAGTATTCCACGTGGTTCAAATTGATCAGTTCACCTGGTACTAGATAATTGCTGTGTGAAATGTACCATGACGCATTGTTGTAATGGAACCTAAACGACCATTTGTGCTCGAACCAGTTGCAGAGTTGATTTGAGAGCCTGTCGAGGTTGGAAGGCAAGCTATGTATTCAATACATGATGTTGGCCCTCTCCACTTTCGCTCATCTTTTCATCGCTGAAATAATACAGGCCATATGCGGCAAAGTTGCACTGAATTCGGATGAATTTTGAAGGCTTCATTCAACCGTGAGTGACGCTCACAAAAGGCTTCAGAGATAACTGATGACTTGCAAGTCATGTTGAAGACATTGGAAGGAGTTAAATCAGGCAGACTGTGGAATATGAAAGTAGGGAAGCTCAGCAGACCGTAGAGAAAGAACGTCACAAACCGGCGAAAAACCCGAAAATAGAAAACCAAAAACCCGTTCCTCTCTCGCACCTCGCTGCGACACTAGCCGTGGTAACTGCAGACGGTTGAAGAGGCCAAATCAGCCGGCCGCTAAGGTTGTCCGCATTCGTCGACAACTCGCCCGGCTGCAGGATTGCAGGAGGACACGCCGTGCTCCGTGGTCGTGACAAAACCTCAACACGCGCTTTTTCAATGCGAGTTTCGCCACACATTACCTCTTCTGAAGTAGAAGATTAGTTTTCAGAGAATATGCATTCACAGTTCTTACAAGGAAGGCCCATCAGGTCATGGTGAGCTTTTTCAAAACGTTTTTTTGCATTTTATAAGGTCTCATACATGAAGCAAAAAACCGGTTTTGAATTCGGCCAAATGGTTTTGGGTGGCCCAAAAAATGAGTGACAAAAGTTGCTTAGAGAGAAGCAATTTTGATCAGTTTGCTGCAATGTTTTCCAGCTGCGGCGTGCAGTGCATGCATATCAGAAGACTGTCTTCACACCTACGCCAAAACCACTGCGAGCTGGTTCAAAAATGTAGAAACTCTATTGGTAACTGCTGCTATGGTAGCAAAGAAAACTCATAGGGGATGCACAGGTCAGCATTTGCCAAGTGGTTGGATGGCCGAATGGATAGTGGAGTGGACTGGCATTGGCACAGTGCAGGAGGCGACTGTAGTTCAACTCCTCTCGACGTTCACGTTTCTGCATTTTCTTAATTTTCCTTGCCTAACGTTAAACTACTTGCGCACATGCAAAATGGGTGCAATTTTCGTTGCTAGTGCTCAGGAGACCCAATTCGCCCTAGATACAGGATATTATCCAAATTGAGATATTGACCCAAACTCGAGTCAATGGAATGGACGTGGGCACACAGTCACTGCCCTACTTGCACAGACGAGCAACTTACAGCCTCGATTAAATCAATGGAGCATGTACAAAATCAACGCATTCCAAGTGAACTGCATCCAGCAACACTATGCGTTGGGAAAAGATAGCAGACATCCCCTTTTATCGGCTACCGACCTCCTTTCGTTGAGTGTTCTTTACTGTGGTAGTAGTAGTACTATTGGTCACCCAATTTCCGAGATTGAGTCAAAATCACGATCAGGCTGAATGCATGTTACCCAGGGTAGTTCGACCCCTTGAGCATGAATATCACAAGTGCTTTGCGGGAAGACCCCTAGTTTTCTTGTTATGGGCGTTGACAGGTCCAAACAAATCATTCGCCTAATAGGCAAAAATACTGAAGATAGCGGTTCCCTGGCAGGATGAAAATTGACTTTGCACACATTCTGCACGTACAATCACACATGAGCACAAATGGATGAAAACTAGATAAATGCAAAAATTTGGCCTCAAGAGGGATCGAACCATTGGCCATTTTCTGGACCCCCCCAAAACCATTTAGCCGAATATGAGACCGGTTTTTTGCTTCATGTATGTGACCCTATAATGCAAAAAAGCGTTTTGAGAAAGCTCATCATGACCTGATGGGCCTTCCGTGTTCGTTTTCCCTTTCCCCTCCCGGTGCTTTTGATGTTATTCACCATGCCAGTTATTTGGTAACCAGGGCTGGCGCACACTACTGCGCGCGATTCATGGCAATGGGTTTGATCGGCCCGATCACAATTGTGTATGGAATTGAGTGAAAATTTTCTTCCCTCCGCTTCCGACTGAGCTGTTGAATTGGAAGAAGACAGAGAAGATGGCATGATAAAAAAAAGCATTTCGGGCATCAGTCGCCTTGCATCGAAGCCATTTTTTACGTCGGGAATTACGATATTCTAGAGATAGATGGTTTTGTATTCGATTGCATTGATTGGTAAGAAATTGTTCACTTGCTGAGTATCTAATTCCTACACGTTAATGGTAAATCCATATGCCGCTTATGGATGTTTATCTTTCCGTGAACATGCTTCACTACTTGGAATTTTACATAGTCCAGCGGTTGTTACCCAGTGTTGCTAGCAGTACCGTACTAGAAAATGACTGCGCGTTAAAAGCACACCTTGCGAAAGATTGTGAGAGCTCTCGCGCGTATTACAGGATGTAGAGGCCCTGGTTTACCCACTAGTGAAGAAAAATGAATCGAAACCCCTCAAAACCACCAGAAAAAAAGCTCCCTGCCCTCAGTCCTCGTACGAGTATGGGAGATTGAAAATGAGTTTTTGCTCGATGATATCGCTCGAAATGCTGCCATATCACCCTGTTCCTCCCTGTTGAAGCTACCTTCGCTATTGATATCGCAGCCTTATCTTGTCTTATCGCAAGTTTCCCTCTCGTCTAGGCCGGGTGTGATTCGGCTCGGTGGGCTCACCTCGGCTCAGCTCGACCAGGTCCTACGCGACGGGGGTGAGCCGTGGCCCCGCGAAAAGGGTGCAATCTTTACAATATCCAAGGGTCTACCTGCCCTGAGAAGGTAAGGACCACTTTGATTATCGCGTGGTGTGCCTTTGACCGCTTGCTTTGCTATCACGGATATAGATTGTATAATGACTGTCCATTCAGATCGCAGTATCAAGAAAATTTCTTATCTTTTTTAGAAGGTCAGGCAATTCAGCAGTCGATACATCGGTCAGTGATATTGGAACATAAACAAAATATGTGCATCCAATGGCACTAAGCATCAGACGCCTTTGCTAAAGCGGTGTATAGTAGTAGTAATCGATGTAAAGGTTTCCATCCCATCCAATTCCTAACGGTTCTTATCGGCCACTGTGAGCCGTTGTCAATTTCACTAAGGTTCCTGTACCCACCAATACCATTGAAATCCCCGTACCCTACAATACCTGCGAATGTGAACATTCCACTGTTAGCCGTATGACAGTGGAATGACAGAGCCTTTATGACATTTCCCTTCTCATGCTCCTTATCAGATCTTATCAATCACTATCGATTTGGATCACCCACCATTAAAGTCCCTGGTCCATCCTGCTGATTACCTATGAGTGCTAGCGCTCCAGGAATGCGAAAAGCGAAACGGATTCGACGACTCAAGCCATTTCACGCTCCTTATCGTATCTTATCGACCGTCATCAATGCGGGTCACCCCTATGAGTGTGAGCGCTCTAAGATCAACCTAAAAGGCAGAACGACTTCGGTGTCATTCGCCTGTTAAGGCTCCTTATCAGCGCGTATCAGCTGCTATCACTTTCGGTCCACCACCGCTATGGTCCCTTTACCACTCCATACCTCACTTGTGAAATTCAGTTCCCAGCTTTGCTGCGATGCGAGATATGAATTTCGTGATAGACACACACACACCACGCACACACATACACACATACACACATACACACATACACACATACACACATACACACATACACATACACATACACACACATACACACATGCACACACACATACATACACACATACACACATACACACATACACACATACACACATACACATACACATATACACATACACACATACACACATACACACATACACATACACATATACACATACACACATACACACATACACACATACACACATACACACATACACACACATACACACATACACATATACACACATACACACATACACATATACACACATACACACATACACACATGCACACATACACACATACACACATACACACATACACATATACACTTACACACATACACACATACACACATACACACATACACACATAAACATACACACATACACACATACACACATACACACATACACATATACACATATACACATACACACATACACACATACACACACATTCTAAGCGAATTATGTAGGTGGGATGTTTTCAGGTGAGCAATACGACGTGGTACTTTTGGACGCGTGTACAACGAAAGAGAATACCAAATTCCTATGCCCTGTGGACATCTTTATAACCTCGACAGCTGTAGGTCTTCTTGCTAATGTGATTGAACCGAAAGGTACGTTACACATGACACAAGAGCATCTACATACTTTGGTTGTCAATTAAATTAGGCAATGTGCATCACTTAGAAAATAAGAATCTGCGGGGACATTTCATTGTATGTCTTAATTCTCGCGATAGTGAGCCGTGCATCACACATTACGAACCTTGTGCAACGTCGCGTCCTGTCCTAACATTGCAGGCCTGCTGACAGTGAAGCAAATGACTTGTTGTAGGTGCTATTATCGTGAATCTACTATCCATCGAACACAATGTCCATGTAGTTAGTGAAGAGGTAGGATTTTGATAGATATGAAGGTGGAGTACCAACTCGTGTCATGATACGTTATCTGTGTGACGTCCAGTTATCCCAGTGACGCTTTAAAAACTGCAAAGAAAGCGCGTCAGCTCGTAATCAGTGCCAGCATTTTCCTTTTCATATGAAGCGAAAGGGAATTTCAACGTAGACTCAAGGAGGAGGGAGGAGCTTCTCGTAAGATAATGCGACATTGATGTGCAAAAAGGTCGACGTGAGATGTAGTTCACCTTTTGCCGAGCTAGCTTTCCTCTCTATGTAAAAATTCACATCCGCACAGTTCAGAGTAGCATTTATGTTCCTTAAAAAGGAATAATGATATTCCATTCGAAATTATTACACATGGACATTATAGATGGACAAATTCGATGCGACTTTCAGGCTGACGAGGACAGAGTGGTGGCGGGTTGAACATAATAACAAGTGACAAAGGCCGATAAGGAGCGTTGGAAGGCAACTGTCACCAAATCTGTTAACCTAGAGCATTGAGTAACTTGATAGACTGTGTTTGAGGAGTGCAGGAACATCGGTGATGGGAAACCGGAAGTGATAACTCTGATAAAATTCGATAAGGGGCGTATGTGGTAAATGCCGCTGGATTTGTTGTGCTTTTTGCATTGACCCTAGAGCGTTGCGAAAAGCATGTGCAAAAGGTCACAAAGCTCGGGTTCACAGTGGAGCATTGTCTAAAACGTCGCTACAAAAAGAATCTTCCAACTAATGCGTTGCACCAGTGGAGGTACTCGTATGAGTGTGAATTCCGAAGTTATACCATCTTTCGTCAGTGCTGGTGACGCGCGAAGTACATTATAGTAACCAGTACTGGTGCTCTATACATGTTGTGATTAGATTATAATTGCCGTATTCTAGGAGTGTTTGATGTCATAGAACGCCAGACACGATGTTACGTCATGAAAGCGCTGCTTTTTTCCCGCGTGTGAACCCTAAATTACCCAGTAGATCTATCTATTTCTTATCACCATGTACACTACGAACAACTGTAGTAGCGATCTTTCTATGGCATCCTTTCCTTTACTGCGCCATTCATTGCATACATCTTTTCAGCTGAAATCGGACTTCGAAAAGGCTTTTCGCAACTGTGTAATGAAGAGGGCACCTAATGTCAATATGGTCAGTATTTAATGGTCAATATGGTAGTAGGTGTATGTCGTTTGGCGCAGCCCCTTGCAGCTAATTTGCCAATGGGGCCCATGGGCCGTTGCTGCCACCCTAACGCCGACCATTCGACACATCTTCTGTGACTGATAACTCGTCCACATCACCAAACCTTCGGATGTTCGTAGTTGATAAATGCCATACGAGAGCTACAAGAACTGCTAATTACTGCCTTTTACAAACCTGATTTTGTTACAGTGGTGGACTAAGCGTGGATCTGGCAATATTTCCCGTTTTCGGCTTTTTTTGTCTCCACTACATTTTCAACATTGGGAAACACTTGTCACTCCTGGATAGTTGTATTATTACAATCATTCAGGATGACAGCTGTCTCTTAGTAATTTGCAGTGCTTCTTTAATGAGGTCCTTTATGTGGTAATTATCACTCACGTAAATCTTAAGATTCGGTGCTGTGGACGAGTTGCCCGAGCAAAAGGTGCGTCGAATGTTCGGTGTTGGGGTGGCAACTACGGCCCATGTGCCCCATTGGCAAATAAGCAGTAAGGGGCCGCGCCAACTAATCGCCTCCCATGGTAATAGCTATTTGCAGTCTTCTTTCATTAACAAAATCTCAGAAAAATGTTGTGTAGGTTCTAACTTGTGCACATCGTCCACGCCCTGAAGGCTTGCAGACCTTCTTCGGAGATTTTCTCAGAGCTTTGGAACAGGAAGCTAATGGCGGCGGCTAGTCGACTTCTTGGTGGAGGATTGTGCAGTTTTTCTTAATTGTATACCATGATCATTCCTTCGAATTATGTACTCAAGCGTTTTCAAATGTCACTTCATAAATCAAACTTCTACCGCTCAATTATTTTGTATCATTATACCAGTTGGCAGGCACACATTACTTTGCGCGAAACACCATGTGCGTCGCAGAACGATCAAAATACTCCTTTTCTTGAGGACAGAGTATTTCAGTGCACGCCCCGCTCACCGTGAGGGGAGCTTAACTTGATCCATGTGTGGTCTTTACTTCTTGTTCCATGCCCTACCCATCTCTTGTCCACTTGTCCCTGTCCCTGTCTCCATTTTTCATGTAACAACGAAGCTCCACCCTCCATTAAATGCTCCGCCCATTGTGTCCCGAATTCTGACCTTTAGAAACTCATCGCTGACCTAAATCCATCTTCTCCCTACGTTTGGGGCACATTCGAATCCAATTAACAATTTTCAGCTTGAAAACGGAACATTCCGCGGCACGCCCCGCCCCTTAGACAGAACTTAATTACTTGCATGTGTGATCTTCGCTTCTTGTCCCATGCCCTACCCATCCCAAACTTGTTCCTATCTCCAGATGTCGTTTTTCATATAATACCTTATTTCGTGACAGACGGGGGACGGACACAGGGACGAACAAAGGGACAGTCAGACGAAGCGTTTTATGAATAGTAGGGATATTACTAATGGAAAAGGCTATTTTTGAACTACTTTTATAAGAATGCCATCGCTGGTTGCTTGTTCTCCATGAGCGTACCTTGTTAAGCTTATATAGCGCAGTAGCCCCTAGATCTACCTATGGGTCCGCAACGGATTGGAAGCATGTTTGGCCTCTGTCATCGCTTGCGAAATGTGTTAAGTCTCAGTGAATGCGTTGACTCAGGTATTCAAGATTTATTTAAAGGCACACCACGCGATAATCACATCAGTGTCTTACTTTCTTGGAGGAAGTAGGTCCTTAGATAGGTGGCCAGGTTGCACCCTTGTTGCGGCTCTGTAGTGCATCCTCGCGGCGATAATCGCGCTCAACCCGAGCCGAGTTGAGCCCATCGAGCCGAATCACTCCTGGCCTTAGACGAACAAATTTCCAACGTGGCTCTTACGTGGAGAAGAAAACTTGCGATAAGACAAGATAAGGCGGCGATATCAGTAGCGAAGGCAGCTTCAACAGGGGAGAACAGGTGATACCGTAGCATTTTGCGCGATATCATTGAGGAAAAGCTCTTCTACAATCTCCAATACTCGTACGTGGACTGAATACAGGAAGTTCTATTTTTGGTGGTTGTGAGGGGATTTGGTTCATTTTTCTTCACTGGTGGATGAAGCAGGGCCTTTGCGTCCAGTAATACGCGCGATGACTATCACAATTTATCGCGAGGTGTGCCTTTAATCATCAATCGACAAAATGATGGAGGATTGTGGTCACTATGGGAGAATGCTAAAGGAATCGTCCACGGAAAAACTGATTTCTCTTTTACCCTTATATGTTGTATTTGCCTAATAAGTGCCGCATGCAAAGTTTCACGCGAAGAGAGCTCGGCTAACAATGAGGTACAGCCCCTCAAATTCATAACCGAGTGGGCGGGCCTCCGAGTATGAGCCCTGTCCAGTCGTCCGCCGCGATTGGGAACGGAGAGTGGGACTGTTCAGGTTACTTCCTGTTCCTACAAAGCGACTCCGAGTGACTCCGACCGCGGCGGACGATGGGGTGGGACTTGCTCCGAGGATCCGCCCACTCCGCCAAAATTTCGTGGTGCTGTAACTTGACCGGATTCAAATTTTTTGCATGCCGCTCACCCTAGGCAAATACCGCATAAATATATGGGTTACATAAAAACTCATTTTTTCCGTAGACGATCCCTTCAAGAATAAGAGCAGATTCGAGCGGGTGGTAGGTAACACGTCGAAAGAGTAGGTGGAAAACGTACTCGAAGTGGCGTGATAGGGGCCGAAGCTTCCGATAAGCCATGTCTTCAGCTGAGCGCGTCACATGCTACGACCGCCAGATTCACCGGCAGTCTATACGTCACTGCGACGCAAAGGAAAACACGGCCCATTCGAACGAAGCATACAGGCTCATCTCCTAGTTTTTGACTACTCCCTTTGATTTTTCCTTCACAACTGCCTTGCTTGAGATCTCTACTTTCATTTTAACGGTTAATCAACTTTCATCACCGCTTGTGTGGGAACGCAGTTATCGTGACTCAAAACATTCCCTACGTGTAATATTTATTCTGTAAGGGCATAGTCACCGAAAAGCTTAACTGACTTTCACAGTAATCGATTCATACTCCATATGCGACTATCTATTAAATTGACCTGGGCATCTTTGGAAGAACAACTATTAATTTTTTTTTTGCTCAGCCTCCGAAACTGCTAGAATAGAAATATAGAATAGTTATTCTAACGACTAACATTTCGGCAAATCGCCTTCTTCGGAGTCTTACAGGAATGAGGAGCTGAAGGTTGGTACCTGTTACTGAAGGTGCCAATCTACAACTCGTTGTTTCTGCAAGAGAGCAATTCGCTGAAACGTTAATCGGAAGTATAAATAATGTAACAATCGCGTAGGGATGTATACCATTAGGACAGAAAATCCGCATTGCCGCGTTCAGCGCCCGACGTGACGGTGTGAGCTACGGGTGCCATAATGATTGGGTCTTGAAGCGAACACGCGTAGAATAAAACGTAGTTCGCTGTCACCGCTTCTGGACCCATCCAATACGACACGCATAGCTCGCACCTTCGCGTCGCACACCAAACGTCGCAAAGCAAAATCTCTGTCCTAATGGCATACACCCATGTCGGAGGCTCAGCAAAAGATTACGAGTTGTCATATAGTTTGGATGCGTGTCAGGACTGCAAAGCTGGGTGTGTGCCCTTACGTCAGGATTTCGCACGACGAGAGCGGTGTGCAACGCAGTGTGTGCGAGCTATGCGCGTCGCGGTAGTTGGGTCTTAGAACGATTACAACGTGATGCTAGGGGTGCAATACGCAGTTGACTTTTAATCGCTTTAGGATCCAACAACATGGCACACATGGCTTGTCCTCACTGCTTCGCTTGCGACATGCCGGAGTGCGAAATCTTGACGTAAGGGTACAGCCTCTCGAAGGTCCCCAGCCGCTGTCGCAAAGTAACGCGCTGGTCACGTAGTGAATTGTACCTCGTGGTAGAGCTGCCGTGGCTTCCATGCGTCGAGATCAGAAATTTGGATCTAAATGTCACAAGGATCTAGTTTGTCATAGAACTTCAAAAGGTCAAGTATACTTGAAAGTTCTGTAAAGAAATAGTGCACGGAAAAATGAGTTTTTTCGTTCGCCACATATTTATATTGTTTTTACTTAGTAAGGGCCGCATGGAAAGATTCACGTGAAAAAGTGGAAATTCGGCTGGGATACAGCTTCCCAAAATGGCGGGCGAGTGGGCGGGGCATAGAGTAAATGCCAGCTCAATATTCGCAGAGGAAGAGTGTGACTGTATACGTACCTTTCTGTTACCTTTATGCGTCCATGACCGCGGCGAACGACGGACGGGAATTTCCTCTGAGGGTCCATTGTTGCATAATGTATGTTATTGTATTGTAGTTTATTCCTAATAATGTTGTTGGAAGTCGCTGTTGTAACGCGTATTGATTTTTTTGTGTTGTTCTTCCATGTCTTACCATGTCTAACCCTGTCATCGACGTGGCGGGATTGCGCGGGAAATCCTATATAAAAGGGCACCAGCGGTGCTCACGAGGCTTTTTGCTCTTTTTTTTGTGGTGCTCGCGTGTCGTTTTTTTTATTGTGCGCTGTTCTATGTAATAAATATTGTTTTCACTCTCGGAGTGTCGTCAGTTTCGGTTTTAACCGGTGATATTCATTGCCACGTGTTCGACTTGGGGGCCAAGCCGCCGTTACTTGACGACGCCTAGGGTGGAACAGTAGTATTGTAGGTCGAATTTTTTATTGTTCGTTTCGTGTTATTGGAAGCTCCTTGGCTTAAAGCCTCGAGTGGCTTCCATCCCAGCGCACTACTAGCGGACAGCGAAACCGCGTCCCTTGAGATTAGTGTGGTGTCCAGTCCCTTCTGGTGGAGGGGGTCGGTAGTGAAGGATTCTACCGACGTTCGTTAAAGGAGAGACTAGACATCACATACCAGTGAGCACGGCGAGATGTCGAATTCAGTGGTGTCCGTTGATAATGCGGAAACGCCTGTTAATGAGCGCAGTATTGCAGGCGAAGCGCAGCCGCAAGAGACCATGGATGTGGACATGGCAGAGAGCAGAGGCGCCAGGAGTGAAGAGCTCGAAGAGCTCAAGGTATGTAACCTACTCCGGAAAGGAATAAAATATATAGAGGTAGCAGTAGTAGCCGAGGTGGCGAAACATTGGCGCATTGGAGATGCCAAGCGCGACGAGTTTGGAGCGGTTGCGAGAACCGCAGTGCAGAGTGCAGAGAAACAGCTGGAGTGTTTGAAAGAGCTGTGCGCCAGAAATAAAGAAGGTAGCATGGGCGTTCGAGAACTCATGGTTTCATTGGGTTACGCGTCGCGGCTACATCTAGTGCAGGTTGTAGAGAACCTGGTTGAGAAAGCTAGTGTACTTGAGGAGGTGCAAAAGTGCACCGGATGGTCAGAGGGAGACCTGGTGCGAGAGTGTAGCGAGTTTAAACAAAAACTAAATCGTTTATCTCATAAAGAGGATGAAATACTCTCATTGCAGCGCCGCCTTGAAGAAAAACAGAAAGAAGTCGACCGTCTATTGGCAGAGCAAGCAGCTTTGAAAAAAGGAAGTCATACGAATGATGAATCAATCCCAGTTATGCCATGTCGGGCCAACGCCAAATATAACCTTGAAGGTTTGGGAAGACTAACCTGTGGGGTTACAATGAAGCCATATTGCAGGATGGGCCAGAGTGGCAGCTGATATTGAATCGCTCGATGCGGGACAGCTCCATGCAGTGTTCAAAGAGGACATCGCAACCGCGCGGTGAGTGTAAAATTGGTTCAAGTGATAATGATTCGAGTGAGAACGATAACTATGTAAGTCCGAAGTCAAGCATATGTAGCAGTAGAGGTAGCTCATCATGCGGGCATAAGGACATGAGTTCTTACTTGAAGTACATAGCCTTACCGGAAGTACGAGTGTACTGAGGGAGGGATAAGGACTATTCTTGGGATAACTTTCTAGAGGCATTCCAATTAAAGTACCCTAGGAATAGTTGGTCCTCCAAAGAACTGAAAGTTTTATTGAAGTCAAAGTTAAGCGATAAAGCCAAAGCACAATACGAAGCGCTCTCTAGTGAGATAAGGCATGGGTCATATGAAGGTATTGTGACTGCCCTATCGGAGGCCAATAGAATGGAGGCAAACACTAAGAGAGTGGTGGCGCTAGGGAAACTAAGGAAGCTTAGGAAACCCGAGGCACAGTCGGTAGCGGAATACTGCGTGGAGTTGGAAAGGTTGTCAGCCAGGGCTTATCCGGAGATGGATGAGAGGGCATTGGCGACAACAAGGGCGCAGCAGCTGTACGACCAGATAGTGCATTGGCCGAAATCATACTATTTTCTGGAGGCTATGGAAAAAGAAGGAAGTAACGCGTGTGAGAGTTTGAAAGAGGCAGCAATGCGCGTAGAAAGAAGGCGGATGACCCTGGAGAGTACCAGATCGCAGAAGTACCAAGCGATGAGTGATAGCTTCAGCAGACGACTTCGAGAAGAGAAGTCGGGAGAGACGAAGCTGAAGGAACAGGGTTTGATAAAGGATAGGCCAAAAGTGCGGCAAGAAGGAGAGTCGCGTGATAAAGAAAAAGAAGACTCCAAACAGCCGACCAAAAACGAATATATACGATAATAACGAACATAACTGCAAAGGTAGGGGGCACCTAGCCAAGGATTGCAAGAAAAAGCGAGAGCTAGGGAATAAAATAACCAGTATGACGGTGAAGGAGCATCAGCCCACCCAGAACCTGGCACAACAACACCAAGGTATGGCAGTACCGCAGGTTGGAAGGAAATCCATAACCAAAGTGAGGATCTTCGATGACGTGTGGTCTGCGCTGTTGGACACAGGATCGGAGATTTCAATACTGCCGGTGAAAGTATTACAGCGAATTGAAAATCGAGGTCATCGAACAAGAACACCCAGTGGACAAAGATAGAAGAATCCTGGATGCTTCGGGCAATCGAATGAAATTTTCAAAGATTGTGGAAGTGCCGATACAGGAAAGTGACAATAAAGAGATAACTCTGAAGATGTACGTGTCCGCACAAAAGGGGTATATGCTGGTCCTGGGGACCAATGCCCTGCAAGCTTTGCACTATGAGTTAGTGCAACGAACGGATACGGAAGCAGAAAAGGATAAGGACCTGGAAAAAAATGCCACCGGGTGTGGTAGAAGAAAGTACGGACATAGCTATGGTTTGTAAAAGAACATATGTAGCGCCTGGTCAATTGAAATGGATACCAATAAAGGGTCAGGCAGGTGAGCGTATACTGCACTCGAGATCGAAATGGATACGCTCGGGCCTATGCGTTGTGAATGAACATAGAGAAGCCGAGGTACCGGTGTGGAATATGTCGGCGGAGCCTCTGGTGTTAAAAGTTAACTAGGAAGTGGGCGACTGGGAAGAAGGCGAAGCTGAGTATTCTAAGGTACGGGTAAGAGAAGTAGAGACCGATATGTTGGCACTTGGTTAACCCATGCTGCATGCCCATGAGAGGAAAACCATGCTTGGTGCATACCTCGAGAACAATAGAGAAGAAGAGGCACCCGAATCGTCTGAGTTGGGGACGTGGTGGAAGAATATAACGATGTATTCCCGGTAGAAGATCGGGAGTTAACCCAGACCAGCCTTGTAGTCCACGAGGTTGATACGGGAGACACAGCCCCTATTCGACAAAGGACCAGGCCAATACCGCTCGGAGCACGTACCGAGTTTAAGGGCATGATCAATGACTTGCTGGAACGTGGCATCATAGAGGAGTCAGCGTCGGACTGGGCATCCTCGGTAGTACTCGTCAAGAAAAAAGATGGATCATTACGATTGTGCGTTGACTACCGCGAGTTGAACGAGCACACGAAGCAGGACGCCTATCCTCTCCCAAGGGTTGATTTCATACTGCAGAGCCTCAAAGGACGAGGGTGGTTCAGTACTCTGGATATGGCATCGGGGTACTGGCAGATACCAATGTCCGAGGACGCCAGAAGGAAGAGTGCATTTACCACGTCAGAAGGGTTGTTCCAATTCAAAGTTCTTCCTTTCGGTCTATGCACCTCGCCTGCACGTTTCCAAAGATTGATGGAAAAAGTGCTGGGTAATTTACGTGATAAGGAAGTCTTTGTATACATAGACGATATTCTGGTGGCTACGGAAAGCAAAGAGCGACATTTAGAGGTACTAAAGGCAGTGCTACAGGCATTGCGAGTGGCAAATCTGAAATTGAAGCCGCAAAAAATGTGTCCTAATGACCGAGAAGGTGACATTTTTAGGCCATGAGATCGCTGTAGATGGAGTTCGAGTAGACCCTAAAAAAATTGAGAAAATTGAGAAATATCCTAAACCAACGAGTGTCGCGGAATTGCGAACGTTCCTAGGGATGTACGGATACTACCGCAAGTTCGTACTGGGCTTTTCGCTTATTGCCAAACCGTTGTTCGAATTAACAAGTGTCAAGGCCCCATGGAATTGGGACGACACTCATGAAGAAGCTTTCCGAGAGCTATAAAGCCGACTCACGTCGACGCCTGTCCTCAGTCAACCGGATGTAGAAGCAGCACGGACAGGGGAGCGACCCTATGTAATCTACACAGATGCCTCGCAAGTAGGATAGGAGCAGTGCTATCACAGGAGGGCATGGACCACTTTTTGCATCCTATCTACTTTGCTTCGAAAAGGCTTTCTAAGGCAGAAACAAGATATCATGTCACGGATTTGGAAGCCTTAGCTATAGTATTTGTACTCCAAAAATTCCATTACTTCGTGTATGGGACCAATGTTGTAGTACGAACCAATCACTTACCGTTAACAGCGCTATTTAAGAGAAGCAACGTGGCACCACGGGTGCTAAGGTGGGCGCTGGAAGTTCAACAATATAAGCTCACGATCGAATATGTGAAAGGCAAGGCTAACGCAGTCGCGGATGCCCTGTCCACAGGTCTCCCTGTGGATGAAAAAGTAGATGTTATAAATCATCCAGGAGAGGACAAGGTAGTATATATGATCAGTGAGGACGAGAAATCGGAATGGTTCAAGGAGCTTGCTGATGATATAGACTATGGAAGAATCATAAAGCGATTGCTCGAGAACAAAATGGAGGATGAAGTTATGCTGCCAGGATATGGGAAGAAACTGAAAGTTGCGGATTTTGTGATAGAAAAGGGCAACCTGATGCTCATCAAGGAGGACGACTCCACCGTGCAGGTGGTGCCTAGATCGAAACGTAAAATTGTTTTCGATGAAGCCCATGAAGGGTGCCTGGCAGGACATTTTTCAGCTAGACAAATGTGTTGGATGCGAAAAAAGCAGGTATTCTGGGAAAGTCTTGATAAAGATGTGGCCATGTGGGTGCGAGGGTGTCGCAAGTGCTTTCTGGCAAACCCTAAATCGGCAAATACTCCACCTCTGAAACCGTTCATCGCCACCAAACCATTCGAGTGCATCTGTGCGGACGTCTTAGAAATGGGCATGAGTGCGACTGGAATGAAGTACGTCCTGGTACTGGTGGATCAATTTTCCAAGTGGCTGGGAGCCTACGCTATGAAAGACAAGGCAGCCGACACAGTAGCGCACTTGATCTTTCAACGCTGGATATGCGAGGGTGGCCGTTGGCCAAAGCAGCTCCATACTGACCAAGGGACAGAATTCGTGAATAAAGTAGTGGATGAACTCGCGAAGCTGTCAGGAATCAAACATACGGTGGCGAAAGGATATAACTCCAGAGAAAATGGAGCAGCCGAGAGAGCAATCGGAATAATTCAAAGGATTTTGAAGAAAAAATCGAGTTTCCTGGCTACTGGGACACGTGGTTACCCAACGTGGTGTACGCCTACAATGTGAGTCCACATGCAGCAACGGGCGAGAGTCCCTTCTTCCTTATCCATGGCTTTGACCCGACAGTACCGCTAAAGTCCGTCTCCGAAAGCCGAGTGAGGTTGGGTTGGATTGACTTCGATGATTACAAAACCGAATTAGTACGCGGGTTAAAGTTGATACAAGATGAAGTCAGAGAACACAATGAGCGTTATCGTAATAAGATGAAAGAATACTATGATAATAAGAATGAAGTTGACAAGCATTATAAGCCCAAGGTAGGAGAAAGGGTGTTCATGAGAATGCCAAGAGAGAAAATGATAGCTGCACACCCCAAGTTAGCATTTGACTGGAGTGGCCCTTTCAGGGTTATAGAATGTAGCGACAACTCGGCTCTGATAACGAGTGTGACAGCCGAGGAAGAGCCCATACGCGTGCAGTTCGATTTATTACTTAAGTGTCCGAGTGAAATAAACGATGAGTCGGTCAAAGTTTTTTCTAAAAGAAAGCGTACGAGGCGTAAAGAAAGCATTTGTGGTGCATGCACAGCACAAATCGTTATGAATGAAAATACGAGTTTCAGAGTGGAGGACGAAGTGTCGGATTCGATGCACTTTCTGCATGTCAAATTCCGATGCGACGGGCAGCCGTTTCCTGCCATAGAAGGCCGAGCTGGATTCCCATTAGACTCCTGTCGTTGTAGCCGTAGCACTTACGTCAGAGATCTATTGCCAGATATTCCTCCACCGGCGGTTGATGAGCGTGTTGAATGCGTTCTCGATGCTGCGCGGGTTCTGTCGATTTGGTGGGACGTCGGATCCATATCATTGAAAGTGCAGCGTATCATGGACAAGTCATACAAGGCGCTGAAGCCCAAGGCCGTAGGATTCGCGTATGCCTTCTTTAGGCATCGTTGTCTGCATGTTGCTATCATGGCGGGAAGCGTCCCGCAAGGAGCTCCGTTTCGGCATACGTTGTTGTCAGACTGGATGTGCGACTCGACGAGAATCAAGTATGGGTGGCGTACCGCCAAAAAAGTGAAATGGTCGCAAGTCGCTCTCACGGTGCAGACCGGTCAGGAGCATAGTCGAATCGTTTTGGTGATACCCGAAGTGCTGCACAGGATCCAGCATTGTCTGATTGGCTCCAATACGATAGTCTTCTATTACAAGTCGTTTCGTGAAGTAAAAGCCACGAATACTGCGTTGTTCGCCGATGACGTCGGAAACGTTGTGTACGTTTTGCCTCCGAAAGAACCGACGGATCCGTTTTCTTGGTTGCAGTTTGTCAACTCCCTTAACTTGTGGCTCGGTGCTCACGTTACAGTCGTGAACGGACCGCGATCCGTCGAATTGCACAGCTGGGATAGACTCAATGAAAAGTCACGAAGCCACATGACCGGGTACCTTGATACGTATCCAGCATTCATGAGTCGTCTCCACTATCTCATCCCATCGGAACCAGGTGTGCTCAGTCCGGCGATGGCGTGCTCAAAGGTCGGAGTAGTCCACGACCCGAACCGTTGGTGGGCAGTCGAACAAGCGACGGAATTCTACGAGTCCCTCAGGCAGCAGGTGAAAGAAATTGTGCAGCTCGAGCCGTTAAGGATCCCTAAGTCAATGAGACCGAGAGGTAAGCCGTCGGGTGGAACACATGCGCGAGCGTCAGGAGGGCCGGCGATAAAGGTAGGAGGTGTCTCCAAACGGCACCTTAAGCGCGTGGAAAAACGTAATGCTCGTAGCATGCAAAGAGCCGCAGAGAAAAAGTTGAGTGAACTCAAAATGAACTAGTTGTTCATGTTAGCCATTTTAGCCGTTCCCGATCTGAGGACAGATCTCATTTCCCCGGGGGAGGAGATGTCGCATAATGTATGTTATTGTATTGTAGTTTATTCCTAATAATGTTGTTGGAAGTAGCTGTTGTATTGCGTATTGATTTTTTTTTTTGTGTTGTTCTTCCATGTCTTACCATGTCTAACCCTGTCATCGACGTGGCCCGGGATTGCGCGGGAAATCCCATGTAAATCCCATGTGTTCGACTCCATCCCCTCGGCCACTACTTGAAGGACTGTATCTTAGCCTTCTGATGATCAACGAAATTCAAGTGGCGTTTTTCTATGTTCACAACTTTGCACAGCTATTTGCCTTTTGCAGTGACCGCCGAACAGTTTTGAGGATGGCAAATATAGTGCAATACACTTTTCGGCACTATCAACCCAGAACTACCCCCTCTACCTCTCAAATCGATGTGGTCGAAGAGGTGATTTTAGGAAAAATTTTCGATTTGGCTACAAACTTCTACTCAGGGGTAATTGTGGGTCGCAAAAATGACCTAGCCGCCAAGCGGTTTCGCGTTCAACGAATGTTATATTCGTGTTCCACGGGTCGAAATACCCCTGGGCAGAAGTTTGCAGCTGAATCGAAGGGTTTCCCAATCAACACGTATTCGATCGCATCGGTTGAAGAGGTAATGGTGTGACTATGGGTAAATAGTGCCCACTTTTTTTGAGGGGACAGCCGTCTCATCTATATTGTAAAGGGATGAGTCCGTCAGATATTGGAACAATATCCAAGGCGAAATAGTCAATGCAGTCACATAATTGTGCTGAGCTAGGAGACGATTCCAGGCGTGGTTCGTCCAGTTCATACATTCAGGTTCAGGTTTTTCTTTTAAGCGCAGTTCTTATGACCCTGCACAACATCATATTCACAGTGCGCGTACAATTTTATCATGGAAAAAACAGTGACTATAAGTGTACTGATAAGCAAAAAATAAAAGTAATACAAAATATATTTGAGCTTTACGATACATAATTTGAGAATGTATTTTGAGAACGTACATATTTTGAGAATGTGTACTTTTCCAATCTTCAGAAGGATCTGTTCAAAAGGCTCTCACAACAGTCGTATGGAATGAATGCGTTTCAACAGGTTTCCAGCACAGCCGTCGTCGGATCTCTTGTCGCAAGGCGCGGCTCAGAAAAATGATACTGTAGGCATTTATTGACATCACGAAGAAAAAATTGATTTCGTACTGAAATGCGAACATTTAGAGGAGCATAAGGCAGGAGATCTACCTAAAACTAGTGGCCAAAAACAGTAAGGGTGACAAAACGAAGTAAGCGGAAAAAATAAAAGGAATGTTGTCTTGCACAAATTGGACATCTCTATTGCTTTGTGGGCAAAGCTTTCATTAAGGACCAGGATCGGATCCAAGGGCAAACATCACAGCCGGTGCAGTTCGGAATACTTCAACCCCACCACTCTGTTTGGCTGCGCTCTTTAGAAGGCCACCTCACCACTGTATAGGAAATTAGGTAATTCAACGGCCGTTAGAAATGAATTCGGTTGGATCGATCGAAAGCAATCCTAGTACAGACAATTCGATTAGTATGTGAGTGCATCTATCTGTTTGTCACGAATTTCTTATCTCGCGTCACAGCAATGATGGGATTCTATATTTTACGAGTGACATAGGGATTATTAAGGGGACATTAGTGTTGAGGAAGCAAAGCTGATACATCTAATAAGGGCTGATAAGGCGAGTAAGTAGGCAAACGTTGCCAGATCCTTTTCGCTTTTCACCTCCCGCTGCTCGTAGTCATCGTCCGTAGATGACACGGAAGAAAAATCAACTCCAAATCCACCTAAAGAAACTTTGCTATGTTATACACATGCATAAAGCATGTTGAATGTTATCCACATGCATAAAGTATGTTGAACTATTCAATCGGTTTTGAAGCCGTGCATTGTTAAAGACAGTGATAGGCTAATGTGATTGCGTTGACACTCGTAGGTGTTTTGTGGGGTGGGAAGAAGACATAAGTGGTGGGTGATTCCGATTGATAAATGTTGACAAAATGCGATAAGGAACGTGAGAAGGAAAGGTCGCAAAAGTTTTTACGTCTTCTCAACTGACAGTGGAGTGTTCACACTCATATTTGTGGGGAGGATATGGGAGCCTCAATGGTGGCGGATTGAATCCGAGAACGACTGATAAAGGCTGATAAAGATTCACTGACAAGTGGATGGAAAATCCTGCACACCGGTCACTGCATTAGTACGATCACTATGGTTCAAGTGTATGTATAGTGCCCACAGTCATCGTGCGAGCATATATGGTTTGTGCTCAGCAATGCATCAACCGCTGAGCTATACTGCCATCCAAATAGTGGCACTTGTCTTTTAATACACCGATCTACATGAGTGGTCTAGATGCTATCTAGATTTGCAATAGCAAAGGGAGTGAACCCTTTTATAATACGGTACTAATTGTACTAATTGTACTAACTGTAAGAGCAAGAAAGAGTATCGTTCGCTAGATCATGTAATCTTCCACAGTAATGATGCATGTTTGGCAAATGATAGGCATGGGTGAGTGGCAATTAAATCTACAACCATTATATAAGAGTTAGACCATGATGCGAGATACGAATTTTCGATGAAACAGACACACGCACACAATACACAAACACCACACACACACGCACAAACACTAACAGACACAGCCGATGATATAAAGCAGGATTACTGTAGTCGAGCTGAAAGGTTCCTCACCAGATCATAAATCCATTGTAACGCAGGAATTTCTACATGAAAAAGGAACGATATATCGTAAATACACTCCAGAATGCTCGTGATGCAATTGATGACCGTCACAAACAAGAGACCCTGGAAAACGAGCTTACCAATGATGCATTTGGTATGATGAAGAACTTGTTCAATTATGACCATAAATAGTAGTGAAATGCTGATATCTAGGAACTGTCTTATTGACCTTAATGTGATTGAGACGCACCCGCAAGGAATCTCAACCCAAGAATTGCAAAATCCAAGAACTTTCCTCAATTAACGGTGCTAGTCATACCAGACCAACTGTGCTCCTCTAGTCAGATGCGTTCCCTATGCCACGGCATAGACGCATCGTGGCATCGGATGCGTGCTCTACACTAGGGCATAGAGGCATCGTGGCATACAGTGGGATAAGTTAAAACTGAAGTCGCCATGTGTATGGTGTTAAAGGCACACCTCGCGATAAATTCTAAGAGTTATCGCGCATGTTTCAGGACGTAAAGGCACCGGTGAGGAAAAATGAAACAAAACCCTCCACAATTACCAGAAATAAAGCCTCCTACCCTCAGTCCTCGTGAGTATGGGAGTTTGGAAATGAGCTTTGCTTCGACGATATCGCGCAAAATGCTACGATATCATCTATTCTCCCCTGTTGAAGTTTCCTTCGCTATTAATATCGCTGCCTTATCTTGCCTTATCGCAAGTTTCCCTCTCCTCTGAGCCGGGTGTGATTGGGCTCGGTGGGATCAACTCGGCTCAGGTCGACCAGGCCGTGCGCGGTGGGCGCGAGCAGTGGCGCCGCGAAAAGGGTGCAACCTTCACAACCATCCAAGGGTGTACCTGCCCTGGAAAGGCAAGGACCATTTTGTTCGTCGCGTGGTGTGCCTTTAAAAGAAGCGTTTACTATCCACGCTCAGGTCAAGACGTAGGCACCGTAATTGCTTCTGCTTCCGAATCTGTGTTCTACGTTAAAATAAGCAGAACAGAGCACTCATTCAGTACCCATCTGGTCACTTCGTCCTTAGCACGCACATCGCATCTCGCGGCGGTGTAGGGTTCTATTTTAACGTCACACCCCATCCCTTTCAGTTACACACACTCTCACACTCTTCGCAGCGTACTGAACCGAGTGGTCAGCCGAGCTAATAGATGCGTACGGTAAAAGCGCGTTGCACATGCGACAACTCTGACTCATCCTCAATTCCTTCCTCCGTCTTGCTTTCAGTATCTCTTCGCTAGTCTAGCAGAAAAGAAAAACATTTACCACGTCTCGAGCTAGCTTGCGGTTGCTCTTTTGTAGCTCCTTATTAACCAGATAAATAGTGTAAGAGATAATCACAATGCTCACTAGTTCGTACGTGAGCGTTATAGCCGATTCCATTATACGAGTTTCCTGAATTATGGATTGTTGCTGTAACTTTCGAGATGAATCGCAAACTATCATGCTTGACAGGCAGAATTTTTAGCTGAAGGCTAGGCACAGTTCGTAAAAAGTATGCTTGTCGAAACGAAAACGCATCCTTGTCTGTATGGCAAAAATTGAAGGGAGACCAAAATCCAGGTCTTGGCTGATGTACGAGATGCTTTAATAAAGTGGCCGCCTGAGGGGGATACAGCAAAATAGCTCCACGACCGTATTTCTTGGGTTTCGTGATCTTGTGTGGTTATCGTTTTCAAAAGTAGAACTGGAATTGTTGAGGGACTCCCCATCAAATAAATCGACCGAAGAGATTGCCTTCAGATCCTTGGAAGAGATTCTTTTTATTGTTTTTGAGAGAAAATGACGGGCGGGACTGTAAGAGCCAACTTCACTTATAATATAAAGTGAAATCCATTACATTTATTGAGCCGCTACGTCCGACACGTATCCATCCTCCGCCAGGCTTTGGCTTGTAGACAAAAACCGTAGCAAGAACTTGGTAGTGAATTACAATTGAGAAAACAATCTCGAAGGTGAGCAAAGCCCACACATTCCTCGTCGACCAAATCTGAAATGATGGGAAGGAGCAAACTTATGAGTGTGAACCCGTGCTGGAACTTGAAATATAAAGTTGTCAGAATTACATTTGACTGTTGTTGTGGAAAGCGAACGGCAGTGAATCGGTTGCATGTCATCAGGAAACATCCAAGGATGTGTGTGAAGAAGTTAATTCCAGTCATGCTTGCCGTCAGTCGAGTCACGAATTCAAGAGATGGTCCTGCAATAGAGCTAGCCATCGAATAAAATAGGCTCAATCACTTTCATCTTGATAACGTTCAACACGCGTAGGCATACCAAAGGTAGATTTGAATTCAGCTCGAATCCACTCCAGTGCAACGATTCCCAGAATGTCACAAATACCTATAAATGGAGATTATTGCACAAAATATGCACTAACGTCTGAGGCAGCAAAGGTTAGAAAAACCACTGAGTGTTGTACAGATAGTCAAGTAGAACAGTTGTTGGCATCTGAAGGAATTATACTCTTTTATCAAGCCAGAGTTGAGTGTTGTAGGCGGTAAAGCCTCGTTCATCAGCTGATCATAGCGCGGCACCATCCACCAATCAATGCGACTGACATTTACGTCTCGCGTGTAATCTGTCTTCTCTGCACTCTCCTTCCTGACCTGCTCCTCTCCCTTGGGAATTTATGCTATGGGAAAGGTCAAATGAAGCAAGGAAATAGCCATCTAATGCATTCCATATGTGCTGAGGGACTAAATTTTTATAGTAAATTCCAACTTCTCTCTTCGTATAACCTCGGCATCGATATTGTATTAGAACTTCTTCTGCTGTGCCAACGAGGTTGTTAGGTGGAATATTTATTAATGGCCTGACGTTTCGACCAGATCATCTTCCTCAAAGGCCTAAACGTGGCTCAAGACTAGGATTTGTCCTTTACACCGTCAAACGCCCCATCCCTCCAGCGGTTTTGACGGAGATATAGGAAAACACCGGAAAAACCCCGTACGTCAGAAACAAACTCACCAGTCCACCACCGTACAAGTGGAACAACGCCACTCCGAGTTAGTTGTAATTAGTGAATGAGAGATGCCATGTCGTCCTTATACATATATAGTATAATTGGGACATGCATGTCTCCCATTTTTAGATCAGTAGCTCGCAATGTGGTGCAAATGGCAAGAGGTCATTTGTGACGGATAAGCACTCATTTCGGTTGTTCATACTTGGATTTCTTTCGGAAATCCAAAATGCCTCGAGCACTTTTCTTGCAGAAATCTCAGTCTCATATGCCAAAATTCTGCACTTAACATCAAAATCGTTTCCGCCATGCTCCTCGATCATATGCTTTCCCAGAGGTGTTCTTACGTTACCACGTCTTTTGCCAGCAAGATGTTCTTGTATACGTATTGCTAGTGCTCTCCCAGTCTCCCCGATGTACGCTGCGTTACATGTCAGGCATTCAATAGTCATCTGGTCGAAACGTCAGGCCATTAATAAATATTCCACCTAACAACCTTGTTGGCACAGCAGAAGAAGTTTTAATACTAAATTTTCATGTTCGATCTACTTGAAACCTGGGCATGTATAGATGTTTGGTGTTTCTTTATTCTTCTGTGCCAACCAGGTTTGTTACGGAACGTTTATTGGTCGACGTTTCGAACAATTCGTCGTTATCAAGACCTAAAAGTTCGGAGCATCCAACCTGTATCTCATCCGGTAAAGGGCTCTGCCATTTTTCTTGTCTTTTGCATTGAGGATCCAATCCATCATTTCAATCCATAACTTGCAAGACAAGGAAAATGGCAGAGCCCTTTACCGGATAAGATACAGGTTGGATGCTCCGAACTTTTAGGTCTTGATAACGACGAATTGTTCGAAACGTCGACCAATAAACGTTCCGTAACAAACCTGGTTGGCACTAAATTTTCAATTTTTCTCTATAGTGATCCATCGTACATGTAGATAGTGGATCCATCATATTTGTTATCAAATTTGCGTGAAACAAGGATCCATCCGGATTGTACGGTACAAGAGGAGTTGTAAGAAGGGTCAAATGTGGGCCAAATTATTCGAGAGTCCACATTTACCTGCTGGAAGACGAGCGGGTAAAAATCTCAAAAGCTGATTACACAGTGCGATGACGAAACGGGATACGGAAGGCGCCGTGAAACATTGCAATTGCAGAGAGAGCTGCGGCGAGGAACGAAATGCTCAGGGGGCTGTTCCCGCATTTGCACAGCTTAAAATTTGCACTGATGCGCGCTATCTGTGGAGAGGTCTCGTTGCGGGAGTCAATACAAGCGGAACTATCCTGCTACATGCGGCGTGCGCCAGCAACAGTGTAGCAAGACAATCGTTACACAGAGATCACAAATCAAAATGAAATTTACTGAATTTCATAGAAGTTATAAATCATAGCCAAACTTCGGAATCAACGCAAGACACCTTGATTTATCAGGCTTTCGATGAAAGACTCACTCCAAGCGAGATTCAAGTCTTTTCCGGGGAAGGTAAGCAGAGTTTTCATGGGAAATCCGGGCTTACATGGTGATGTATATGTAGGTAGATGCAGTTGACTGCACAATGACAATGTCATAAAGACCTTTGAGTCTTGTTCCTCTTGCTTGCTGTCGAGCTTGCCCAAAGAGTGTGTTAGCAGTTTTCCTGGAGTTCAACTACATCCGTACAGAACATCCGTGACCGCCAATCTATGGTTGATCATCCTTTTCCCATCGAAACTGATAAAGTTGTCCAGTAGCACAGATCCCACAGTTACATCGAAAATGCGGACCATGATCGTTTTCATGATGAACCTTTTATTTTCCCCATGAACTTTTCGTTCATGATAAACGTTCATGATAACTAAACTGTGCCATCGCCATTGCGTGTCTCATACGTCCTTCAGTTCGTGTCACTGCTGAGTGCTGCAATGTCGAATACTGCGCGTTTGCTCCGAAAACAGAATCCAAGCACAATCTGTAGAAATTCACTGCGTTTCGAGGCACAGTAGCCATAGTTCGAGTGTCACCGTCTTCATGGCACATCCTGTATGATCCGCTATAGATATCTGTGAGTGTGTGTGCTTTTTCCTTTTCCTCACGGAATTCAATGTCTTAAAAACGATGGAGTCAAGAATTTTATAAGTGATGTAGGGGAAGCACGGAGAGCCCTCGATGGTAGGGTATCCTGCTCTGTTATTATGATCGGTGTCTCATCAGCAGTGTTCATGTGCTAACCTCTGTATCATTTGTAAAGCTAATGGGTGCTTTTTATTGGAGTCAAGAGTGGCGTGGAGGAAACTCTTCAAAGATTGATGTCCTTGGAAAAAAGGGTCTTCATAAGCCCCTGTCTTCGGTATTTCTAATAATTCCTCACCCAAACAGTGGGATTCACGAAGAAAATTAAGAGGCTGCTGAGACTGGAATCAAATTTGAGACAAACTGAAAAACGTAAACTCAAAAAATCCTAACGGAAAAATAAGTTCCTTCATTACTCATACATTTATGTTGTATTTGCTTGATAAGAGCCGCATGCAAAGTTTCATGCGAGAAAGTGAGAATCCGACAAAGATGCAACTCCTCAAAGTGGTGGCCAAGGCGGCGGGCTTCATCGTAAACGCCCCTCCCCGTAGTCCGCCGCCGTCGGAGGAGAAGAGTGAGACTTTTTGGCTTTAGAAAAACTCACCAACGCGCACATGCGGTGAGTGCCAGATGGCGTCACAACCACCGCCGGAGGCGACGACGGGTGATGTCTTGCGCTGATACCATTGCGCTCCAGGGAGAGTAAACTTGCTGGCATCATACCAATAAACTAGGGACGAGCGCTTCATTCTTCGGCAACTTTGTGTGTGATTGCTGTGGGAGCTGGTCATTTTGGTGCAGCGAATGTCTTCAGCCTTTTGGATTCGCCTAAGCCTAAGAATGTGGCAGCTCCAGGAGCTTCCGTAGTCCTCCGTCAATGTGTAGAAGGGGAACACACAGAGTAGTAAAAAAAGAAAAGTGCAGCCGTTTTAAGACATTGGTAAAGCGAGAACAAGTTACCCATTTTGAAAGGCAACAGCAGGAGCGTAGGCCATCGCTCACCGTCGCGCCGCGCGGTGGCTGTGACGTCACCCAGCACTGCATGAACCCGTCGGTGAGTTTTTCCTTCCCCCGTGATTTTTACGCACTTTCCTTTCCACTATTCGTCTCCGAGTGAGGCGGACTGCTGTCACTCACTCTGAAGTCGCGTCCCTTGTCCCACAACTTCGGGGGGCTATCTCTTCACTGGCGTCCCACTTTTTTGCGTGAAGATTTGCAGATGGCTCTTTCATGCAAATACAACATAAATATATGGGTGACAGAGAAACTCGTTTTCCGTACATTGGTCGTGTCCGCCTTCTGGTGACAGAGGAGAAGGATAAAAAGTACAAGTGACGTATGACAGGGATGAAGGATAAAAAGCTAGAGCTCCAATAGAATCCGTGCCATTATAACAGTATTAAAATTGCGATGAGCGAGGAGCGAATTATCGTGTCTATAATAAATCTGAGCATTTTTTAAAATACTTGTTGCTTGACTTCATTTCAATCTTCCTAAGTTATGTAAACTTTTTCATAATGATGCCCATAGCCTAATCTATCGGCCTCTTAGTTTCCTTAATGACTGCTTAGTTCTTTATAGCAAATTCAGTCTAGCAAAACTTGGGAAAATTGATAGGTAAAACATTGATGGAAATCAAGGAATCATGTTGGAGGAATTACGTTATAAAATTCATGAGGGATGGGACAAAGAATTAACTTGAGCTTCGCTTCGCTCTTGCCTATTGACGGAGGTTGAACATAAAGGTAACCTCCCCTTTGCTCATCAGTGACGGAAGGGAGGCAAGAACGCTTCGAACAGAATAGAAGATAGATGGAATATAATGCAATAATTTATGAAAACTTCTTGATGTACTGGATCGAATAATAATTTGAATAAGTTAATTTAGATATTAACTGATTAAAACTTTGAAGTGTCTCTATCCATAATGTCGTAACCTCCGTCAAACTCAACATTGTTAGCGCGGATGTGTGATGCGAGATCACGAAGTTTCCTCGTCTTGATTACCACTTGAAACGTACAATATTTTTGAGAAAAAGAAATTATATAGAAGGCATTTACAAGCAAATTTCTATTGTGGTTGTAATGATATCCTCTCAAGACTTGTCGAAATAATGTTCAGGGTGTCTGATATGCTTCCGGTACTCATCTTTTGCTCCCCAGAGATCAACGGGAGGCCAACTAACCTTAGCTTGTCTGGTTGTGGGATGCGCCATGTATGGAATTCCCATCCCCTTTTCTGATGTATATGAGCGCTTTTTTCTGTCTTTGTGGATGTGGCTCGCTAGCATGAGTTTACATGCTTGCAATCGCAGCAATATATGAACGTAACACAGCGTCAGTGTTTTAAATTTTCATTCAATGATTAATGTGTGTTCATCCATGCTGTGACTTGTAAATAAATAACGCACAAACGCTAATTCGTAATGTTCTGTACCCCTCTGTGGTTGCTCGCACTGCTCAAGCAAAAACATTTTTAGCATAAGGATTGACGATGTTTTGCTTGATCAAAACCACTTAAAATGGACAGCAACCGTAATGCACTCGGGCATGTCCTGATAACTTTATTAGTAATGCAAAAGAAGTGTTTCACATTACTTCTTGGACACTCTATTGCCATACAACTGACCCTGTGAGGCGATCAGTACGTATACAACACATTTCGTCCTGTTCCGATATCAGTTGTAAGAGAACTTATAAACCGCTGGAGTGATCGGCTTCCAAGATTGGTGGTTGTCTATGCAGACATGACAAGCAAGAGTGAACGGCCACTTCATCAACCACCCATACAGCCTAAGCATTAGATGCTTGATAGGAGAAAACAGCTGTTACTTCCATGTCAATTGCAACAATATGTTTCACTTCCATGTCAGTTGCAACAATATGAACGGTGAGAGTCACATTCATCGGGAAAAAAATTCAAACTTTTTTTTTGTCTAAATGTACGACATGACTTAGGCAACTCATAGAGAGCGGCATCTTTGCAGTTTTTATTTAGTCACCGCAGCGCACAAAATTGTGAATTCCGTTGTTTTTTTTCAGGTTTCGGTTGAAAGATCACTCGAAATTAATATATCGAGGGTTTACTTTGTGTGTTAATATACGTGGTACATTGAGGTTGTGTTGAGAACCAACCCCCACCCCACTGGTCAGTTATTGAAGTACTACAACGTTCAATGGAAGTGTGTGGAAAAGAAAGTATAAAAAGGAAGGCGTTCACCCAAAGAAGTAATCAGTAGGGACGAAATAACTAGGATAACACCCTCGATATCATAACATGATCACGAGTGAGCCGTTCTTGATTGATATATGATCACTGTCATATCGAGCATCACGATAGTTACATAGCGTCCTATTTAGAATATTCAAGGGTAAACTCACAGAATAAAACACTTTCAGACCACTACAAGATGCTGAGCACCAAAATATTGCAAAAGTTCAACAACTTTATTTAGCTTTCGGATCTTTTCAGTTCTTTCTAAAAGTTTATAACGTCGAGTACTGTTACACGTTCAAATGTGGTCCGCGCAAATTCTTAGACCCAGTCTTCTCTTTCACGTTTCATAAAATTGTCTATTAAGGAATTCGATATGAAGTGCGCCAAATGGATTTTCAGTCGAATTTTCTTCAGTTGATTTCTAATACATACTACCTGACCTACCAGGAAACTTATGGCTTCAATAGATCACATGAAAAAAGCACGAAGTGAGTTAGCAACTCACTTAAAAAATTCAAGCGTCATCACGTCCCAATACATTCCGTCCAGTGCGACAATGAGAATATGAATTCTTCGTTTTCTTTCCACTCTTATGTTGGCTTTAATCAATTTCAGTTCTATAGACTCTATTCGCTTTGACAAAATGCGTCATGAAGGTAGTATACCAGAGACTAATGAGATGATGAGGGTGCCATGGAGACTTTTTTGGGGTGATGGACTTACGAAATCCGCCGCATGACGGTACTCAGCCCTAATTGGTAGTGTGTGATTCTCTATTCAGTACTTTCCGAGCTAACAAAAGAGGTTCTGTTCATAGTCGCTCACATTAGTCAGTAGGGAAAACGTGACAGCAAGACTGCCGGTCGTCGTTTACCATACTGACATAGTATGTGCTCAGAATGCTTCCACATCAAAACAAATTCAAAACGGTTGTGAGATTGATCCAAAGCAGAAATTTTTTGTTTACCTCATCCAGTTTTGAATCCGTGATTAAAATCTTCCAACTTATACCTGTGACTACAAAAATATGGAAAAAGGCGGCTCTCAACATTGCCGATTTCGCCGTGGAGATCACGTATAGAATAGACGAGTAGTATATGATTACAATTATAGACAAAATGAACTGGGCATCGAGGAATGGACCTTCCGTCTTCACCATTCTGAGGTGCCCTGCAAACACAACCGTGAAATTAGTACTAATGTCGAAAGCGCAGCAAACATGTGCGAGGAATACCTGTTGTCGACGAACGCTAAACTGCAGTAGTAGACAAAAATAGTTTCGGTGTTTGAAAAGGAGAAATGGTCACTGTAGAATCAAAGGAAAAAGAGACACGCTGGCTGTTAATAAAGACCCGCGACCCCATGCGGACCTTTCCCAGCACTAGCTCCCAACAAGCGAACACACCATTTGTTATGCATGTATATACTACTATATACAGAATCACGTAAATCTGCACGATGAATAAGCCGGGAAACGTCTCCCATAAAATTGACAGACGAGTAGATCGTGAACATATTAAGATAGTGCATATGTCTTGCAATACTTTAAAAATAGATTGTTGTCTCATTACTCTCAAGCTCCACTCGATATATTGGGTTGGGGAATAAGTCCCCGCCGTCTTTTTCAACCCCGTTTTTCACATTGTTTCCTCTATCTTTCGACGAAGCTTATACATGTTTTCGATGGAGCTTTTCTTGCTCTACAGAATGCTTCTATCTGTTTTTTGATTTCTTCGACAACCTAATATTTATGAGGTTTGGAAATGAAGTGAGCTGAAGGCCAAAAAGTGGCACTTGCGCACCTCATCTTTTTCGTCTGCCATCGAAATCAAAAAATGTATGTGCATATGTTTTCGATAGAGCTTTTTCAGCTCTACAATACGGTACCACTCTTTATTCAAATCGCTCAAGTTTTCGCTGTTTTTAAGACTTACAAATGCGGTACTCGCAAAAGGGTGCTTTTTCGTTATCTCCTTTTCCTCGCCTACCATCGAGACTGGAGAGGGTGTGCATATATGCATTCGATAGAGCTCTCTTTGCTCTACAAGATAATGCCTTTCTTCTTTTGTATCCTCTCATATTTTAGCATGTGGGAGTAAGTCTCCACGTGTTTTTCAATTCAAAATTGCTTAATGAAAATAATTTTTTTGCAGATTGTTTTGTATCGTTCGATAGAGCTCTTTTCGCTCTACAAGATGTTTACTACGGTTTCTGTTTAAACTGTTTTTTGACATTTTTTAGATCATTTAAAAGTCGACGAAATCGAGCATTTTTGACACTATGTGACAAAAATGCTCGATTTCGTCTATTTTAAATGATCTAAAAAATGTCAAAAAACAGTTTAAACAGAAACCGTAGTAAACATCTTGTAGAGCGAAAAGAGCTCTATCGAACGATACAAAACAATCTGCAAAAAAATTATTTTCATTACGCAATTTTGAATTGAAAAACACGTGGAGACTTACTCCCACATGCTAAAATATGAGAGGATACAAAAGAAGAAAGGCATTATCTTGTAGAGCAAAGAGAGCTCTATCGAATGCATATATGCACACCCTCTCCAATCTCGATGGTAGGCGAGGAAAAGGAGATAACGAAAAAGCACCCTTTTGCGAGTACCGCATTTGTAAGTCTTAAAAACAGCAAAAACTTGAGCGATTTGAATAAAGAGTGGTACCGTATTGTAGAGCTAAAACAGCTCTATCAAAAACATATACACATACATTTTTTGATTTCGATGGCAGACGAAAAAGATGAGGTGCGCAAGTGCCACTTTTTGGCCTTCAGCTCACTTCATTTCCAAACCTCATAAATATTAGGTAGTCGAAGAAATCAAAAAACAGATAGAAGCATTCTGTAGAGCAAGAAAAGCTCCATCGAAAACATGTATAATCTTTGTCGAAAGATGAAGGAAACAATGTGAAAAACGGGGTTGAAAAAAAACGGCGGAGACTTATTCCCCAACCCAATAAAAGGAATCGTGCACGGAAATATGAGTTTCTCCGTCACCCATATATTTGTGTGAAAGGACAGCATACAAAGTTCCACGCGAAAAAGTTAGGGACCGGCTAAGAAGCATGTCGTGAAAAAGGTAGCCGACGGAGCGTTGCCTCAGAGTAAATGCCAGCCGCTGTCGGAGACGAAGAGTAGTGCTGTTTATGTAACTTTCTGTCCCCATTACTTATCTCCGACTGCGACACGATGAGGCGGGCACTTGCTCTCGAACTCATTTTTCCGTGCACGATTCCTTAAGTTAGCATGCTGAGTTAGTGCATGCTCCATTGACTTTCGTGATATGCATATTTGCAATCTTCCTACGTTGTGGCAAGAATCGACGCAAATTTAAAACCCCATATACTGACTCATAATCCTACAAGAGACTTCGGCATGCCTAGTTGAGGAAATAGCTGATATTCTACGGCACTCACTATTAACACCGTCTATTAACATAGTCGTGCTGCACCATTAGTTTTGGCTCAGAAGATACAGTCCATTTTGGAGCGCTTGATAGGGCATGGCATGAGAGTTAAAGAGTGAGAGTGCGTGACGAGAGTGAGCGTTGTGGCGGTGTGAGATATGATACACTCTCACCGAAGTCCGTAGGCCAGTCCTATCAAGCGCTTCGAGATAGACTGTACATACGCTGTTGCCCTACTGCTCCCAAGTGAATCCAATTCTACTGAAGAGAATAATAGTGGAGGTGAAATAGCGGATCCGAAGGTTGCTACGTGATGTGTATTAGCAGCACTTACTGCACTTATACGACAATTTGCGAATCTAAATTGACCTTGACTTTCAGAAACTGTAAGCTGCCTGGGAGCCTTAGAACCTCAGGCATTCAACCTAACCGCAGTATTGATGGTTCCCTGAGCCTCATTGTTTAATTATTGAATCTTGTTCACGTAGAAATGAAGGCCCGAAACGTCATCATTAAAGATAATAGAAAATCGAGCCTTCATTTCTACGTAAACAAGATTCAATAATTCAACATAACCATAAATCTTTGTTGTGCTGTTCTCGATTACGTGACATTACAATTATAAATGAAAGCAGGGTACCCTATATTTTATGAGAATGGATAGCTCTAGTAGTAGAGACCGGTCTAACCGTGTGACAATAGCTGGATTTCTGATCGGAGCTATTTACTACAATGAAGCACCACGAATAGGGCTGTACCACCCGATGCTGCTGTTACAACTAGTGCCCGTGCTAAGTAACTGCTGAAACTGACTAGCACCATTTTCCATCTCGCTCGAAGAGTTACTTGTCTAGTACCGTGGTCGGGCATTGAAGCATGCTGCAAAATTAAGACGGAAGCATAACAAAGAGCCAAGTCGTGTTTTGCTCCACCTTGCGCCATCTACTTCACGGCTCTACTTGTTCGAAAAAGCAAGAACTTTGCTTATCATGCTGCACTTGATTGTGTATGCATGGGTTTCTCAAATCGTATCATGTGATCCTTTGAGCAGAGGGCATTGGGCAGCTCTCCAGTCATGGTAGGTGGGAGATAGAAGTCAATGATGATCATATAGACATGTATACATATAATCTGATCTTTCGGATTTGAGGCAAAAATCAAAGGTTGTATGTGTTGCAAGCGTTACGCACCAGCCGAATAATGACATCCGCCGTCGTTCTCAATAAGAGCCTCTTAATTGTATATAGGTACGTGTAAGCGTAGGGTGCTTGGGAGTACGGTTGGAAAGACATTCTTCCCCTATCACTTAAGCATTTATACCATACGATTGTCTGTTGAAGAGAAGGAAGATGGACATACTGTTGATGGTGCGGAGGCGCTTGAACACGAAGAGTCCGCTTTAGCGCTGGAGGACATGCTCGAGGCGAATCAGCATGACTGCACTCCCGCATTGCCTTTGCCCCGCCTCTTCCCCGTTAGAGTTCCTTTTCCCGCACCACTGTTACGTCCACTTCTATTTTTGAAGGCAGACCAAACATACACAAGGTAACACTTCGTATCTGCGGAAGCCATTAAACAGTTTTTTGATTGAGACTCGACAGAAATAGTTTTTATTGCTTTAAAACCCAGAACGTTTTATTCGCTGCCACAAAATTTAAGAATATGTGAAAATTCTAGCACACTTTCTCATGCACCTGCTATATCCAAATTCTCTGTAAATTATTATATATTCTGATATTTCACATTCACACTTACAAGCGAACACGCAATTAATTGAATTACGAATTTATGATGTTTTCAAGAACGAAGTCGTGGTTCGCGAAATGTCCATTCATTTGAGCAAGAGAGCCTTGCTGCGTGCATCATATGACAAAGTGCAGTCATTTAAAGCAGGTGATTGATAGCTAATATTGGGACGTCACACTTATTAGTCCTACATTAGGACATAAGCGAACAGATAAAAGTCTGTCAAAGTGTTCGCGGGTTGATCGTGACACGATGACATATGACTAAAGTCACAGTCCGTTTGACACTGTCATTTCAGGCAGGTGATCGAGGTTTTGAAGGAATCGTTAGTATTAGGGCTGATACTAATCAGTCCTGTATGAGCTCAAGGTACCTTCTGACAAACTGTGAAATCGTGTCAGGGAATCCCTTGATCTCAGCGGCATCAGTCGAACACTTTTATGTGAAACATTCTTCACCAGGACAGTACATTAGCTATTGAGACGAGGTAATGAATAGATGACGTTTCATCGATATATCGAATGCAAACTTTTCAGTTCCAAGAAGATTAGCTGCTTAGTGATATAGCAGTGGTTTCAATTAGTTTCGAATGAATTGAAGATATGGGCTCAAAAGAGTGGGATACAATGTGGTTTTCATAACATTTATGAGGTACCATAAATCAAAAATTGGATGAGGTGTGTATTCCAGTCATCGGGGACTGCATTCACGATATATCCGCATAATCCGCAAATTATACGAAGGCCGTAATTGGCTGCGGAGTCCAACTATCGTGCAAGAAGAATACACGGTAGATTGTGGCAGATCGAAGAAAAGAGGGGGAAAGTGTCTTGAAGATGATGACTACATTGATTACTAAAACGGTGCACTATACTATCCCACAACAGTCTCTTGGATGACTGATTTCAGATATCAGGTATGAGACCACCCAAGCAGATAGACGACGAAAATAGAGAGCATTTTATCAATGCATTCGATAAAATTGTCAAAATTTTGGAGAGTAATAAGGAATTCACATCGAGATTCAATGCCTGGATTGAGTCAAAGAAAGATAATTCACTGTGAAAAAAGAACCTGAGGAAGACAACTTATAGGAGGTTCTTGCAAACAAAACTCAAGCACTTCCAAACAATGAGTACGTAAAAGTGAAGATGAGAATGCCTTGCCGGAGGTCGCGAAATCAGCCGCTACTAAGAGAAGAGGGTGCTTCAGCACAGGAAGAATACGCACGCTGCTTCGAAGGCAGTCCGATGAAGTGACTACTTGCTATACTTGCTAGTGTTCCCTCGGAGAAAGATCTGCATAGAAGGAGCTGACACGAAACCTAGGACAAAAAGTCTACCGCTAGAAAATGGACCCCATTCTCGTGTTGAAAATGGCTTCCAAAATAGCTTTTGGTACCGAAAGGCACTACTTCGTGCGTGGAACTACTACTCATGCCAGCACTGCTTACAATTGGTTAATTAATAACTGCAGACATTATATAAATTCCCTTAACAACCCGGTGTGAAAAGACTCTAGCAAAGCTGTGAAGGATGAATTAAAGCGCGGTTTCTGCCAAATGTGATTGAGAAAACCTCAGAATCTGCTGAAAATCATTCTGCTGAAAATCAATCTGCTTAAAATCATTGATATTTGAAAGTACAGGAAGCAAACGACTCCTCTTTTGACCGCCACCCTCTGTAACTGCTACATATATGAGAAATGTGCAGCATGTTGCGAAAACGATAATACAGGCTTGTTACGAATCAGATAACCTCATAAGCCTCACAAGTTGAGTATACGCTTACTCAACTTAAGGAATTGAGCGGAGTATAGCTGACTCACTCATCTAATCGATTACTCTTCCACACATGTGGTGCGAAGTCTTCGCACATGAGATGTGAGACGGATCATTCGTACCAATGCGTACACTATCGGCAGCATTGTAGAAGAAATGATACTGAGATTTCTCATTCACAACGGACACCTTACATAACGCTCGATGGCAAAGGCCACCATCGAGCGGTATGTGAGATGTCCGACTCCGAAGCCGTTAGAAGCTCAAGGACAATGTGCACAGTAAATAGCGCGAATATTGTGGCGCAAGTGTTTCCTCTCACCATCAACGATTCCTTGATGGCCACGCGCTCATAATGGTAGATAGCATCACGATGTTAGTTGCACATGACGACATAAGCGAAATGATAAAAGTCTATCAAAGTGTTCGCGTGTTGACCGTGAACACGGTGGCATGGGACTAAATTGTATGCGGGAAACAAAGTGCATTAGGAAGTACCGCCAGGTGGCAATCAGTAATTGTATTGTTCTTGTTCTCAATTCCTTATTATCCATTAGTGTTCTGCGGCTAACTAATAGAACTACCTAGGAATTCTCCTAATGTGGAGCCGTAAGTCTACCGATAACCACTCCAATAGTGATCACCAACACTAGGCATGGCATGGTGAACGTCGGGTTTTGAATAGTGACGAATGAATCTGTAAGGTTTTTACCACGTTACGTACGAAAACTTCTATAATACATTTTACTGAGAATTTATTCAGAATAACTAGGCCGACCTATTACCTAACATCTGAGATCGCCACTTGTTGGGTTATGGGGATTATTACCAGTAGGCATAAAAGAGAGTGCTACGTCCAAGGAAAACTATTAGGTTGTCGCAAAATTAATTTCGAAAGTGGACAGCATACTTCAAACTACTATAACTCAGCATAAACACAAGTTCATTAATAAAGGTAAGAACCATCAAAATCTACACATTTCTGCCAACGAACAGGTAATAATTCTAACCCTTCACTATGAAAACTACTATCACGAGAATCAACTAAGTCAAGGAAGGCACATTCAACATCGTCTAAATTAATAGTAAATTGTTTCTGACGCAGATGAGCATTGAGGGCTCGAAAAAGTCATAGTCTGTGGGAGAAAGGTCGGGAGGATACGCTGGGTGAGGGAGAACTTCTATACCCAAGCGGGTTAATTTTTACCGAGTGATTTGTGAGGTGTGTGGCCTTGCGTTGTCCTGCAACAGGATCGGCCCTCCTCTATTCACCACCGCCGGCCACAATTTTTGCAACTTCCCATACATTTGCTCCAGATCACTACAGTAAGACTCTGCTGTGACTGGCTGACCAGGTTGCAAGAAACTGCAATGGATTACACCTTTACAGCATCACCACACAGTAATCATAACCTTTTTAGGGTGAAGGTCGGGTTTGGGAAAAGTTTTTGGAGGAGCATCCTTTTCTTCCCAGACTAATCCCCGCTTTCTGTTATCATAAAAAACCAATTTTTCATCTACAGTTATAATACGATTAACAAATCGCTCATTTTTATGGCGAACTAGGAGTTTAGAGCAGGTGTCGAAACTTGCCAGACGCTGCTCATCGGTCAGCTCATGAGGCACCCACTTCAACATCTTCTTCACCTTGCCGATTTCCACCAAGTCTCTGGCCACTATAGGGTAATGTACGCCTGGATCTTCTGCTCTTCTTCGTCTCCGGGTTTGCTTCGACGGCCTTCCTTAAATCTTCATCATTAAGCGACCACCTGCGGCCGCGACCCGACTTCTCTTCGAGATCAAAATCGCCAGAAGCAAATTTTTTAAACCAGAGCTCCACTGTCCGGTCCGTTCGCAAGGACAACTCGTTCCAAAAACACTGCTGAGATTACGAGCTGCCTCCGCTGCAGTGTTCCAATTTAAACTCGTAAAGCATGATGACTCGATAGTCGCGTCGGTTCATGATTATACGCAGCCCTGGAAAAGGCCAGCTGGAAAACTCAGAGCGACATTCATAGAAGTTTCTGAAAGAGCAGAAAAAAACCCACCAAATGGTATGCCTGGCGTTCCTTGGGATGGAATAGTTCAGGGTGAAAAATCTACTTCTTATACATACCTTGAAACCTTTGAAAATTAATTTTGCGACAACCTAATACTTCACGGACTCTGGGGTGCGCCCTTAGAATACCGTTAGGTCATGCCTATGGCTACATTTCAAATGATACTTAAGTTATCACTATAAAGCTATCATTTATTAGGTAATCAAAGGTGCTTACCGTCATCACATATGTACATAAATTTGTCGTGGACATACTATGAAAATCAGTCCACAACACGGGTATCGCTCACGTGAAATCCGTGAATATCCTTCCAAAATGAGGCAACTTCCTTATTCATTTCGAGTAACAGCTTGCAAATTAATGAGGAAATGAAGGGAATTCCTTGCAGCCATCGCCCGCTACGCACACTGATCTCATCATCGCAGCTTCCCAGCAGCACAACAGAATTTTCTTGGACAATCAGCACATATATGCGTAGAGTTGATATATCGAGCCTATAAAGTAATTCTTTTATCAGAAGCGACCTCCAGTGAACCACAAAGACGGGGAAATCGTTTGGTCACTGATCGTGAGATAAAATTTATAATATATCCTGCAAGCAGCGTAGTTACAAAAAGTGGCCTCTTGTGACTACATACGCATGAATCGGAGGCAAATAAAGCACTATGTAAGAGCTAACTCTTGTTTCGGCAAATGTTCTGTGAAACCGTTCCCTTGAAAATAGCAATTAAGCTCAGAAAGTGTTTCGTTCACTCTACTTCATAACTATTTCCCTAGTTGAAATTTTTTGCTCGGCCTGAGTTTCGTATGATCTTGTGATTCAATAACCTCCACAGCAGATGATTAGTTCGCGGAGCTAAACGCTTGCTTTTTCACGACGGCGTATCAGCTTCGAATTGTGCAGTAACGTCTTTTAGGTAACAGTTTCAAAAAGGGCGTGGAATGAGACATTGCACGTAATAATACAGCGACACCTGCATCCAGAAGTGTGTCTACATGGTTTGAGACCACCTTTACGTAAAATCGAAAATACGTGCATTCTTTACTGATTAATACACTGTAAGTCTATGCAGTTCTTTCTCTGTGGTAATAATGCTTTAAAAATCGAAACTCTTTCGTCGTCAGTCTAATGCACTGGTGCCCACATCACATGGTGCGTACGGTCGTTTGAAATAGCTGATCTTTATTCGATTTCCACCAGCGTTCTAGAAACTCTTGCCGCAAGGAGTGGCTTGAGCAAATATACTTTATTCGTTTGTTGTCATCACAAGGAAGATGCTGACGTCATGTTAAAATAGAATATATGATTATATGATATAGCTCTAATTGTTGCTGCACAAGATCAAGCAAAGTGTAGAGGAAGTTGGCTAGATCAGCAACACTCTTTACCCTAGCTATCCATCATTGACCTCCACTACTTCCTTCCCAGTCGAAGATATTGATAGTGGCACCTCCTTCCGTTGTGACTAGAATCGTCCTTCGTAGCTATGTTTCGAACGCCAAGCGCAAGCGCAGAAAGCTAAGAGACTAGAGACAGGGGAGTAGCAATCCGCCCGCTTTTCCCTCAACCCAAGTCATACGTCTGTCTGTTGCGATCAATCTGTGAATATGTTCTGAACTAACTGTGCAATTTTGAAGGTCACTGAAGAAGAAGAAATTTCACGACAAGGGCGTTAGGCAGGTGGATTGGTCATGCAACTTCTAACTTCTCTCTCTTTGGGATCTAACTCATTACTGCCAGATCAACCATACCCCTTACGATTTCATTACGTATGCGCTAGTAATATCAGTAGTGCTCTATTTTCTCGTGTCTCGAGTATCCTCTTATTCGTTTCATGTAATTCTACGACATATACTTACTTGGGTTACTTAAGCGACCCGTCCTTCAGCACGGCGACTGGCCTTGCGCAGGTCCCAACTTCTCTTCCGCATTGAACGGTCCTTCGCAATCGTCGTCCAGTGCACGACAGTTCTCATTGAAACGGGATCTCGAAAGTTATTTTGGAAAGCAAGCGAATGGGATCATCTCGTGAGTGGGAGACCAGGTGGACGTTTGCGGTGACGAGGATGCCCGTTTCGCCTCATCAGATGTCCGGCAAAAATGTGTTTCACCTCGTCGCAGTGTTGAACCACATCTTGTACTTTTGATATTGCTCTCACGTCGACGTTATGAAGGCCGAGTTCGCGCTGTCGCGAAAGAGCAAGTCCAATAAGCCGGCGCTCCAGAGAAGCCTGTAGTGTTTTGAGTTGGTATTTGTTTGCTTTCGTGAGCGTCCACGTTCCGCATCCATAGCACATGGCTGGTAGAACTACCGAGTCAGCTTGAGCTTCATGTCCTTCGTGAGATCAGCGACGCTTTTGATGGAGTTGAATGCCGTCCAAGCCGCCTTCCGACGCCTTGCTATCTCCGGTTCCAACTCGTTCTTCATGTTCAGTAGACGGTCTAGGGAGACGTATTCGCCGAAGTCTCGACCAGATCTTCGTGCAGAGTCACAGGAGTCTGCCTTGCATGGACGTTCCTCATGACCTTCGTCTTGGACTTGTTGATCACAAGGCCTGCCTTCGAGCCTTCCGCATCCAAGCTACAGAGCATTGCGTTGGTCTCTCAGGTGTAGTGGTAATCAGCACGACGTCGTCCGCGCATCGCACATGATTCAGGTGTTTCCGTCAATGTTGTTTCCGAATTGGTACTAGTCACAGCGACGAATCGTAGGCAAAGCAGAGAGCAGAGAAAAGGTTTGGAAAGATGGGATCTTCCTGCCGTACACCTTCCTTTACAGCTACCTCAACGTCTTTGCGAAAGTCCGAAAGACCGTCGTGCAATCTGGTAGCACTTACTCAGCACATTCACGTAGCGCCTTTCCAGGCCTTGCTCTTCCAACGCTTCCCACACCTTCGAGGGATCTACTGAATCGAACGCCTTCTTGTAGTCAATAAAAGTAAGCACCAGCGGCATGTGATATCCGCGGGCTACTTTGATGAAACGACAGCAAGTGGCAGTGTGGACCAGTGTGCTGTACGTGTGACGAAATCCTGCTTGTTCTACCGTTTGTGCTTCATCAAGTGTCCTTCTAATGCGTACTAGGACACAGCGTGTGAAAACTTTGTACAGCACTGGCAGAAGGGCTTTAAAGGAACCGGAAGGGGTCCGAAACAAGAGAAAAATACAAAGAAATGAGCATTTTGTAACGAACGCAGGAGGTCAGAAGCGATAATAGGCGAAAAAATACGAATTCAAAAGTGCATCGCTGCGGTGTGTATTCGCGCCTCATTTGCACCATCGCACTGAATTTCCGAGTTGTCCGCTGTAGGAGACAGGCTACGGGCCAACGTTAGTTGTAACACCTGACTCCCAGCGCAGTGGATTGGCCATTCCCAACTACATTAGCATTCATGTAAGTACATCTAGAAACAGTGTAAGAAAGAATAAAGGAAAAAGTAAAAGGAAAAAGCAAATTTATAAAAGAAACATCTTCTCTTGGCATCATGCCACGGCGTCAAATTGGGGAGTTTGTGTAATGGCGGCCACTTGAACTCGTCTACACTACGTCTGTTCTACCGTAGGCCAAAATTACCTCCTTCTGGTGTCTTTAAGACGATAGATGGATAAGTCTTCCCTGTCCCCTTTTTTGAATAGCAAGATCGTCACTGATTTCCTCCAGACGTTTAACACTTTGCATTCATTTAGATATCGAATTAACCTTCTAGCGAGGGAGCGATACTGAGGTTCACCGCAAGAGCGAAGCATCTCCGCCGTGATGCCGTTGCTTCCGAAAGACTTTCCTTGAGGCATTCGCTCGACAACATAGCGGACCTCCGACGACAAGAAGGGCAATACATCTTCTCCAGCGCTGAGTGCTACTGTGGAGTCCGCATTTGACTTGAAAAGTTCAGAGAAGAAGTTTGCCACAATGCTCTTCATTTCTGGCCTGGAAGAGCTGCGGGTTCCATCAGGTGTTTTCAAACATGGGATGGCCAGACGATACTCTCCTAGTCCTCTTCTTGCCTTCTTCAGACTGCGTTTTTCCCCTGTTGCACCGAGCAGGCGGTTTCTAGCACAACAGGCATGATCTTCTGCAACTCATTTCCTGCAAAGACGATTGAGAGAAGCGTACTCCAGATGGAATTTTAGTAGATCCATCTGCCTGCGTTTTTCAGGCAAAGCCCGCGTAGCTTCGGAGGCGTGCGGCATAATTACTCTGATAGAGGTGCAGCAGCATGGCAGCAGCATAGCAACTTGAACGCTCGGGTCACTGCCTTAGTGCTGCAAAAGTGGGCGGAGCCGCCGCAGCACGTGCTGCCATGCTCGCAGCAGACACTGCCAGTGTTACTAGTGCTATGTTGTTGCCATCAGCATTACAGAATCTATGCTGCCGTCGTTAGTACTGGAGGTCTCGCCCTCCATCCGGTCTCCGCCCCTCCCTGCAGCATACACCAGTAGTAAAGTAACAGCACTACTGGAATGCTGCAGCTTTACTACTCTACTGTGCTGCTGTCACTAGTGCTGGAGGTCTCGCCCCGCTAAACCCTTTCCCTTGACCCCGCCCCTCCCTGCAGCAAACACCAGTACCAAAGGAATAGCAGTACTGGAATCATCCAGCTGTACTACTCTATTATCCTGTTGTCATTATCAGCCAATGTCTCATGCACAGTAACGTGCGATGTTTATCCTAATAACATCAATGGAACAGATTTTCGACCATCTGGTCATACCCGAAAAAGGTCAAAATTTTACTTTTCTCTGGAAACTTGCATAGGGGGGGTTTTCGAGGGTGCTGATCACGCTGGTGAGCTCGGTTTTGCGCGAAAGTTTCAAATTTTGCGTGTTTTCGACAAAAATACCACTTTCGAGGGATTTTGACTATAAGGACTCCTACAAAGGTTTTCGAGGGTGCTGATCACGCTGGCGAGCTCGGTTTTGCGCGAAAGTGTCGAATTTCGCATGTTCTTGGCAAAAATACCAATTTCGAGGGGTTTTCGTCAAATATATCAATTTCGAGGGATTTTCGAGGGATTTTCGACGAATATACCAATTTCGGGGGATTTTGACTATAGGGACTCCTACAAAGGTTTCCGAGGGCGCTGATCACGCTGGCGAGCTCGGTTTTGCGCGAAAGTGTCGAATTTTGTGTGTTTTCGACAAAAATACCAATTTCGGGGGATTTTGACTATAGGGACTCCTACAAAGGTTTTTGAGGGTGCTGATCACGCTGGCGAGCTCGGTTTTGCGTGGTATTAGTTTCCAAAGAAAAGTTTCAACCAGTGTCGGGTACTAACAATACACAATACGGTAATTAGTTCAACATGCATCACTTCACGACATCACAATAATAAACAACCGCTATACAATGAGTACATCGAATTATTACTGGGATGGATTGTTAAAGTACTGTGTGCACAAAATGGTTAATATATTCTGAGATACAGTGATTACTATCGCCTGGTCCGTTTTTCATCTTGAAAAAATCATCTAAAATTTAATCCGACGCTCCTCGTATGTATGCAGCGTCCTACAATGCAGCCTGCGCCCAGAAGCTCAGTAGCGAGAGAAAACCAATGAATAAGAAGATTTCGACGACGAGAAAAATCCGATGACGATTGCTGACGAGTGGCGGAGCTATACTCCAATGATGAGAAGGGATGGATTCGTGCTTCCATGTATGTAGTAGCCGTTCTGAGGGCCATCACGAAGTCGGAGGAACCATAGGAGGAAGTAGTTCCCCAAGAACAAGACCAGCAACAAGAAGACGTGAGCTGGACAGCAAAATCCACTGGATAAATCCCTTGGTAGAAGCACTCAGAAGGTGAACCAACTACGGATATTCTTTTTTAATTTCATTTGAAAAACGGGCCAGCGGAACAAAGCGACTGTAAATAAAAGTCCTGATCAAATTAGGTGAGGTGGCATTAAAGCTGTGAGGTGACTGATTGTGAGTGTGGAAAAATGTATACAAATTGTGAGTACAGTAAAGAAGACCCGGGGCGTATACCCGCGTTCACTGGCCAGAGGGTCCTGCTTGCTCACTTTGGGAACTATCAACACATCGTCGTTTCTAAAACAGAGGTTTTTGATATGCCTGAGGAATCAGTTTGAAAACATTGAAGAAAATCCTTACAGGGCGGGGCACGAGGCGGTCGTCTGTAGGCGTGTATTGTCTAATGTCAGCCCTAAACAATCGAGAATCATTGAAATGTTTACATGTTGAATTATGTATTATATCTTAGAATTGCTCAACGTTTCCATACAAAAAGGGACACCTACATTGCACGCGCTAGTGCGCTTCGCAAAATTGCTCTCCAACACAAGCGCAGGCCCTTGCGTTTGTGGAACTTTTTAGCCCTTGCCGTATCGTTGTTTCCAAGGGTGAGCCAGTAACTTAAAAATGCTATATGTTATTGAAACGGCAATCATCTCCAGCCATCACCTTGTCTCACCGAGTGGGATTTTCAATCAAGTGGTCTATCTCATCATCCAGTTCCGGAGCATACAAATTCAAACCATCAAGACAACAGCTTGCCAAAAGATGAATTCAGTCCTTAACAGGGATATTTTATGGCTGTCTTTTCACCACAACCAACCTATCAATGTGTCAGCAATATCCTCTGGAAGATTCTTGAGATTTGGCTTTTTTTGGTATCTACCTGACATTCGGTACGTGTAGTCTTGAATAACCTGTACAGGATTGCACGCCTAAAGTAGTAAATACTGGACCAAAGGTTATGGCAATGGTGGCTAGTTCAACTAGTCTCAAAACTTAACTGAACCAAGTAGTACCTCATAAAATCGACGCACTGAGAAGTATGATCTTCGGGACGCGCTCGCAGCGCGCGTCGCCAGTACTCCATCAATTGATTCAGGTTAGTTGCATGAAAAAAGAACACTATTCTTTGTTGTACTACAAACCACTCGACGAAAGCAAGGTCTACCTTAAATGGGGAAAACTCTCGCAATATCCATTGTGTAGTCAGGTTTTTCGCACTTAGGTATGATCCATCCGGCAATCTAGTGCTCGCATTTTTCGAAGTGGCATTCTCTGCGCGCAAACACCGTCCATGTAAAGAATGCGTCTGTATCATCAAGGAGTCAATCTGCAATTTAGAAATGAGGGAGTTTTTTGAGCCAGTGAATGTAGACATGGTAACTAACGAGGGCTGCCATCCCCACGACTGCATGTGACAGTCTTGCAGTTACGGCCACCAGAGCGCGAACGACAGAATCTGATGACTGTGGGACGTCCGCAACGGCCACTTGCAACGATTTAGCATTTTCAACGTCGATGCGGCACTCCCGAATCGTGTATTGGATGAAATGCTAAAGTTTTCCATAAGGTTTACGAAGGCGGATTCGAAAGTATAAGAGGAACAGACATTGTACTCTTCGCCGATATTGAAATGTGATAGGGCTTCACCTAACTGCTCCACTGAAATCTCCTTTGTCTGAGTTACTGCGCGCGTAATCCCTGCAATACGATACAAACTACTATTTCAAAGTGACTCTGCTATTAATGATGGAGACTGCATAATAGAACCTCGGAGTGAAGATTGAGGAACTGATGATCGACTTTGACTTTCATGCTGGTCTGAATGACGATTAGCTCCTTCCGCTGCAACTACTTGCCCACTTTCTATAAAGGACAAGACGATGAATCATCATCAATATTAGAGTTGAGGATGGCAATAAAGTGTGGACGACCTTGCGATGTGTCCACACAGCTTGATTCGACAATTCGCTGCTCCTGTTGCGGCTCTTGGGATTCCATTGAGTCGGCAGACGCTGACCGCTGAGATAGGGATAAGGTGGGAGAAGGCACAGACGCTTCGTCATTCTCTCCTTGAGTAACAAGCGACGTAGAGCTTGAACCTGGTCGGTCCTCTAACGAATTATTGCAGTCTGGAGATGAAGGGTAAGGACTTCAGTGCAACATCTTCAGTATTCTTCTCTTGAGACCTACCGCTCATTGGTGTTGATGTGCACTCGTGGACAGCTCTTCTATACTCTCGAAGCTTGCTTATCAGTTCGTTAGCAGCGGCAGATGTTCTACACCCTTCACCAGTGGCACCAACAAAATGATCAGGGTCTGAGCTATGGGAAGGCGATGCGAAACGGCTCATTATGCCCCTTGTACTGAATAAAACTAGCTACAAATGAGCAAAAAAACGATACAGAGTTGGTACCGTTCCAAAGAAGTTGAACACATTTAAATCCCTTTAATCCTTCGACTTGGCCAGAGGTTATCAGAGGTTACAGATAGCACCATTTTGGAGGTTAAGATTGTGAGGTCAACTGATACATTGTAGTGAATAGCTTACACAAGAGACCTCAGTTATCTGGATACGGTGAGATTATGAGGCTGAGACTTTGAGACGGATGTATATGGGCCAGGCTTCGGACCTTAGTGTGAGCATTATGATAAACAGGGGAAAGACAACCAGACTTAAGCGAAACTGTGACACCGTGAGAGCTTCTTGAACTTGACACCGTCGAGATTGATAGTCAATAAAATGTTGATCTTCCGTTCCTCAAAATCCGACCGCATTTCAATGAGTCGCTGGTACTTGGGAAACGAATGGGTCTCACTTCGCTCGACACGTTCTACCTGTAACTAATTGCGGAATACGCATAAAAGGGCATATGTAGTCCGGAGCAACTGCCTACCCATTGACCATGGTGGATTTGTCTGTGTACGCTTATGATACTCGGAAGGACTCTCTCAAGAATCAACGACAGCTGCGGCGCAATATCCAGATTGTGAACAGTGGTTCTCTTCATAATTTTGCACCGCTTCGGAAAAACACTAAATTCAATATGGCTAAAACCTGGTGATGATTACAGCTAAACACTCCAATGAACAAACCCTTGAAACGGGCATGAGTTATTTTCACAAACAGCCTTCGCACCACCTAAACGTGAGCTGCACTGGTTGCAGTAGTATGATTTCCTGTGAGCGAATCTCCTTTCCGCCTCATACATTGCCTTCTTCACAGATTTGCCAATCTTAAATACATCCCTAAGATTATTATTTGCGTCTGTGTATGTTATGTGTGTGTGTAGTGCTGTATTAGTTATTGTTTAAGGGGGGGGGGGGATGGGAGAACAAACACAAACATCATCAAACAACATCAAAAGCAAAGTGCAAAAAATTAGAAAAAAACAAAAGCATGCAAAAAAGTAAAAAAGAAAAGCATGTAAAAAACACGAAGCCATCCAAAGACACCACTAGATAATTTTGACGGCCCATTATATTTTCTATCATCATTGATGTTATCATCCCCACCATCAACCGAAAGCACACAGAGCATTGTGAAAAACCGAAATCATCACAAGAATCATATATGAAATTTTGCAACTCGAATTTCATTCAATTTCATCCATGTTGACATGCCTACTGTTTCTTCCATCTGCCCCGTCACTACCCCTAGTAGTGGTGTCTTGAGATGGCTCACTGTAAAAAAATCACAGCCTACTATGTCAATAAAATCATCAGAAACATCACTACTTTCTATTCTAGTATCTCCGGAATATGGAAGTCCTAAATCTTATCTTAACCTATCCTAAACGATCCTATCCTGAATCATCAGAAACATCACTGCATTCTTATTTCTCCGGACTATGTAAATCTTTAATCCTATCTTAACCTATCCTATACGATTCTATCCTAATTCATCAGAAATATCACTACTTTCTAAGTATCTCCGGAATATGTAAGTCCTTAATCCTATCTTAACCTATCCTAACAAAAAAGCGAATAAAAGCTTAACTGACCGGTTCGGGAAGGGACACATCAGTTATGGCCTGGCAAAAATCATCCAAAAAACTTGCCATTTCTTCGCTAATGCCAAAGTGCAATTTAAATATAGTAGCATATAATAATTTTTGTTCATGGGCTGAAAAATAAACGTTTGCAACACTTGACATGATAGCCGACTGAGCCACACATGAGTAAAGAATGAGACTCACGCAAATGGGGACACGAAATCCTTGCATCATTCTGCTGGACAATAACTTCGCCTCGAATCTCTTCTGCGGACTCCTCCTCTACGGGCTCACCAATGCCTTCGCGCATGTCATTTTCCTCCCCTTCCTCCCCGTCGTTCCCTCCCGGATTCAGCTCAGCCAGCTGTTGAGCCAAGTGTCTCACTGGTTCTACAAATGATAGAAAGTACTGGCCACAGAGAGTTACCCCACCATCGACAAAATGTTCAACATTCCCACCAGCCATAATTCTCAAGGACCGACTTCTTCTCAACGGCTTTGGCACCTTCCTCGGCGGCTCCTCTGATACGGTGGGTTCCTCTGTGTGGTCGCAAGAGCTCGAAGAACTTTCGACCAGTCGTTTGCGGCTCATGATAGGAGGATGCTACACCTACGCGCTCTTCTGTCACAATTAAATCAACTTGAACATTAGCGCCATCACAGCTAACTAAAATGGTGGAATAAAATAAAGTACATGCGGCTACAAAACCGGCATGGTATAAGTGATTCACAAATAGGCTAGGCATTTATTCTCCAGAGAAGAAAAATCACAACAGGAGCCGTCTAGCTAGGGAATTGTTGTGCGAGTTAGTCAGGCTTGATTGGTATCATACCCTGAGTCCGCGGTCACGAAGGGGTATTTGGAGTGAGAGTACTGGATACTGCATTTTGGAAGGACTTCCCGAACTGCATTTACACACCTAAACAAATCGGACTCTAGCCCTATCCAAACAGCTCGCAAGGGGACAAGCTTCAAACATGCGCACTGTGTCAAGGGCTTGCTTAGATACATCTGTGCAATGTTAGCGCATTGCCATCCCAACATGTACTGCAGACCCATTCAAGAACCTAAAAAACACCCGCTTAAACAAAAAAAGGTTCTGAGGACGGTAGTATGAGAAAGGAGCAGCACCTGTTCTCTCTGCAATCCAAATAAGTGATAGCTGGAAGCTTCTCTGCTAAGATAACCCATGGGTGGACCAACTGGTTGTGACGAAGGCACACATACTTGACGCGGGTGTTGCCCGGGCGGATGCTGTCCAAGTCCTGGTCGGTCAGTTCACAACCTTCGAGGTGCAGCGTCTACAAATGCGAGGAGATGAGGGGACAAATTTTCTCTCCTGTCCAACTTCTACCTCCAACTGACGGTAACTCCATAGGTGTCGAAGCGCTTCAACGGCAGCCGCCTTGTTGTTTCTCATCTCCAGATCGACTATTGGTCCGAACACCATGTATAGCTAGGAGCTATAGCTAGGCACCGCATTGAATAAGGGTTAGGTAGGAATAAACAATACATGTATGTAGGTAGAAATATACAATTCATATATCAAATGGATGAATGATGATGAATAATGCAAGGGTATTACGTAAGTAAAACACACCCGCTCACATGTGTATTTGCGTACTCCCCCAACTACCGTAACCCGACGCCTAATAAAAATTGACTCCAAGAGTGCAACATTCGGACTAACGGGTAAATCTAACTAGATCTGTCTACAGCACGAAAAAAACAACCTCAACTTTTCATTGCAGATAACATGTGAGCTGACGGTGAGAAAGAGGATTATAAGTGTCAGAATACCGAATAACAAAGGGCTGTCATATCGAAAACGAGCATTTCGTATCGTAACATCACGGCTACAGCGGACAGCTTTTCAGCTTTTGAAGCGGCACGAGAAAAACAACCTCAACTTCTCATTGCAGATAGCATAGCATGAGCTGACGATAAGAAAAAAAGGAGAGTGTCAGCTACCAAAAGCTGTCGTTCAAGAAAACGAGCATTCGTACGTATTGAAAACGACTACCTCGTATAATGGCCGCACTTGACACTTTTAGAGAGTGATGCATACTTCCCCAACTACCGTAACCCGACGCCTGAAAAATTAACTCTAGTGCTCAACATTCGGACTGTCGGGTAAATGTGTCTAAAACTACAACCCGGAGAAAAACAACCTCAACTTTTCATTGTAGAAAACATGAGGTAACGATGTGAAAAAGGATAAAAGGATAGTATCAGGCTACCAAAGGGCTTCCGTAGTTGAGAACGAGCATTTCGTATCGTGACCTGGCCACAGTAGACAGCTTTTCAACTTTTAAAGCGGCACGAAAAAATCATCTTTTGATTGCAGGTAACAACATGAGCTAACGATGAGAAAAAAGGATGGTATCAGGCTATCAAAGCTGTGGTACTTAAAAACGATCATTCGTAATTGAAAACGAGCATTCAAACGTATCATGGCCTTTTAGAACGAAAGCTTTTAGAGAGGATGATGCACATACTCCCCCAATTACAGTAACCCAACGGGCGCCTATAATAAATTGACTCTAGAGTGCAACATTGACTGTCGGGTAAATCTACAGCACAAAAAAAAACAACCTCAAATTTTCAGTGCAGATAGCATGAGCTGACGGTGAGAAAGAGGATAACAGAATAGCATCAGATTACCGAATACCAAAAGGGCTGTCGTGATCGAAAAGAAGCACGCACTCAAACGTAACATGGCCAGTTGATATCGATGGCTTTTAGAGCGGATACATCTCCAGTTACCGTTATCCGACAGACGCCTACCTATAATAAATTGACTCTAGAGTGCAACATTAGGACTGTCGGGTGAATCTACAGCACGAAAAAAAAACATCCTCTACTTTTCATTGCAGACTGCCGTAGTTGAAAACGAGCATTTCGTATCATAACATGGCCACAGTAGACAGCTTTCAGAGCCGCACGAAAAAAAACGACCTACCTTTTGATTGAAGATAACAACAACATGAGCTAACGCTAACGATAAGAAAAAGAATAGTATCGGTCTACAATTGAAAACGAGAAATCGCGTTTAAAAACAAGTATTTCGCAACATGGCCGCAGTTGACAGCTTTTAGAGAGTGATGCATACTTCCCCAACTACCGTAACCCGACGCCTAAAAAATTAACTCTAGTGCTCAACATTCGGACTGTCGGGTAAATGTGTCTAAAACTACAACCCGGAGAAAAACAACCTCAACTTTTCATTGTAGAAAACATGAGGTAACGATGTGAAAAAGGATAAAAGGATAGTATCAGGCTACCAAAGGGCTTCCGTAGTTGAGAACGAGCATTTCGTATCGTGACCTGGCCACAGTAGACAGCTTTTCAACTTTTAAAGCGGCACGAAAAAATCATCTTTTGATTGCAGGTAACAACATGAGCTAACGATGAGAAAAAAGGATGGTAATAGAAGAATTACCAAAGCTGTGGTACTTAAAAACGAGCATTGCATTCGTAATTGAAAACGAGCATTCAAACGTATCATGGCCGCAGTCAAAAGCTTTTAGAGAGGATGATGCACATACTCCCCCAATTACAGTAACCCAACGGGCGCCTAAAATAAATTGACTCTAAAGTGCAACATTGACTGTCGGGTAGATCTACAGCACAAAAAAAACAACCTCAAATTTTCAGTGCAGATAGCATGAGCTGACGGTGAGAAAGAGGATAACAGAATAGCATCAGATTACCGAATACCAAAAGGGCTGTCGTGATCGAAAAGGAGCACGCACTCAAACGTAACATGGCCAGTTGATATCGATAGCTCTTAGAGCGGATACATCTCCAGTTACCGTTATCCGACAGACGCCTACCTATAATAAATTGACTCTAGAGTGCAACATTAGGACTGTCGGGTGAATCTACAGCACGAAAAAAAACCTCCTCTACTTTTCATTGCAGAGAACATGAGGTAACGATGAGAAAAACGAAAGGATAGTATCAGGCTAACAAAAGGCTGCCGTAGTTGAAAACGAGCATTTCGTATCATAACATGGCCACAGTAGACAGCTTTCAGAGCCGCACGAAAAAAAAAACGACCTACCTTTTGATAGCAGATAAAAACAACATGAGGATCGTATCTAAACCTAAGGTGCGACAGCGCGGGCGGTCGCACCTTAGGTTTAGATACGATCCAACATGAGCTAACGCTAACGATGAGAAAAAGAATAGTATCGGTCTACAATTGAAAACGAGAAATCGCGTTTAAAAACAAGTATTTCGCAACATGGCCGCAGTTGACAGCTTTTAGAGAGTGATGCATACTTCCCCAACTACCGTAACCCGACGCCTGAAAAATTGACTCTAGAGCTCAACATTCGGACTGTCGGGTAAATGTGGCTAAAACTACAACCCGGAGAAAAACAACCTCAACTTTTCATTGCAGAAAATATGAGGTAACGATGTGAAAAAGGATAAAAGGATAGTATCAGGCTACCAAATGGCTTCCGTAGTTGAGAACGAGCATTTAGTATCGTGGCCTGGCCACAGCAGACAGCTTTTCAGCTTTTCGAGCGGCACGAAAAAAATCACCTTTTGATTGCAGATAACAACATGAGCTAACGATGAGAAAAAAGGATGGTATCACACTACCAAAAAAGGCTGTGGCACTTGAAAACGAGCATTGCATTCGTCATTGAAAACGAGCATTCAAACGTAACATGGCCGCATTGACAGCGTATAGAGCGGATGATGTATACATCCCCAACTACCGTAACCCGACGCCTGATAAATTGACTCTGGAGAGGGTGCTAATGTAATGGGGGAGGGGGCAATGCACTGTGATCGGCGCCCGGCAATATTTATGTAGGTTTTTGGCCTTATGCTTTACTTTAAAGGGAATCCCTACCTTCTGAAAATAAGGCTTAGGTGGAAATATACTTTTGAGCATAGATACTGACTGATGACTGCAGAATGGTCTCGGGTGAGGAACGATAGCGCGAAATTGAGTGCTCCCCCCCCCCCCCCCACTACATTAGAACCCTCGAGAGCAACATTCGGACTGTCGACTAAATCTAGCTAAATATGCAACCCGGAGAAAAAGAACCTCAACTTTTCATCGCGAATAACATGAGCTAAACGGTGAGAAAAGAGTATAGTACCAAACTAAAGGGCTGTCGTAATTAAAAACGAGCTTTCAAACGTATTAGGTTGTTGCAAAATTAATTTCGGAAATGGACCGCATATTTCAAACTACTATAACTCAGCTTAAACACAAGTTTATTAATCGAAGTAAAAACCATCAGAATCTACATACTTTTGCCAACGAACAGGCAATAAATCTAAGCCTTCTCTATAAAAACTACTATCACGAGAATCAACGAAGTCAAGGAAGGCACATTCAACATCGTCTAAATTAGTAAATTGTTTCTGACGCAGATGAGAATTGAGGGCTCCAAAAAAGTGATAGTCTGTTGGGAAAAGGTCGGGAGAATAGGCTGGGTGAGGGAGAACTTCTATACCCAAGTGGGTCAATTTTTGCCGAGTGATTTGTGAGGTGTGTGGCCTTGCGTTGTCCTGCGACAGGATCGGCCCTCCTCTATTCACCACCGCCGGCCACAATTTTTGCAACTTTCTATAGATTTGCTCCAGATCACAACAGTAAGACTCTGCTGTGACTGTCTGACCAGGTTGCAAGAAACTGTAATGGATTACACCTTTACAACACCACCACACAGTAATCATAACCTTTTTAGGGCGAAGGTCGGGTTTAGGAAAAGTTTTTGGAGGAGCATCTTCATCTACCCAGACTAATTCCCGCTTCCTGTTATCATAAAGAACCCATTTTTCATCTGCAGTTATAATACGGTTTACAAATGGCTCATTTTCATGGCGAACTAGGAGATTAGAGCAGGTGTCGAAACGTGCCAGACGCTGCTCATCGGTCAGGTCATGAGGCACCAACTTCGACATCTTCTTCACCTTGCCGATTGTCAGCAAATGTGTGGCCACTGTAGAGTAATGTACGCCTAGGTCTTCTGCTAACGTACGAGTATTCGTCTCCGGATTTGCTTCGACGGCTCTCCTTAAATCTTGATCATTAAGCGATGACCTGCGGCCGCGACCCGACTTCTCTTCGAGATCAAAATCGCCAGAAGCAAATTTTTTAAACCAGAGCTCCACTGTCCGTTCGCAAGGACAATTCGTCCCAAAAACATTGCTGAGATTACGAGCTCCCTCCGCTGCGGAGTGTTCCAATTTAAACTCATAAGTCATGATGACTCGATAGTCGCGTCGGTTCATGATTATACGCAGCCCTGGAAAAGGCCGGCTGGAAAACTTAGAGCGACATTCATAGAAGTTTCTGAAAGAGCAGAAAAAAACCCACCAAATGGTATGCCTGTCGTTCCTTGGGATGGAATAGTTCAGGGTAAAAATCTACTTATTTATACATACCTTGAAATTGATTTGCACAAATTAATTTTGCAACAACCTAATAACATGGCCGCAGTTGATAGCTTTTAAAGCGGATGATGCGTACTTCCCCAACTACCGTGGCCCGACGCCTGATAAGTTGACTCTAGAGTGCAACATTAGGACTATCGGGTAGATGTACAACACGAAAAAAACAAACTTAACTTTTCACTGCGGAGACATGAGTTAAGGGTGAGGAAAGAGGATGGATAGTACCAGACTATCAAAGATAGTACCAGACTATCAAAGGGATGTCGTAATTGAAAAGGAGCACTTAAACGTAACATGGCCAGTTGACAGCTTTTAGAGCGGATAATGCGCTGCGATCAGTTCGTCCGTATCATCATATTTATGGGAACCAAAACGATCATTAGATTCTTTTGAAGCGATTCTAGTAACGACTTTAGCTAAGTGTCTTAGTGTTAGTAAGTGTGGCTTGCTTAGTTGAAGGGATACATCAAAGTGTACGAACTGGAACTGATAACTGTGGAGGGGCCAAGTGTGGAACGACAACACGAAAATGAGTCCCTTCAAACTAGCACGAACAATTTCTCGCATCACACACACAGGGAACTTACATGTGATTTGAAAGAAAAACTGTTCCATCCTCTGTAAGATAGAAAAAGCTATTCAAGCCAGGAGATGTGACTCCTATCCTAAGTCTAGGAAGGGGAAGAAGGGGAAGGAACCCTGGGCGAGTGAACCACCACTTTCACGCAACAAACCCCTTTTTGCATAAGGATATTGTTTCACTGACCCGAGGCACTGTGGGAGCGACAATATAATAGGTTTACATCTATACATTATCTCCCATATATGCTTCCTGTAGCATGAGTAAAGGAAGCATATATCCGAAACAAGAACACCATATCAGGCAGAATTACAGTCCATGACGACATGTAAAGAACATCCTGTAGCATGAGTAAAGAAGCACATCAAGCAGATTCAAAATAACAACACCATACCACACAAACAACACCATATCACACTTACAACCGAATACAACATGAAGAAGTCAAAAAACATCGCGACTTGCATCTTGGTTCCGCGCAACTAGACTGGCACTGTCGCATTAAGGACTATCCGACTACGAAAACTCGCATTACATTTTCATATTCCACCCCCTCCCCAACTACCTTAGCGCCGAGTTCAGTTCTGGTCACTTAAAGCGAAACACTCGAAAAAAAGGAACAAAAAGTTCATCTCCTTATTCCGATCGATGCCACGTGGCAAATTGAAAGTGCATCATTCTGTAAAAATCCTGGCGGGACCCAAATATAATCCACAACAATGGCCGGCTAAGCCGCGGCGGGCAGCAGAGAGCAGTAGTCGCGCTAGTTGTGGCGTCACAAGTTTGTAAAAGTGCACGACATTCTGTAAAAATCCTGGCGGGACCCAACTTTCATCTTTAGCAGTAGCTGGCCGAGCCGCGGCGCTCAGCATTGAGCAGTAGTCGCGCAAATTGTGACGTCACAGCAAATTAATTGTTCGCGCCAATTTACCGTCGAACTGTGAAAATCGCTAGAGGACCCTCACTGGTCCCGCCACGATCGCCAGCAACACACCTGCCCCCGCTACAATCCTCCTAATTTGGCAGCACATGTCGTTAGTAACCTTAGCTGTAACAGAGCCGTTGGGCGAGTCTGACCAATCAGAGACGAGCAGCTCGCTCGTGATTGGTCGACGACTACAAGCACCGCCTTTTGACAGCACACTCCAGTACCTACGGCAAGTTAGCAGTGGACCCGTAGTACTGCGACTCCGCCCTCGCTCCGCCCAAGGGTGGAGTCAGCCAATCACAGAAATCAGCCGACCAATCACAGAGCGAGGGCGGGGTCTGGCAGTTGTACTGTCATATCCTGCATTTGAATTTATGGCTCCAGCACTTCTGGAATCATGCTGGACTTCTATCAGAGCATGGAAAAGGCGGTGGAATTCGCAGTGACTCGCCAGCTTTTTTCCTGCTTCGTTTCGCGTCTCAGCCGAGTGCCGTCCAACGAAGAGTTCTCCAGGTTTGCGGGCGCCTATTAGTGCATTGAAATCGCCGCCTTCTACGACATAGTGGCTTGTTTGAGTGAGCACGAGGTCGGTTAGCTGGTCGTAGAAGTCGTCATGCTCTTCCTTGTCTTTGTCTGCCGTAGGGGCATAGACTTGAATGAATGAAACAGTCTTTTCCTTGATGAGCGAGGCGGTCAGCACTGCGAAATGATGGCCGTGGAACGCAACACTAACTACGTTATTGAGGAAGTGTGGTGCTATGACAAAACCCACGCCACCGGTTGTTGAGTTAGCCCTTCCGCGGTCCGAGAAACACTCCTGTTCTATCACTCTGCGTGCAAAAAAGCGGTTTTTTCCTTTTCGTTTCACTTAGTCCAATGACATCAAACTTGATCCGTTTCGCTTCATCGATGAGTGCCGAGAGCTGAGCGGCCGAACCGATGCCGCGACAGTTGTATGTGCAAGCAAACAGATGGCTCCTCTGGTCCGTTTTCTGTGGTAGCCTGTGGCCCAGAAATTTCTTCGCCTTTGGCTGTGTGCATATTCAGCGCTCGGACTGGGCAGAGACGCCCTGCAGGGGACTAAGGCGATGACGAGAAGTGGTAGTAGCGGTTTTCCCACACACCCACCCGTCCCACAAGATAGCCTTGCTAGGGCGTTCCTGTTACTCAATTAAGTGGCCGTCTTACCATGAGCTTAGGCGCTTTGGGTTTCTTAGTCACGAAGGACGGTATGAGGCTTGGACAAACCCTACCCAGAAGGGTGTTCCAGCCTTCGCCACAAGCTCGCAAACCACGGCAAGGTGGAACCTAAGTGCGAGATTCTATGACATATGCAGTGATAAATATGTAGTCCTGAGTGCACCAGTACTATTCAGTGTCCTGATATGATGCAACAACTCCACAGTAAACTACCAACATTCAATAGAATTTCTTATTGCAACATGCAACTTGGAACTAGTGCAGAAGGGGTTCGCGCAGGAATAGCATTCTCTTAGGCGTGGCAGAAACTCTCACTGAAATTGGCCCTCCCAATACCTGCATTGAGCATCCTGAGCGTTTGTACTAGCCCGTGCAAAGAAGGAGTTGCTAAACTGCTCAGGTCACGACAGATCAAACGCAATTTCCGTGCCTACAATACCCCGATTATCATCTGGCCGTGCTCAATCTACATCTGAATTTTCGCGCGTAGATTCGGAGGAATCTACAAATGACTAATCGAAAGCAATGTAAGTATGCGGCTTGGGTATGCTCTCTTTTAGAAAGAACTACACCGTTCTCGTTCCAGAGCTGAACCTTCACAATCTCAACTCCACAGCATGTTCTTTCAGGCAGGATTCGCTTCCTAGCCGCTCTGAAAGGCCTGATAGGCGGAAAATCGATATCCGACCCTAAGTCGGATTAATCTCGGTTCGGCCCCTAGTAGCGATGGGCCATCGCTTCGATAGCTACCGCGTACGACACGACCGGCAACCACAGTCCATAATCTACAAAATCGTCTCGCTGGCTTTGAGCAAGCCTTATATGGCCGTCTGAGAAGGCTGGACTGGAGTGGACGGCTACCTTTCTGCCATTGGTTGATCTTTCCCGCCAAATCTCTATGCCATCAGCCATCCTTTGTTGCTCGGTACCGATCGCGACTAGCCATGCCCACCCATGTCTTCCGGAACGTCCACCATGGATATGAGCCAGCAGCTTTAGTAATAAACAACAAAATAGAAGAACAGCACACAATATGAGGCAAAATACACTTCACCTGTACTGCAGTAACATAACAGTATACAATAAGGCAGGACACACTTCAATAATATGACTGCCAATTTTTTGCCAAACTCGCAGATTTTCGGATAGTGACACTCGAACAGTAAAGTTGTAGGACGACGGAAGAATTTCGAATTTCAATGTATTATAACCATAGAGAAAAACTACTAAACTCGAACTGTTTTTGTTCTTACACAAAGGGGTCAATTAGCTCGAGCCATGTAGACACATTCTTCCTCGATGCAGCGGTCGCTGTAATTGTCACGTATAAATAACAATTGCCATGCAACTGTCTCATTCGGCGTCCTTTTTTTCCTGCTCGAGAGACTGTTACTTGGAAGATGCTAGTGCATGATTGAAAGCTCATACCCGGAAAATCATGGAAAAGCAAGCATTCAGCTCCCAGAACTAATCATCTGCTGTGCGTTGCTATTGAATCACAACGTCACACGAAGCTTGGGCCGAGCAGAAAGCTTATCAACTAGGGAAATACAAGTGGAAGGTAAAGAAGTAGAAGAAACGAATCACTCTCTGAGCTTGATTGCTATTTTCAAGGCAGCGGCTCCGCAGAACACTTGTCGAAACGAGTTAGCCCGTACATAGTGCTTTATGTGTCTCAGACTCGTGCTTATGTAGTCACATGACGCTACTATACAATATCACTATAGTGCTTGCAAGATTTGTTGTAAATTTTAGCTCACGAACAGTAAGCACAGGACTTTCTGGTCTTCGAGGTTCACAGGAGGCCGATTCTGATATGAGAATCAGCTTGCAGGCTTAATTTTCCAACTCTACGCATAAGTATGCTGATGGGCCCAGAAAATTCTGTTATGCCGCTGGGAAGGTTATGGAATCCATCGCTGCGATGATGAGATCAGTGTTTGTAGCAGGCGGAGGCTGCAGGAATTCTCCTTCCTTCCGTCATTAATTTGCGGACTGTTACTCAAAATGAAGAAAATGAAGAAGTTGCCTCACTTTTGAAAGAGTATTTATGGATTTTACGTGAGCGAAACCCGTGTTGTAGACTCACAACCTCTCATAGTAATTCTACGACAAATGCACAAATGTGTCAGTTGAAATGTAGCCGTAGGCAAAACCTCACTGCGTCCCAAGTAGGTATCCCAAAGAAAATGTAACAAAGGCCTTATTTACAACTTACGTACAAGAACTTCAAATATGTATTTCACTGGGTATTTATACAAAATAATGTAGGCGGACGTATTACCTAATCTATAAATTCGCCACCGGTTGACTCTTGGGATAATTACTAGCAAGCATGAAAGGAAAAGCCGCGCCCAAGAGTCACTACTTCATAGCGCGCGCTCTGGACGCGCTCCTTCAGCATACGTTTGCGTTGAGTTGGAAAATTAAGGCTGCAAACTAATTCTTATATCAGAATCGGCCTCCAGTGAGCCGCGAAGACGAGGAAATCTAGTAGTTACTGATTGTGAGAAAAAATTTACAACAAATCTTGCAAGCACTATCCTACTATATGTAACTCGCTTAGTATGTCTGTGGGTGTATGAGTTTGTCCGTCTGTCACGAAATTCATATCTCGCGTCGCAGTAAAGCTGGGTCCATGAATTTTACAAGTGATGTAGGGGGTGGCAAGGGGACACTAACGGTGGTGGAACGAAAGTGATAGCAACTGTTGAGGGCTGATAAGGAGCCCCAGAAGACGAATGTTGTCAAATCCGCTTAGCCTTCCGCGTTGTTCCAAAAGCGCTGACTTTCACAGGTGTTCAGCAGGGTGGGCCAGCTACATTAATGGTGGTTGACTCGCCTGATAACGATTGATAAGATTCGATAAGGAGCGTAAAAAGGGTAGAGTAGTCAAATCCGTTACCAGTGAGCCACTGAGGCCGTTGCTTGCTAAGCAAGTGGCCGTGCTGATGAAATAGTGCCTCGTCACAGAAAAACCTACATAACTTTGCTCAGAGAATCGTTCTGCAAATTTCGAATACAGATTCGGGATCAGCGTCCGAAAATGCGTCGGACCATATGTATCCCATTCCGAATGGCCACTTCGACCTGGGGTCCTTCCCTTGTAAGTGCCATCCATGTGCGCGGGTACGTTCGATGGCGGCAAGCTCTTTCACGTGAATATCACATGGCCAACAAGAAATGGAGATGTCCACCGACGTTAAGGAAATGACCGAAAATGGGAAATGAACAGTTTCGTCACCAAGGAGGCTTTTATACATCTTTCGATAGTATTTCTCGTGGAGAATCGAATGGTACTTATTTCATGCACAAAGCTCTGTCTGAAAATGAATTATAGGGTGACTTTTCAACAGAGCATACGCAGAAGTGACATTCAGGGCCACACCAAGGAAGATGGACTCTTTTGAAATCTCGGAAACTCCAAAAGTTTTATACAACTTTGAGCTTAGATTAGGATTTCGAAAGAATTTCGTCAGTGGTTCATCAACTTTCGAAAAAAATTTTCCCTTATACTTTCCAGAATGTGAAAAATGACTTACTATGGAATTGAAAAAATTCAATTACATTTTTCACATTCTAATTACAAAATTAGAATGTGAAAAATGACTTACTATGGAATTGAAAAATTCAATTACAGTACACCTGCTCGTAGATCTCAACGAGCTGATTACAGAAATACAAACTACTTCGATCAAAAACCAATAGTGAATCGATTTATCGCGAAAAAACGACAAAATGCGTCAGTTTTTGATTTTTTTTTTGAACTTTCACGGCACTGGCTGTGCTATGTCTGTCCATCTGACCAGCTCACCGGCCCGACTCCAAGAATACTTTTGTCAATTCTCGCGTCTTCTCTGACCCAATACACAACCCCTGGGCCGCCGTCAGACTTTGCGATCTAGCGATTATGCGACGTCTCGTGTTAGCACGCGATACTATGATTGTGTGATTGTGCGATGCCGCAACATCGCGTGCGGAAATGCGGCGCCACAAAATCGCAAATTTGTAAAATCGCAAAGTCTGGCACCACCCTTACTTGGGGATTCGTCAACCCGTACTCGAACCAGCAGCCTACAAGCGCGCGAAATCGTGATCACACCGAGCAATACGGCAATAGGGCCACTACCATGACCTTTCAACGTTTTTTTTCTTTTTATGGATGAACATACTTCATCATATTCGCATCATATTCGTTGATTTGTATGTGTACAGGTGACTTCTTGATTCTTTGGCTTCTCTGTGGACCAGACACACACTTTTATAACCTTTATAAGTTTATTAAAACTCATCCACGATTTATTAGGAAGATATAAAGATTGGCAATGAAATCACACAAAAAGGTGGAACCATGAGAAACAGAAACAGCTCACTGGCCACTCATTATTGGGAGAGGCACTGATAATGATGATAAAACACGCACAGTGTATCTGTCTAGCAACGTTATGGAATCGCGATATAGATCACAGATCGAGGATAACAGTTAAGAGAATCACGTCCATGGCTCCACCCACATTTAAAATTGAAGTCATGGTCACGAAAACGATTAGGTAATGTCACATCTATCTATGGACGTTGAATGCCGCCTGGTAATTTATTTACGAGCAATTAGGCCGTATTGTTTTGGTCGAAGAAGCGTTTCTACCACGGCATCCTCCAGATCATCCAACTCAGCCTGTACCTCACCAAGGTCACTGAAATAGCAAAAGTCAACTGCTGACTTCGAAGACATGGTAGGTAACAATTTTGGCTTACGGTAGGACCTACCGTAACGCGCTTAATTTGTTAGGTTGCAGACATTGCTTACACGGCACTTTATTGAAACGTCAAGTGTGAATTCAATGGATTTTTCTTACCACGGACACCTCTTTTCTTACCCTTTCGCCTATTTCAGTGTTTCACTTGATTGCTGTTGTTATTGTTGTTTCTCTTATTTCACATCATCATGTGTAAATGAAGTACACCCTACGATACAACAAATTACATCTTCTGAGCGGACAACTCGGACAGGGGATGTTGCGGTTCGAAGAAGTGCGCGGGAAACGCGAATACAAATCACAACGTCGCGCTTTTGATTATTTCTTTTAACCTCGAATGTTCGTTTCAAAACGTTCGCTTCTTCCCATTTTGCTCTTTCTCCTGACCCCTCCGGGTTCCTTCAAAGTGGACCTAAATAACCATCCTACCTTTCTTTTTTGCCAGGAGGCGTCTTCAACTCGATATAGTACTTGATCTTTGGCTCAGCACCAGATGCACGTAGTGTAGCAATACTACCGTTTTCCAGAGTGAACGTAATCATTTCAGCAGAAGTTGATAATGGTAGTACCTGGAATAGATGATTTCGGGTTTTAGTAGAACAACCGTGAGGCAATTTCGTTTACAACTTACCGGCTTATTTTCTGGTTGCGAATTATCGTATCCGATAGTAAGGTCCCTGATGTACTTCACCTTATGTGGTCCAATATTTTCAGGGAACTGAAATAGTTTTTTTTTCCGAATTGTTTTTCTTTTCCGAAAACAGTTGTAATCAGCGAACAAGGTCCATTACGTCTGGCTATTAAGGAGGATCACTAAAGCTTTGCTTCACTCGGGAATTGGGAAGAACATCCATTTTTATCAGAAATCAGTTATCCTCAGAATATCTTTACAAGAAATATTAGGACTTAGCATGTTACTGGAATCGATAGGGATGCGCCATGAACGGAAGTCTGTTAGAATTAAAGCGATATTTGAGAGTGGCTTTGGCTTACATGATGGGTTCCATGAAAAGTGAGAGCAAAAGGCTTGACTGAGTGAAGAGAATTCCATCGAAAAGACGATCTACGGGCTTGCGACAGCGCCATCTACCATTTCTCCATCCCGCATACCTTCGTACGCCGACTGCTTTATTATTTGACAGATTTCATAGCGCTGTAAATCACTCGCCCAGACCAATTTCGCGGAACCAAATTCGTGGATCGATTACAGAACGCTGTTTTCCGCGCTCTCCCCGCAATTCACCACCAAGCAAGCGAACCTGCTGTGCGCCTCGGGGAGAAGGGTGGAGCGAAAAGCTGCTGTGTACAGCTGAGAGATGTTTGTCAAAAGTGGCCCGTTTCGTCTACGACGCACTGGAGAGGCAGTTCAGCTGGTCGACACGCTGCTGGTGTCGTTCAACCCCTCCCAGGGAGCGGTGAGGAGTGTGAGTTGACGGTCTTGTAGTTGACTCAACTTCGCTAGAACACCCGAACGTAAGTTGTGACTCTAGGCCATCAACTCTCAGAGCCCACAAGGACAAGTGGGCACTCTCCGTTGCTTCCCTGCCAATTTTTGCAACGGCTCGTTCGCGAGCCGTACCGTGTTGGGTTGTGGAAGTCTCTAACAGAATATGATAGCGAACAGCATGGGTATTCCGTTCTCTAAGAGAACATGATAGCGAACTACATGGAAATCCCGTATCAACTATAAACGTGAAAAAATAGGAAAGAATCTAATCGAGAGAAATAAATCATGAGCAGAGAGCAAAGAGAAACTCAAAAAAACCATAAAAAATGAAAATGACGCAAACTAATGCAAAGGATATGAGAGCTGAATTTTTCCTGCTCTCTCCCTCTACAAACCCCCATGCCCTTGTTTGAGTCAGTTTCTATCATACCAAAAAACCCACCTTCTGGTCCTTTCGCAGTGTAGCGAATATCTCTTTGGTGACTGTTGGACTCGGTGTAAACCAATACGATGCACGAACAAGGTGGAAACCATATCTGGAATTCAGTAATAAAAGTGGTGACTCCACGAATATTTTTCTACTCAGAGCCTATTCCAGCACATCGGTGTCAACGCGAGTGATATTCTATGGAAGATTTAATTTGACTTAGAAGGGCTCAAGAAATGAGAGGAGGGGGTTGAAATAAAAAAATTGGAGCTACATATAGGCAACCCAAGTGAAGGTGATTGTCCTAGAGGGTTTTCCCAACCTTACCGTGGAGCATGGGGTTGCAGTGAGGTGAGCGAGTTGGACAAATCGTGTCGTCACATTGTGAACGGTATTCTTGAGATAAAAAACCAAAAAAGACCAAAACTCAGTGGTCCACGCACAGATTCATGTAGATAAGGGCTCCAAGGAGAGAAAAATTAATGAAAAGTGTAGGAAAAATATTTTACACCTGATGAACATTGGAAATCCAAGAAACTACCATGTAATACGGATTTTCCATTTTTACAAGGATTACGATGTAAGGCTGCCGACAGACTTTGCGATTTTGCGATTTTGCACCGTCGCTTTTTCGCACGCGAGACTACTACCTTGAAATTGTGCAATACCACAACTTCGCGTGCGGAGCCGCAACACCATAAAATCGCAAAATCGCAGAATCGCAAAGTCTGACGGCGGCCTAACACAGATTTTCCATTATTACAGGGACTACAATGGACCGTAATCCCACTGAAGGTAATACAAAAAAGCAAGCTTACTTGGTGTAAATTTCGAAGAGCTGATCTTGTAGTGTTTTCTTCTGAGGTTGTAACCATGCGGCCATTTCAGCGAACATTGCTCCTGCGCTCAATCCATCTTGCAAGAAATTATCCTCACGTGGTTCTTGATTCGTGAAAGTTTTCGGGGTTCGCCGGAAGCTCCTACAGGATTGATAGCGATCTTTTTTTCCGCCCAGAAACTTTCGACGGCTCTCATCATGCTAATACTTATGCACACTAAACACACTAAGGCACTCTGTTCTATGCAAACGGGTTAGAACGTCACGATAGGACAGCACCCATCACGTATTGTAACTCACCTTGTCGAGCATGAACTAAACCAGAGACATCGATCGATACGCATCGTATTCCTCGCAACAAAACTCAAATGTCGCACGAATTGGACATACCTCTTGTTTACAACACTTTCAGACTTAACTGCTACCACAATCGTAATTTTCATGAATGGCCAACATAATCTTAAACACCTTTTCTGGAAGCTAGAGAGAAAACCCCTCGAAGGGATGGGATCTGATAGTATTCCTCAGAGCAATAAAATTTAACTGAACAAGGGGGATGGGCTATAGGGGTTTGATCTCACCACATTGGTAGGTGGCACGCTGAGCACATTGGTCAGTTCCCACTTCTGCGCACTTCTTATTGGTGCCTCTAGAGGCTCACCAATGAGGAACACCAATGACTCAAGGACCTCGCCCACTCTCTTGACTAATCCACAACGTCGTTAAATCGATACCCTATATTAGCCGAGGAAGTTTCCTCGAACTAGGTTCATGTTCTCCAGAGGCCTGAAGGTAGCTCAAAGCTTTTTGATTTGTAAAATATCGAAACAAGCGCCTCCTGCCCTTTAGAGCGGAACAAGCGCCTCCTCCCCTCTGGAGGGAATAGGTGCCTCCTCTCCTCTAGAGGGGAGGAGGCGCCTGTTCCGATATTTTGCAAATCAAAAAGCTTCGAGCAACCTTCAGGTCTCTGAAGAAGATGAGAAGGTCGAAACGTTAGGCCAATAAAGTTTCACCTCATGACCTACATAAAGCATAAAAAAGAAAAACAATTTTTTCGAACCTTTATTCCCCAGGTTCGATAGTGTTATTTCCTCTTTCCTGAACGGTGACAGCCTGTTATGTCTCTGTTCTCAAAACCACCCCTCGATCCCAAATTTAATCGACAATGCAGCGCATTATTGCCAGCAGCCTGGTCTAATAAATACTGAAGGGATCCCGGGGGTTCCATAAAGTTCTCAAAAAAAAAGAATCCATCACCGAAATCCAATAATCTTCCGTTGTGGCTATTACTATAACCAGCTCAATTATTCCTTATGCTTCCTAACTACGTAATACCGCTATTCCAACAGAAAATAATAATAAGGACAAGACAGCAGCCTTCACCTTGTCCATCGTATGTCCAGGCATGAATCCGATACTCTCCTCCCAGGCGAGTATCACATGCTTGCCTTCCTCTCGTAGTTTATGTGCTTTGTAACCCATCCATTCAAATCCAGTTAACGTCACATCGCTTTTGAATCCTAAAAGGTAAAGCAATGAAATGAGAGGGAAGCAAATCAATCCTTTTTTTGAGATGCGCCAAGCATTTCTCTTCCATTCAAAATCACATTTTATTTTGGAGGTTTGTTTGGCTCATAGTGCTATTTACAGAGCTAGACGATGTCCAAGCAAGTGGTTCAAGCGATGAAGGGCATAACGCTTCTCAAAAGAACTTATCAGCGAAACACCGTTCCTAAGCGATGAAGGGCATAGCTGACTTGGACGAAATTCGAGCCGCCCAGGCTAATCAGACCTTACACGTAATTTTGAGAAATAAAACAAAATTATAAAGAGACCTTGGAAAAAATTCCCGAGGTTCAATTTCATTTGAGGAATATTGATACTTACCTTCTTTGTCAGCCATTGTTTTGACAATTTGCGAGGAAACGGCGCTGTTCAAAACGTACACATCAGATTTTTTCACAGTTGGGTGCGCCTGAATAGGATAACGATAACATTTATGAGTCTTACACGAAAACATGAAAAAAGATTTTAAAAAATCAAAATAAATCGAAAGATGTTATCTTACCTTTGACCAGTTCGTCCAGACCCACCACGTCATAAGAGCACCCATTTCATTCCCAGTGAACACCTTCCAAGTACCGCTGAAAGCTTGTCACATAAAGCACTTTTTTCAAAAATGTATTCTTTTCAATAACATGAGTCTTCAGGTTCGGGGCGGATCCTGACAATCGTTGGACGGTTCATCATAGGCGACGGAGGATAGCGGCATCGGTAGAAACCGCACACCGTACCAGGGTGCACCGGGAGTCGAGAACTCCTCGGAAGGGGAGGGGGGGGGGTCGTATTCGACCGGCAGCAGGGGTCTTAATTGCACAGGTGAGACATGATCCGGGATTGTTTTGTGTAAAAGCGATCTTATGGTTATACTCTGTACATATTAATTCTGAGCAAATGCTTCGTGCCTCCGTAATCTTTCTTTGCTAATCTTCCTTTTGTCAGAAGTTTCCTTCTCATAAAAAAGTTTGTGTGTGTAAGTTGCCTTTGTCCCTTACACTGGTTCCTTTTACTATTAGGTTGTCCGAAAAGTAATGAGACAAATGTCGTAGTGCAGTGCTTCGTCGGTAACTTTATTACAAATCAATATCATTTACTATAATATTCGCCATTGTGTTCCTTCACATACTGCCATCTTTGCGGCAGAGATCTGATTCCATTAGCAAAGAACTCCGGAGGCTTCGACTTCAAGAAGTTGTTGACAGCTAATTCGACGTCCTCCCGATTGGTGAATTTTTTTCCAGCAAAAGAGGATTGAAGAGAACGAAATATGTGGAAGTCTGATGGAGCGAGATCTGGTGAGTACGGTGGATGGGGTACAAGTTCGATCTCCAGCTCACTCAGCTTACTCTGAGTCCTTTTCGACGTGTGTGGCCTGGCGTTATCCATGAGGAGTAGGATTTTGCCTCTCCTACGACGGCGACTACGCAGAATTTCAGCTACTCTTTCCAGCTGAGTACAGAATCTTTCAGAGTCGACCATAGAACCAGTTGGAACCAGTTCCCAAAACACCGGGCCTTTAAGATCCCACCAGAATGAGAGCAACTCCTTCTTGTCATGATCGGGATGTTTCGGCTTTGGTTTCGGCTATTCATCGAAGTCGACACAATACTTCTCATCCATGGTAACGATGGAGTCGATCCAGGAAAGCGTGCGATGACGGCTGAGCAGAGAAGTGCACACTTCAACACGCTTCTTCTTGTCGTGAGGGATGAGAGCGTGCGGAAGAATCCGAGGCAACTTTGCCACTTTACCTGACGCACGAAGAACATCGTGTACCGTGATTTAGGAGCACCCGAGGAGGTGGCAAGCTCGCGCACTGTAACGTTAGGTCGTTCCTCACAGATGGCAAGTATGAGCTGCTTCTTTCGCGTCAGTGGACGTCCTGAACGACTACAGTCTTCGAGACATTTTCCTCCTTTGTCGAACTTGCCGTACCATCTGAAGCGCGTCGCTCGAGAAGGTGCTTGATCCTTCATTTCTTCCAGAAGAAGCCGATGGGCCTCATCCGCGGATTTACCTGAACGATAGTGTAGAAGGAGAGCTGCCCGATCCAGCTTTTTTTTCTCATCCATCTTTAGCACGTTTGTGAAAGATGAAAACAGTATGGACCATATGTCCTTGGTGGCATATATGTACTGGACTTGAAATACTAAATTCCAGAATTTTGTCCTCTCACGACTTCGACGTCCAAAAATACTTAATGTTGAATCTCACCACTGCATTTGTCTCATTACTTTTCGGACAACCTAATAGTTTTATTCTGCAGAAGGCTACGAAGGGTAAGCAGAAGTTGAAGGGGGGGAGTCGTATGTGTGTCACCGTAAAGGGGAGGGTGGTATTGGAACAACGATTTTCCTCGACACCTAAGAGTGCCCTGCACCGTACCCTACATTTGTTAGTACCCCACAGTAGGCATTACTTACTTCCATGTTTTTTTGTCGCAACGTGACAGGCGTGCCATATGGGAGGGGGGGGGGCGTGGATAACGTCAGATAGCCACTTTAGACATTGTTCTATGATGGAGAAAGTTTGACAAATGGAAAAGCAACCATCGAGCGTGGAAAGGGGCAACATCAATCCATCTAATCGTAAGGGTGGGTACCCCTACGGCAAGATTTCGCACACAGAGGTGTCGCATAGTACGCGGTGCGCCACTCTAGGGGCGCCGCTGACAGTGTAATCGCGTCAGGATTCAACAACAGCGGCCCCCCTCACAAGAAATATGTGACAGGGAAACCAATCCGGTTTAGTGAAAGGGAGATTATGTTTCTCCATACATGAATCAGATAACATACTCAGGTTTCCTTTCCGCTATTTGTACTCCGTCGGCATCGGGATCATTCGCGATAATGAATGATGAATTATATGCTTCAGCCGTTTTGAAGGAAAGCGCTAGAACCTATAACCAGTAAAATGTAATTATGGAATTTACTAGGTGAGGCGTACATACGCCAGTGAGAATCTAGAAAAAGTGTGACACAAAACGTGGGAAAAGACAGTGGAGGGAAAAACTTGGGAAACTTTTAGGAACATCTGAAAAAAAAAACATCACCTTAGCACCTTCTTCAGGATTTGGGAATGGAACTGTTGGGAACGTGGGATCGGCTTCCTGTTGTTCCTTAAATATGATAAATTGATCGATTCCTCTTTTTATTAATGAATGGTACAGAGTACATACCTGAACAGAGATGATATGATCCTCCGGGAAACCAAACTCCTTAAACATACGTTTGGCATAGCGATAACCAACACCGTGGAATGCCGAATAGGTGACTTTCAATGGAGTGGCTTCATTTACTTTCCTGGCAAATGCGGAGATCAATCGTTTGGAGCGGGAAAAATTTTAAAAAGATAAGCTCATCCATGGTTGCCACACGCAGCAGGGTCACTAACTGTAAGGCCACAATAGGCCAGCAAAGGCATTGTTGAGATCCACCAGGCAAGGGTTCAATCGTTGATGTGATCGGCTTAAAGGAACCGGAAGGGGGTCCGAAACCAGAAGAAGATGCAAAGAAATGAGCATTTTGTAATGAACACTCAAGGTTAGAAGCGACAATAGGCGAAAAAACCCGGACTCAAAGGCGCGACGCTGCGGTGTGTATTTGCATCCCGTTCGCATCAGCGCATCCATTCCGAGTTGTCCGCTGTAGGAGACGGGCCGTGGGCCAACGTTAGTTGCAGCACCTGACTCCCAGCGCAGTGGATTGGCCATTCCCAACAACATTAGCATTCATGTAAGTACATCTAGAAACAATATAAGAAAGAACAAAGTGAAAAGTAAAGGAAAAAACAAAATTATAATAGAAATATCTTATTTTGGCACCATGCCCAGGCGTCAAATTGGCGAGTTTGTGCAATGGCGGCCACTTAAACTCGTCCACACTACGTCTGTTCTACCGTAAGCCAAAATTACCCCCTTCTGGTGTCTTTAAGGGTTGCCCTCGTCTCTCGTCTCTCGTCTCTTTGCCCTCATCTTTTTTCCCGCTCTTTCCTGTCCTCAAGCAACTCCCAGTGTAGTGATCGAAGGTCGTCGCTGCTGCGCGTTGCCTTGCGAAGGACCTGAGTAGGCTGCGGTCATACTTTGCGGTGCCGGCACAGGGCATGGCTGCGTATCCCTGCGTCTCCGCCTATGAAGCCCCGCCTCGTTGCCTCGGTTATCTCTGCACCTCCCCCGTGCCACTCTCCCTCGCTGCCTGTGAACGCAGCCACGCCCTGCTGGCGGTGAGTATGACCGCAGGCGCAGATGTGACTTTGTCGCCAAAATTTCCAACTTTCCCGGTTCATCTTTTGTTTGTCTCTTTCTGCTGTACTTTTATTTAGTTTTGATGACCAGACCTGCCAAGAAACAAGAAAGAAAACTGCAACTCTCAATTCCGTATCATCGCTCTCCGATACGAGCAAGCTTAATCTTATGCCAGCATGCCAGTGTCAGAGGACGGGGCTCAGTATACTAGAGGGTCTCCCGATTAATCCTGACCTTTCTTCTAGTTTTCATATTGCGATAATATCGAAGTTAAAATCAAAATGACAAACTTTTAGAGAACAAAAATAAATACGCCGAGGACATTGAAGCTTTGGCAAAAACTTACTTGTGGTAGCACAGCGTTGAGCGTTCGATCTCGAAGTACGGATCAATTGAGGTGTCTGCTGATTTTAGTAGAGGATTCTTCATCAGATCAGCTGTCTCCCAATAATCATTCGATAATGGTTGAGATTCTGCCTCCGCAAATCGAATGATCTCGGTATCATGCGGATCAATAATCTGAAAAGCGCATAATTACCGTTATAATTGATGAAAGGATAAAAAATAAGAGGTAGACAAATCACCTGGGCTCCATTGTTCCAATAGACTTTGTAACCATTGTCATCTTTCGGATTATGTGAGGCCGTTATGATCAGCCCAGCATCACATTTCAGGTTTATTGTCGCCCATGACTAGAACGGCTCGATCTCATGCGGATCAATATTTACAAAAAAGGAGACGATAAACAAGAAAGTCTATGAACTCACAACAAGTGGTGTCGGACATGCTTCAGAGAAGAAATAGACAGGAACGTTGTTACGTACAAAGACATTGGCAGCGAGTTCAGCGAATCTAAATAAGGTGAATGATGGGGCCTACATTTCATTTCCATGCATATTACTAGGACCATACGAAGTCAGTCAATCATCTCTGATCAGCACTTCTCTCCGTGTAATTAGATGAGTCTTTAGAAAACTTGTAGGCAGAGCTCTCTGGGGCGAAGCTCCCGCGCGAGCTTCCCGGCTACGAGAACATAATGCCACGTTTCGACGCCGGCAGGGCATGGCTGCGTTTACAGGCAGCGAGGCAGAGTGGAACGATGAGGTGCACAGACGACGCAAGCAGCGAGACAGTGTGCCATAGGCGGAGACCCAGAGACACGCAGCCACGCCCTGCCGCTGGCACCGCAGAGTATGAACGTGACCTAACTAAACATCACGTACCGCCTACTATTATGTCGACCATCGTAACCGATTGCCACTCCATTCAATTGCTTGCCTTTGAACACACTCAATAGATATTTTGCAAATCCGTTTGTGACGGTGATGATTGTTAAATCATTCAAACGGCCAAATCCAGCTTCCATACGAGCACGAATTCCTTAGAACAATTGATTGAATTTCATGGTAGCGCAAGAGGAGCAAGACTGCAGTGAATCTTACCTGCAGTACCGAAAAGAAGTCTTGCATTCATTCGAGCAGCTAGTGCCTCAATGTCGTCCTGCTTTGCAAGTGCATCGATTTCTTCTCTAGTTTTCTTATTCTGTAATATTAATTGATTGAAATAATTTTTCAGAGAAATTATCCATCGCAGTTCCACTTGACGACATTTGCCATTTCACGCTCCTTATCATATCTTATCAACCGTTATAAAGTTGGACCATCCACCAATAGTGTTCCCGTTCCACCCTGCTGAACACTTATGAATGTTAGCGCCCTAGGGTCAACGCGAAAGACGAAACCGACTTGACGACATTTGCCTTCCGACGCTCGTTATCATATCTTATCAACCTTTATAAAATTGGATCATCCTTCAATAGTGTTCCCGTTCCGCCCTGCTAAACGCCTATGAATGTCAGCGCACTAGGGTCAACGCGAAAGACGAAACGCACTTGACGACACTTTCCATTTCACGCTCCTTATCGTATCTTATCAACCGTTATAAAGTTCGATCACCCACTATTAATGTTCCCGTCCAATCCCGCAAAACACTTATGAGTGTCAGCTCTCTAGGACCAACCCGAAAGGCGGAACGACTTTGGTGACATTCGCCTTTTGAGGCTCCTTATCAGTGCGTATCAGCTGCTATCACTTTCGGTCCACCACCGCCTGGGTCCCCTTACCACCCCCCATATCATTTGTAAAATTCAGCGTCCTAGCTTTGCTGTGTCGCGAGATATGAATTTCGTGACAGACAGACGGACACACACACACACAGACATACTAAGCGAATTATATATAGTAGGATTATATGAGTGTAGTCGGACGGAGATGATTCCAACATGAGAACATTTGTGATAAGCATTACGCGAATGTTTCTGAGTGAAGCATTCTGTGATCCAATTACATTGTTTTCGATTACTACACACAGTTATCCAAATAATCCTACTGTGTGTAATTCGCTTAGTATGTCTGTGTGTGATTGTCCGTGTGTCCGTTTGTCTGTCACGAAATTCGTATCTCCCGCCGCAACAAAGCCGAGACACTGAATTTTACAAGTGATATAGGGGGTGCCAAGGGAACCTCAGCGGTGGTAGACCGAAAGTGATAGCAGCTGATAGGGCTGATAAGGAGCGTCGAAAGCCTAGAGTCGTCAAATCCGTTTCGCCTCTCGCATTGATCCTCGAGCGTTCATACTCACAGGTTTTTGGCGAAGTGGGACGGGTACATCAATGGTGGGTGATTCAGCTTGATAACGGTTGATAAGCAGCGATAGCGATAAGGAGCATGAGAAGGCCAATGTCGTCAAATTCGTTTCGCCTTTTGCGTTGATCCGAGAGCGCTGACACTCACGGGTATTTGGCAGAGTGGGACGAGGACATTGATAGTGGGTGACCCAGACTGATAATGGTTGATAAGATTCGATTAGGAGCGTGAGAAGGGAAATATCATAAAGGCCAATTTGCTTTTACGGTTAACAGTAGAATGTTCACGTTCGCACGTTCTCATGGTATGTTGAGTACAGGAGCCTCATTGTCAATGAAACTACGAGCGGCTTACAGTGGCTGAGAAGAACCGTAAGGAATTGGATGGGATGATTTCCTTGACATCGCTTGCTACTACTATACGACCGCTTCAGCAAAAGCTTCTGCTGATCAGTGTCATTGGTTGAACACATTTTGTTTATGTTCTGATATCACTGGCCGATGTATCGACCGCTGAATTGCCTAGCTTTCCAAAAAAATGGCATTTCTCTCGATAGTGCGATCTATATATAATCATGATACAACCTATAATGTGATAGCAAAGCAAGCGGTTTACTCGTAATCATTTCTTATTGCGGTATTGGGCAGCACACTGGGTATCGACCGCTGGACTATGTGTAAAGCATGTTCACGATAACGATAAACATCGATAAGCGGGATATGGATCTACCTCAACGTGTAGGAATTAGATGCTCAGCAAGTGAACAAATTTTTACCAGTCGATGCCGTCAAGTACAAATCTATTGATCTCTGATCCATCCAAACTTCCAATGATGAGCTGAACCAGTTGGCTGGAGCACACTATTGCACGATTCATATCGGTGACGTGCCAAATGGGTTCGATGCAAAGCGATGGAGTATATTAATACCAAAACGGTTTTTTTTATCACGCCATCTTCCCTGCTTTTTTCCGATTCAATAGCTGAGCTAAAAGCAGAGGAAGGGAAATTACCGCGCAGTTCCATACACTATTATGGTCGAGCCGATTAAACCCATTTTGCGCAACATCGCCATGAATCGTAGTATTTATTGAAGGAAGGTGAGGTCATCAAGTTAATGTTATGGTCGAAATACGGTTACCACCGATGGCTGCCTAATTAGCATAAAGCTTATATAAGGTATTCCCTCTTCCAGACAGTCTATCCCACCATCCATTTGGCCATCGAACCGCTTCCAGAATTCAGATCTATGCATTTTTACCACTATTTTACTATATTCACTATACTACCCTACCACTTTTCTATGCTTCATTTAGCAATCACCATGGACGAATTCGCATATCGATCCAGTGCGCATTGGTTTCCGTGGAGCCTTGAAAAGACTTCTGATATGCATGCACTCAACGCCACAGTTGTAAAGCCTGAGCCTGCAGAGGCATACAAGTCCCTTCGACTTGTATGCCTCTGCATTTTTTTAGATTATCACTGCTCAGCGCTATACTATTATATTTGCGCACATGCAAAATGACTAAAATTTTTTTTTGTAGCACACCGAACTGACCCCAGTTGCCACTCCGTGTCAGTCATTGGCGCCACTCCGTGTCAGTCATTTACAGTGACAATAATTGTACTGTGATGTGAGGGGCAGTCATTGCCACTGACAATAACTGTCAAGGAGTGTCGGCGTTTCACTCTCGCGGTGGTGGACTGTGCCTTTGAGAAAGACGATCTAGGCAAATGGTGGACTGGGCCTTTGAGGAAAATGATCTAGGCGAAAAGTGAAGTCGTCAATAAAAAGTTCCACTTAATAACCTCGTTGGCATAGCAGAGAAAATTGCAAAATTTGTCCTTAGGGCGATTAAACAATCAGCCATTTTCTGGAACTCTCAGAATCATTCAGTCCATGATGCAGATGGCGCGAAAGCGATTTCTCAATAAGGATCAGGGGTGGGGAGATGTCAATCTCGCCCAGCTTTTTGACCGCTTCAATCCATCTTTTCTCACTGTTTCACTACTTCGGACCCGCGGTTTCCTTCATCTAGTGCCTGAGTCTCTCAATGATTACTTTCGTGAACTTACTGGAGACGCCGTTACAGGCAATCGCGGGAGACCATCGAGACTTTGTGGATACAAAAAACAAAATGAACTCCAAGTAACAGTAGGGGAAGAACGGAATGAAACACGTGAAGACGAACCAAAAACCCCTCTTTCTCTCATACTATCCCTTTCGTCCTCCTGCATCACTAGCCACTGAGAATAAATGGAGACAGCGAAGGGCAAGCCAGGTAGCCACAAACGTTACCCATCCGCGCAGGAACTTGCGATTCGGCAACCGTACAAGCCGAATCGCAGGCAAACGAGGCCGCAATACGGACCCCAAGGCACGCTTTTTGAAGTGAGTTTGGTGACTATTTATCTCCTCTGAAATCAAATGTGCGCTCACAGAATACTTCTTCCAGTTCTTATTTTCTGCTTACCCATGACGGCCCATTTAAACCTGGAAAGCAAAAGTAGCGAGGAGAGCTCGATTCCAATTTTGAATGCAATATGCGGTTTTCTTTTCAGCCTGATGAGCCGCTTAGCTTCTTTAGTTTCAATAAAATGCAATGATCTACTCGAGATTATGATCCCGTTATTCTTTGCGGCGCTGCTGAGGAAATGACCCGGGACAGTTACTAGAAGGATGCTGAGTTATGAGCAAAAGCTTTCGCTCATAACTCAGCATCCTTCTAGTAACTTTCGCATCGCGAGCTGCGGCGATAAACAGCAGTTATCAAAAATCAAAAATGACCCGGGACAGTTGCTGGCGCTTGTCTGTGTAAAAGCTCCTGAAGAGGTAGGGAGAAAAGGGAAACGGGAGAGAATCTTTTCCTTGGAACGAATATTCGAGATTAGATGGAGTTAAGGAGTAACGTAACTGAAAAGCTCGATGCTGTGGCCTTTATTCTCGATCTCCCGTGCATTATTGCAGACTGCACATACTTACTCTCCAAGATACTCGCTGTAGGAAATAGGGATACAGGCTAACGAAATTGGCATTCTTTGTTACGTAAGGCGCATTCACGATGATGTTAAACATGTGAAACCAAAAAACAACAAGCAAGTGAAAAACTGAAAGGGAAAAAGAGTAGGAATAAAAACACTGGGAACAAATTACACACTCGAAGTCTTGGCACCACGCCAAGCATCGTTGTGCAGTTGCGGCAATCTGAACGAATTTCGAACGTCCACCGTAAGCCAAAATTGCCTCCTTCCGGTGTCTTTAAAGACAGTACTATGGGTAATGTGGGTAATGGGAAAAACTGGGTCAAGCAAATGAAAGCTAGGAGTTCAAGAAGACTACATATATGTGGAGAAATTCCCGAAGAGGAGTGTCCTCGGACTTTAAAAGGCTTCAACATCTGTCACTTGTTTTATGCCAGCCCGCCCCTTCCTCGGAACATCCCGGCTTTGTTGATAATAATCGAGGTGAAAAAGTTCTTATTTCTCTGGTTTCTGGCAGCTTCATTCGGTTTTTTCTCCACTTTCGTACCAATGAGCACCTCGATCTTCGTATTTGATGATCTTTCTATATTCGATCCGAATTACCCCTATCACTGCTTTTAAGTACGAAGCACAAGGTATGAAGACGAAACAAGGCAACCACAACACTTCTGTTTCTGAAATGTTGGTACTAAAGTACATTGTGTAGACCCATGTCGCATTCATATGCATATGCAAAGGCCTAAAGCTGGTGGTATCCTTCAACAACGGTTCTTCTGGCTACTGCTCAGCGGGATTTTCGTCGCCTTCTGAGATCAATTTTATTTATCTTCGATTTCACATAACCCAACACTTACACGAACATAAGCGATAATCTAATATCTGGTAACGAAATTATCGATGTTTTTTGCTACCACGATGACAAACAAAACGACTAATCGCAAACATCTTACGCATAGATTCTCGCAACCCTTGAAGAAAGGTAGCCAGCCAAAAGTTGAATGACCATAAAATTCATCGATGTGAGATCAAAGTGTTTCCGGCATCTGTAAATCATATTCAAACCGTAACGAAATGATTCACGGCTAACACTTCGTTCTTTAGGTCGTTGTGGTTCTTGCCATATCCTGAAATTATTTTTTCCTGCCGAAAGCTACAAAAATGCGGAAGTATGCGCTTTTCAAATGTACCGGTTTTGATGTCAACATCAAATATGAAATATACGAGTAGAACACGATGATAATTGTCGAAGAAATCACTTTTGCGAAGAATTTCGCCATCGCCATTCTCCTCTACACTGAAAAGACAGAATGCAGAATGACGGTACATAAACGCATTGCAAGTTCGTGAGATGGATGTGCCTCCACAGAAAAACAATTCTATCCGGCATTCTTCGAGCTGAGATAAACCTTCCTTCTTCCCAGCTTAAGGCCGAATCATTTATAGGCACCGTACTTGACGCCTCAGAAATCCCACTCCGTTGAGATATAGAGATGGGCTCCATGACCCAGGAGCAACCTAGGCTTGTCGTATGCGTTTTTTCCCTTTTGCGTTTCTTTGGTAGCAGCGAAAAACTGACATACAAGGGTGTATATTCGAAAATCGATAACAAGAGCGAAGCAAAGAGAGCAAACTTAAGCTTCAAGCTTGTGACTGAATCAGGAGGAGCATAATAGTACCCGTATTTATACTATCTATCGAGCGAAACTTACCAAAGCATCTGAAACTTCACATGGTTGAAAAAGATGCGCTTTTCATGCGTCTTCCACGAAAAATCCTACCCCACACGTTCTCTCACAGCTAATTGTGTTCTTTCAAAAGCGCGCATTCCTGCAAGTTCCATTAGAGAGAATCTTTTGACAAAACCCTAATCCAATGGAATTTGGTGCTTTATTGAGAGTAAGTGGGCAGCTGGATTGCCTCCTGAAGCGCTTCCTAACATACAGGGGTAAGAAATAAACTATTAGGTCGATTCATAATAAATCGGACAAAGTGACCAATTTTAATCATTGTCGTACAACTTTTTTACGACAACAGGGATTCACTTGAAATATACTCCATCTTTATCGATGACCTTCTGCCACGGTATAGGCAGATCATGGATGCCCTTGCTCCAGAAGGCCGGAAGCTGGAGCTCGAAGAAGTTGCCGAGTGCCGCCTTGACCTCGTCGCGAGTTTTGAAGTCTTGGCCGCCCAGGTGGCGTTGGCTGTGGGAGAAAAGGTGGAAATCTGAAGGGGCGAGGTCTGGGGAGTACGGTGGGTATAGAAGTACGGTCCAACTGAACGACAGCAGCTCGGCCTTGGTCGATCTTGCGAAGTGCGGTCTGTGGAAGTAGACACGTTGTCGTGCTGGAAGTAGACATGTGACCGCCGCCGTAGCGAACTTTGGACATTGGCCTTCAGTTCTCGTAATTGACGAACGTAGACGTCGGCGGATACTGTGGTACCTTCATCGAGCAGCTCCCAGTACTCTACGCCGTGTACGCTCCACCAACCGCGGTTTTCGTCTTTGATGGAATAGTCGCCTGACGCAAACTTCGAATGCTACAACTACAGTGTACTTCTGCCGGGGGCATGCTCCTTGTGAACTTCTATCAGACGTCTGCCGATATCCGCGGGCTCCTGGCCAGATAGCGATATAAATAGTATGACGTTGCGGATGTGGTCTCTGGACCGCTTGAAATCGTGCGGCATTGTGGCGGAATGACCTTACTTTGAAGTGAATATTTTACGGTACTTTGAAGAGCTTTTCATACTCATTCCAACGGTACCTCGCGCGTCCATTTTCGTTAATTGTTACTGAGTTATGATCTCTAGCAATCATCACTACCATTTGTCCGATTTATTATGAATCAACCTAATACAAATAAGTACCTTCTACATATAACGTCATGCGAAAACAAATTTCTCAAGTACATCAAATTATTTGAAGTCTCTGAGGGCGAAATGGTGGAAAATCATCTACGACCCATGATAGAGCTGAAGGCCTGGCTGACTACTTTGAAAGTGTTTCCACCTCTACGCTGATAGTAGCCACGCGAAGGTATTTTCACGCCCACGTCTGGTAGAAACCACCTTATTTTACGGAGAAATGCCAAGAATTTCCATTATCATTAGTCTCATTACAAAGGGTACAGAACCTTTCGTTCCCTCAAGCCCTTCTTCTCAATAACCTCGGCTGATCGGTCTCATATTTTTTTCACAGAGTTTGTTAAGGAGCTTGCAGTGCTCCTGGCGCACAACATTGATAGTCTTTTCTTTCACAACAGGTTCAAACTATTTGGAAGCACGCCTCAGTCACACCTGTTCCTAGTCTTATGATCCCAGACGTATTTCGATCTTCCGGCTCATAAGTATTCTATCTGCATCGTCATAATCATGAAGAGAATTGTTTATACAGGATGAGTCACTTTTTCTCTTCCACATTCAACGCCATAATAGTCGGAACTTTAGCAGATTCGACAAGGTATTTCCGTCCGCAAATTCAAGAAGACGCCACACACTATCACTATACTCCGTAACAGCCCCCTGCACGAGCAGGATCGGGAGCTTCTCTCGAGTGAACATGATGTGTCACCTTAACTAGGCAAAATCTGAGATTGCGTCACCATTGTACCCAACCTTCCTATGGTCCTGAGGGGATTCGTGTAGGGTGGTGTTCTTGAACATTATGTTTTCTTCGGCTTTCCGACGTCTTTCGTTTACAAGGATCAGAACGTTCCATTACCACTGAAACTCCTCCGGACGCGGATTATAGGCATGAAAAATTACCCTTAAATCACACGGATCATAGCAGCGTTGTCCGTGTAGCAAAAGCTCTGTAACTTCCATGAACTGAAGGGTCAGTCCTTAGGAAGCTTCCCACGAGAAATCCCTCTCCCCAACCCCCCCCCCCCCCCACCCCCCTCACGGCACGGAAGCTGGCTCTGCTGTTTGAGGCGGGCCTTGATGCCGTAGATACTCTAAAGCCTGACTGCTTGCTGAACGTTCCATATTTTCATGACGGTGAAAGTAATAAGTCACAGCTTGTTCCTGCTTCTAGAGGAACATATTCTGGTTGTTAACATAGGAACACAGTAACATCGGAACTATTTAAGGGTGCGACCTGGTCGGTTTATCATTTCCTGCACCATTCGTCTCTGGCAGGGTGGGCCACGCCAAAAAAGTTTTTTGGAACGGGGCCGTAAGCAATTATATCATATATAATTAGCTAACCACCACAGTTTCAGGCCTGAAGAAGGCGTTAAACGCCGAAATATTGCAAAGATATTTTCAAGACTTTCGAGATCTTTGAGGGGTTTTTGAGTCTTTGGAATATGTAAATATTTTGGAGTCGCGATTGTTCTTAAACATTCAGAGAACATATTTTGCTTTAATACTTCTATCTCTTTCGTTACACTCTGTTTTGTACGCCTGGCGGATGTGAGCCGTGAGCAAAATAACTCTTTTTTGACACCCTCCGTAGATGCCTTCTTGAACTGGTCATCGATCTTCTGTGCACACCCATGAAGCAGTACGGGTTCCTTCCGGGTGCATCTACGTGTTTACAGTTGATATGCTGCCCCTTCTTCTGTATCCAATAAACTACGGGCAAAAGGCCTTCATCGCATATTTTGATCTGACTAAAGACTTCAACACTGTGCGTAGATCAAGTCTTCTGTTCGAATTAGAAAGTACAGATGTCCACGGAATTCCTCTCAGATGATATCAGCACCATCTTTCAGGCTGGCAAATGCAAGTGCCACTCTGTTATGGTTCCCAGGCGAGTGCACACCAAGTGTGCCTCAGGGAGCTAGCTTTTCCCCACTACTTTTCTTACTTTTCTTATACACACCTATGACCGCCGATACTATATATCGAAATTGACTACAGAATTTATGCGGCAGCATATGCTGACTATATAAAAATCTCAGTACCGTAGAATGAAAACGCTAGTAACAGCGCCTAAACACTTCTGAATCGGGCAGTTGAGAATAGTCACGGTGACGAAATCTATGAGACCTGAAAATTAAACCAGCTCAAACCACATGTTATCATTGAGCAACCCACCTGAAAGTGACTTTTCACGATGTAGTATCGAGAACGCCGCGGAACCATGCAAGAGACCCAGGTATCAATCTATTGCAAAACCGGAAGTGTGAGACCACATAGAAGAGGTCTCGAGAAAAGGGCTGAAACTACATAGTTCATGTTGTGCTCAGGAATGTTCGAAGTTCTAAAAGGGGAGGAATAGGTGAAGCTCTACAAAATGTATGTATTCTCTACGGTCGACTATTGTATTAGGTCGTTCGGAAAGTTCGTGCCGTTTTTGCGCATTCACAAGATAAATTCATATATCAAAGCGCGTCAACACAAATTGAATCACATGTTGTGCTCCTTAGATAAACAAGAACGGCACAATCTTTCTGAACGACCTAATACCTCCGTATGGAGTCCGAATTTCAGTGCGATTGAAAAAAGTAGAGAAAGCTTAGAAAACCTTCGCTTGCATTTTATTTCCTACTTTCTATTAGACTTACTCAAATGGGTTGCCAGTCAACAGCTTGGTTGAAAAGGTTTTTGAAATCAAAGCATTACAGCAGCATGCAGACCAGCATATTTACCCTAGGCAACCCAATTACCACAAACCTTAATGGGGTGAAAGAGGTGACTTTTTGGGAAACATTCCTGTCTGGCTGAAACTTATACCCGGGGGTAATTCAACCCGTAGGGCACGAATATGGCATCCAAGCCGGCTAAGGGAGAGCTTCCTGCAAAAGCATCAAGGGGTACTGGACGCTGTTACCAACCTCGGACCGATGAGCCCTTCGCTGACTAGAATGAATCGTGTACGAAAAAATGAGTTTCTCTGTTACCCATATAATAGTTATGTCGTATTTGCTTGATAACGGTCGCATGTAAAGTTTCGCATGAGGAGGAAAAAGTGAGAATTGGGCTAAAATACAGCTCCTCAAAATGGCGGCCGGAGGGACGAAGCCTACGGTAAATGCCCGCCCCCTCGATCGCTGCGGTCGGAGACGCGTAGTGGAAGCAGAAAGTTGTAACAGTCCCTCACTTCGGCCACGACTTTGAAGAGCTGTATTTCAGCCGGATTATCATTTTTCGTGTGGAACTTTGCATGCGACCGTTATTAGACAACTACCATGTAAACATATGGAAAACAGGAGAATTTGTTTTTCTCTGCACGATTCCTCTAACCACACAATGGGAAAATGGTGTCGTAAAATGAAAGGACATTGCTCCACACTCCGCCAGCAAGATGACTGACATTCGTTTCTTTTCAGCTATAAGAACTCCTCAACTCTAGTCGGTTCGAAAAGGCCTCCGGTGAAGCCTCTGCCATCGATTCAACTTTTTCTGCTTGTTTCTTATCATGCCTTGACCTGATGTCCACTTTCCGATTACTTGATCTGCTTCAAATTGCTCTTTCTCTGAGTTTTGCCCGATGGGAGATAAATGATTCTACCTACATCTAGAACATTTCCCACGCGTTCGAGTTTAGCATTGTGCATTTTATTTCCGAACTAATACTTTCAGAGTTTCTTTAATGACTTTGATGTTATAGTTCTAATTGATTTTTGCTGTTCTGTTCTTTTATTACCACTATATTTTTCCCAGACCGTAATCGCTTCCTTACCAGTAACTCCTAAAGATATGTAGCGCATCCACGGCGATACAATGCGAATAAATAAGAAAACAAAAAAGTTTAATTGAATTTTTTTTTTGAAAAAAATTGAAAAATTATTTATTTATCATTATTTTTATTTATTATATTATTATTTATTATTATTTTTAAAAATTTTTTGAAAACAATGTAAAAGCACTAGACTGCATTCATATAAACGTACTTAAAAGCAGCCCAAGGGATAAAAGGGGTGCCAGAAAGGGAAAAGGTGGTAGGTTTTTGTGAACAACAGGGGTCCATTGAACGGCGAAACGCGCGCGTGCCAACTCACAAGTTCGATTTTAAGGGTGAAATAAGTATGCTATCCCCAAAAATCAGTGATTCGCGCTTGTTGAGATAAAGAGGTCCTAGAACACTGAGCAGTTCTGTCGAAGTTTAAGAAGGTCGAAAAAGCTTTTTATCGTTCACCCTCAAAAGAAATGAGGTCAGCGAGCTGCGATCACTCCATAAACAAGGGGTGTGTGTAAGATCTGATCGACTGGGACAAGCCACACTCTAGACAAGAAGGGTAAGTCACTCTGCTCTACGACAGCGGGGGGTGACGGTTGGGACACACGGTCAGTAGGGCCGCCATGTCACGCGGTGACCATGCCCATCCTTGTAACGTGTTCTCTGTAACAGTTTTCTGCAAAGATATTTTGAAAAGCAACTAGACCGTTGTACGAATACCGAAATGAGAAGTGTGTATGACATTTGACTTCAACGAAGTGGATCTTTCCTATGGAAAGAAAGGCTTTCTTTTAATTCCCTCTCAATTTGAAAATTCACCTATTTAAGTAGTATTCTGCGGTAGCGTCACCCACTCACGAATACAGCGGAATAGACTTGTACGGAGGTTTGCCTGAACAAACTGCATGAATAACCTATGCCGTGAGCACAGAGGCCACAGGCTGAGGTCAAAATCCGTGTGTCCCAATCTACACCCGAGGCCATCCAATATGATCATCACGTTGCACGCGCGCTGTCGAGCAAAATCAAGACATTATTTTCAACAACAACGAACGCTTCGAAAACTTGCTTTACAACTTCTCCGATTCAAGACAGGGCGATTTTGACTAGTTCGCGCTGTAGGTTGACGAGTGGTAGAAGCGGGTCGCGGACAACGACAGAGAATGTAGGTTGTTCAGTTTTTCACTCTAATGATTGTCGAAAACATCGACATTTTTGATGAAGCGAGAACGGCGGTAATTTAGCGAGGATTTAATATTAGATCCTTAAACTATGTGGACTTTCGATTGGGCCAGGGTCAAGCCTCCGTTGAGTAGTCCCCAACGGGTGGGGTCGTATTTAGTCCGCTAAGAGGGGGGGGGGTCGTAAACGTTGAGGTAGGCAATGATCAACGGAATCTCTCAGGCTGAGGGTCTAAAGCAATGATAAAACTGACTAATTGGGTGCGAACCGAAACTAGTTTACCTTAATCATCATTGGAACCTCATGCATGGCGCAATCCGCTAAGAAATCCGGTCAACGCCAATAGCATTTTTGTTGGTCCGCTGACACCGAAACCACGTACAGAGGCACCTTCAAAATTCACCGATTGACCGTGGAAAGCGATATTTATCAACGGATACCACTGTGGATGGACACTCCAGAAACAACTGGGAAAACGAAAAATTAGCTGATAAGGTCTTCTTTCATATCTGACTACGATTGCAATTACGTAATCTGGTGTTAGCGGCCACTATGCGAACCGGAAAAACGTTTGTATTCATTGAGATTGAGGATGAAATCCTCACGCATGGCGCATCCCAAAGAGAACTGACCGACGTTTGCCTTCTCAGTAGGCCTTTGAGCGCGAAGGATGCATACTAGAGAAACTTCAGTAACAATAATCGATTTTCCCTAAGAATCGCGGGAAGATCTCGCAAGTTCGACAAAAAAATTTTCTCAACTGGCTTTCCTAAATTTTCTTGCTTCGTTTTGAGATATGGCATAGCTCAACTTGGCGGACCCCGGGCTCCCAAAAAGCCACTCATATGGTTGAGTTTGAAGAAAGTTATGACCATTTAAAATGGAACACTTCTATTTTTCAAAATTTTCCTCATCTAATTCTCATCTGGCTTCCTTCAAAATAACTTCGTTTTGAAGATATGGTATAGCTCAGGTGGTCATTCGAAAGCGGCATCATCGCAGACCCCGCTTCACCAAGACGCACTCATATGGTTAAGTTTGAAGGAAGTTATGACCATTTGGAGTGAAACACTTCGAAATTTTCCTCATCCAATCCTCAGCTGGAAATCCATATCGAGAACTAAGCAACCATTAGGGAAAGCAAGCGGCCAATAGAGAGGTCTGAGGGAGTTATGAGGTAAACAGTTTATAGCTGTTTGAAAATGGGCTCTAAATAAAGTTTGAAGTATTTTAAAAATGTCGGAATTCAGTATAGGGAAGACAACGCGCTCCATCGTGAACGCCGAGTCGCAGCCGTCGCCTGAAATAACGTCTCAGATAACATCGTCTTGCCGAATTATGACTAGCAGCAGTCGTGTTCGCTGAAGCATATTAGTCAAGTTCCATCTGTTTTTGTGTCCAGTTTATTACTCAACTTACTAGTATACTCAACTTATCACAACTCATGATTCATCCCTACAGTTACTTTCCTGCCTGTTTGTGCTAACTTGCTGTAATTACTTTGAATTTTAAATTCTTTTTTGTGAATGTTCATACCATCCGTTCGGAAAAATCAGAACCTTTGTAAGAAGGTGAAAGGCTAGGTTCATGGTGATCAGGCTAAATGCTTTTGAACGGGTTCGGTTTCGGTTAGCCAAACAGCGATAAATTCGCTAGGGACTATATAGTCGTCTTTGTCTCTCCGAAACGTGGGATACTGTCCACGAACACGGCTTTTAATTCTTTCCTATTCTTGTCATTTAGGTTCGCTAATTTTAGATGCATTGTTTCATTTAGAATACGTTCTCTTTATCACCAACTCTAGTACCGTTTCTAATCCTATAAGCGTATTATTCTCATTGTCACAGACAATCACAGCCGTAACAGGGGGTCGTATTGACACCCCTTTTGGAGGGGGGGGGTCGTATTTTTTGAAAATTTCCCTCAAGTGGACGCTTGACCCTGTTTAGGGTCATTGGAGTTATTACAAAAAAATGATAAGCAATGGTAAGTGACAGGGGTAAATAGTCTGGCTAGTATGGTACTGCGCGTTATCACACGTGAACTATCGATAACGGCTACTTGATATCGATTGAAATTCTTGAATCGGCACATCAATGTCGATTGATATTGATTACTCGATCGACTGCTCTCACCGCAAAATTCCATAGTGGGATGCGCACGGTACTTTGGCATAACCAAACTGGTAGGTTATGATGAGAGAGCGTGAGTGTGGCTGTGATTAAAATAAACTTTCTTCACCCTAACAAAAGGTGAAGAAACGAAAATGATTTGAATTACAAATTAGAAACGCCGTTTTTAATATTGAGTATATGGAATTATACCAGGTGTTATGAGTGAGGAGAGAAGACCGTTGTTATGAGGGCATGATACCATAGAATCATTTCCTTCATACGACTTTAAATCAGCGAAATACATGTACATACATTTAATGTGTATGCACATAAGTGACTTGAAGCGATTATTGAATCCCTAAAAATATTACGGGCTTCATAACCTGGTATGGGTTCTAGAGCAGAAACGTGGCATGGAAAGGCCTTTCGCAGTGAATCAAGAAAATTCAAAGCTTTACAATCAGAATATCACAGATTGACCGGATAGACTCCAAGAGGCTTAACAGACTTTATTAGATTCAGTATTAGTCCGAACCAGGGTAGCGCTTGCACTCGACCGCGAGATGCTCAGATTACTGCGCTTCGAGTGTCCACCATCAGTCTGGAAACTATACGGTAAGGTAATCACAGCCCTGCTGTGGATCACTTCGCCCGATTATGTGTGGCAGGGTGATTACGCCTCTCAATAACAAAGAAATACAAATTTATAAAATTGTGTCGTTTGAAAATTGGACTACGGAATGGGTGTTCTATTGGAGTAGAGCGGTCTTCAAGGCATATTTTGTCGAACAGCAACTTTGGGCATCGCAGGGCTGATTTGAGAGTCTGAAGAGGTTGTGAGGCAAACTATGTATCCAATACATGTAGTTGACCCGCTCCACTTTCGCGCATCTTTTTGTCGCTGAAATAATCCAGCCTGTAAAATTGCACTGACTGGTAACATTTGGAAAAATTGCACTGAATTCCCATGAATTTTGAGAGGCATCATTCATCCGTGAGTGATGCTCACAAAGGGCTTCGGAGGTAACTGGTGAATTCGTAAGTGATATTGAAGACATCGGAAGGGGTAAATTTGGCAGACTGTGAAATATGAAAGTAGGGAAGCTCAGCACTGTGACGGTAGAGAAAGAACGTGACAAACCGGCGAAAAACCTGAGAGTTAGGGAACAAAAAACCCTTTCTCTCTTGTACCTCGCTGCGCCACTAGCCGGGATAGCTGCAGACGGGCGGAGAGGCGAAATCAGCCCGTTGCTATGGTTGTCCCGTTTTCGCCGGCAACTCGCTCGGCTGGAAAACTGCAGGAGGACACGCCGTGCTCCGTTTCGCCACATATCACCTCTTCTGAAGCAGAATATTAGTTTTCAGAGAATATGTATTCACAGTTACCAGTTTTCCCTTTCCCTTACCGGTGCCTCTGATGTTACCATGCGAGTTATTTGGTAATGTCTTCAGGTGGGCAATACGACGTGGTACTTTTAGACGCGTGTACAACGAAAGAGAATATCAAGTTCCAATGCCCTGTGGACATCTTAATCACATCGACAGCTCACGATCTTCTTGCCAATGCGATTGAATTCAAAGGTATGTTACACATGACACAAAAGCATCTACACACTTTGTTTGTGAATTAAATTAGGCAGTGGGCACCACTTACAAAATAAGTACCCACCGGGACATTTCATTGTATGCCCTAATTCTCGCGGTAGTGTGCCATGCATCAGACATTGCGAACATTGTGCGTCGTCGCGTCCTCACCTAACTTTACAAACCTGCTGGCAATGAAACAAATGACTTGTTGAGATGCTGTTATCGTGGATCTACTATCCATCGAACACAATGTCAATGTAGTTAGTGAAGAGGTAGGAACGCGGTTTCGATATTTCATTGGAAGGATTTTTCAAGTAATGATGTAATCAATATGAAGGTGAAGTAGGAACTTGTGTCGTGATGCATTATCTGTATTGCGTCCAGTTATCCCAATGTCGCTTTAAAAACTGCAAAGAAAGCGCGACAGCTCGTGACTAGTGCCAGCATTTTCTTTTTCATGTGAAGCGAAAGAGAATTTCAACGTAGACTCAAGGAGGAGGGAGGAGCTTCTCGTAAGATAATGCGACTTTGATGTGCAAAAAGGTCCACGTTCACCTATTCTCGAGGAGTTTTCCTCTCTAGGTAAAAATTCACATCCACGCGGTTGGTGTAGCATTTCTGTTCCTTAAGGAAGAATAAAGATATCCCATTTAAAGTTATTATACATGGACATTATAAATGGACAAATTCGATGCGACTTTCGGGCTGACGAGGACAGGATAGTGGCGGATTGAACATATTAACAAGTGACAAAGGCCGATAAGGAGCGTTGGAAGGCAACTGTCACCAAATCTGTTAACCTAGCGCATTGTCGCGACACGAGGTGACTCCACGGGGCAAGGTGGCAAATAGTGTGGAGCCATCCGCGCCGTGTGCCGAGAGGGAAAGCCAGGGAATTGCCCCCAAGGCTCAGCCTGCCAGGGGATAAGGGACGGCCATTCCCTGGATGCCCCAGATATACGACTTCAACTGCACCACGACCTCTCGGCCCACCGAATGCGCCTCGTCCACTACGCTTAGTGTCGGTGTACCCCGTTTAACCCCAAGACGGACACTGCGCGATTTCCAACTAAACCTCTGATGTTGTAACTGACAACTGGCCAATCAATAAAAGGTTGACACATGCGCAACATACTGATTGATCCCCACAAGCAATATGCACCAAATGTACTAAGACTATATACTCATACACAACACGAACACAACATACTATAACGGCATTTATGCCTACTTCACAAGTAAGGTAGAACGTCTAATCCAAAAAGGAACCTACGGGATCGGTCCTCTCCTCACTAGGGGCGCCGAGGGCTAGCCAACCCTTTTGTCGTGCTTGGCGGCGTCGACCAGGGTTTCGTCGGCACGTCCGGGCGCACACCAGCAGAGGACGGAAGTTCCTGCTTGCTCCATTCCACATCCTTGTGACGATGTCCCACGATGGCCGACGACGGCTGCGCACCAGGGGCTGCTTGGGGAAGCAGCTGCGCGGAGACGTTCTTCGGAGACGACGGGTGCGCTTGATGATACTGCGCACGAGACGGACAGAGGAGAGCGGCGTCGTAAACGACCGCACGGGACGCAGGACGAGCAGAGACTAACCGACGAGGAATGATTTTTGGCCTGCAGCCGGCACGGTCCAGAGCATTCCATGGTTACGGTAGATGCGCGATGGGACCCCAGCGCGTGAGTCCGCTTATCTCCTTTAGACGGCAAGGGCCAAGATGATGACAAGTGCGCGTATATTTCACACTTGGCCCAACAGGAGTAAAAGAGTGGTGTACAAGTCACGACACGCATTGAGTAACTCGATAGACTATACCAAAGGAGTACAGGAACATCGGTGACGGGAAACCGGAAGTGATAACTACTGATAAAATCTGATAAGGGGCGTATGTGGTAAATGCCGCTGTATTTGTTGTGCTTTTTGCATTGACCCTAGAGCTAGCGAAAAGCAAGTGCAAAAGGTCACATTGCTCGGGTTCACAGTATAGCATTGTCTGTTAAAAACGTCGGCACAAAGAGAATTCTTTAACTAATGCGTCGCACCAGTAGATAGGATTACTCATATAAAAGTGAATTCCGAAGTTATACGCTATGTTCGCTAAGCACATCGCTGAGTAACTCCTGTTTTCTCATCGTATACCGTATTTCGTCTGTGCTGGTGCCGCGCGAAGTACATTATCATAGCCAGCACTGGTGCTCTATACATGTTGTGTGTGATTAGTTTATAATTGCAGTATTTTAGGCGTGCTTGATGTCAGAGAACGCCAGACACGATGTTACGTCTTGATAAGCGCTGCTTCTTTCCCGCATGTGAACCCTAAATTTCTCGATATACTATCCATTTATAATCACCATGTACACTATAAACAACTGCAGTAGCAATCTTTTTATGGCATCCTTTCCTTTACTGCGCCATTCATTGCATACATCCTTACAGCTGAAATCGGACTTCGAACGGTTTGCTCGCGACTGTGTAATGAAGAGGGCACCTAATGTCAATTTGGTTAGTATTTGATGGTCAATATGGTAGTGGATGTATGTCGTTTGGCGCGGCCCCTTGCAGCTAATTTGCCTATGGGGCCCACGGGCCGTTGCTGCCACCCTAACGCCGACCATTCGACACATCTTCTGCCATTAATAACTCGTCCACATCACCGAACCCTCAGATGTTCGAAGATGATAACTGCCATACAGAAGTCTTCGTAAAACAAAAATTGCAAATCGCTGACTTTTACAAGCCTTATTTTATTACACTGATGAATTAAGCGTGGATCTGGCAAGTTTCCCCCGTTTTCGGCTTTTTTCGTCTCCACTACATTTTCAACAATGGGAAACACTTGTTTACTCCGGGAAACAATGATTTAGTAGTCGTGATACCACCTGTCTCTCAGTAATTTGCAGTGCTTCTTCAATATATTCCTTTATGTGGTAATTATCACTCCGTAATTCTGGTTCAGTGCTGTGGACGAGTTGCCCGACGCAGAAGGTGCGTCGACTGTTCGGTGTTGGGGTGGCAACTACGGCCCATGTGCCCCATTGGCAAATTAGCAGCAAGGGCCGCGCCAAACGATCGCCTCCCCATGGTAATAGCTATTTGCAGTCTTCTTTCATTAACAAAATCTCAGGAAAATGTTGTGTAGGTTCTAACTTGTGCACATCGTCCACGCCCTGAAGGCTTGCAGACCTTCTTCAGAGATTTTCTCAGAGCTTTAGAACAACAAGCTAATGGCGGCGGCTGGTCGACTATTTGGTGGGGGATTGCGCAGTTTTTCTTCATTGTACACTTCGTAATTTCTTAAACTCAAATTTCACTCAAATTTCTATCGCTTAACTATTTGTATTATTATACCAGTTGGCTGGCGCACATTACTTTGCGCGAAACACCATGTGCGTCGTAGGTCGATCGAATTACTCTTTTTCTTGAGGACAGAATATTTTAGTGCTCGCCCTGCTCACCGTGAGGGGAGGTCAACTCGATCCATGTGTGGTCTTTCCTTCTTGTTCCAGGCCCTACCCATCCCAAACTTGTCCCTGTGTCCACAGGTGATTTTTCATGTAACGTCAAAACTTCGCCCACCAAAATGCTCCGCCCACTATGCCTAAGTCCCTTTTATTACTACAAAAAACACAATCTTAACCCACCTTTCCCACACTTTTGGGTCACATTGGAACACGATGAGCATTTTTCGGTCTGAAAACGGAGTATTCCACAGCATGCTCCGCCCATCGTGAGCGGAGCTTAACAAGGTCCGTGTCCGCTCTTTTCTTCTTGTCCCATGCTTTACCCATCCCACACTTGTCCCCATCTCCACTGGTCGTTTTTCATATATTCGTGACAAACGGAGGACGGACACAGGGACGGACAAAGGCACGGAGGGACGGAAAAAGGAACAGACAGACGAAGCGTTTTATATATATTAGGGATTGTTACTATTCGAAAGAATTATTAAGGTTATTTTCGAACTACCTTATATAAAGAATGCCGTCGCTGGTTCCTTGTTTTCCATGCGTACCTTGTTAAGCTTCTATAGCGCAGTAGCCCCCAGATTTACGCGTATGCGTCCGCAATGGAAAGGTGCATGTTTGGCTTTCGCCATCGCTTGCTCTATAGTCGCACATGGAGTATGAAACAAATGGCAAAGCTAGAGTAAAGTTTCAAGCATTGTCTACACCGCGCAGCGCTACGACTATAGAGCTCAGAGGCACATTTTATGTGATGTAAAGGCAGTATTAACTCCGCACACCAAGTGGGAACCGTAGGTAGTCATAGGAGACATCCAAGTACGTGGTTAGCAGTTGATATCCTAACATTACTGAAGATGGATTAGCAGCTAGAGATGCAGAGACATGCAAAACCCGCTGAATCGATTACTGAGAAATTCAGTTAAGCTTTTTGGTGACTATACCCTTATAGAATACATATTACGCGTAGCTAATGTTTTTGGTCACGATAACTGCGTTCTCACACAAGCGGTGATGTAAGTTGACTAGCTGTTGAAAATGAAGGTAGAGAAGTCGGGCAATGCAGTTGTGAAGGAAAAATCAAAGGAAGTAGTCAAAAACTAGGAGATGAGCCTGTATGCTTGTTCATATGGGCCGTGTTTTCCTTCGCATCGCAATGACGTATACACTGCCGGTGAATCTGGCGGTGGCAGCATGTGACGCGCTCATCTGGAGTCATGGCTTATCGAAAGCTCTAGCCCTTATTGAACCACTTCGAGTACGTTTTCCACCTACCCTTTCAACGTGTTACATGCCACCCGCTCGAATCTGCTCTTATCCTCAAAGGAATCGTCCACGAAAAAAAGGGTTTTTATGTAACCCATATATTTATGCTGTATTTGCCTAATGTGAGCGGCTAGTTTTTCCGTAGACGATTCCTTTAACATTCTCCCATAGTGACCACAGTCCCTCATCATTTCATCGAGAGATGATAAATAACTCTTGAATATGTGAGTCATCGCATTCACTGAGTGACATTACACTTTTCGCTTGCGAATGATGTCACTCAGTGAATGCGATGACTCAGGTATTCAAGAGTTATTTATCATCTTAACATTCTCCCATAGTGACCACAGTCCCTCATCATTTCATCGAGAGATGATAAATAACTCTTGAATATGTGAGTCATCGCATTCACTGAGTGACATTACACTTTTCGCTTGCGAATGATGTCACTCAGTGAATGCGATGACTCAGGTATTCAAGAGTTATTTATCATCTCTCGATGAAATGATGAGGGACTGTGGTCACTATGGGAGAATGTTAAAGGAATCGTCTACGGAAAAACTAGTTTTTTGTTACCTTTATATGTTGTATTTGCCTAATAAGGGCCGCATGCAGAGTTTCGCGAAGAGAGCTCGGCCAATAATGAGGTACAGCTCCTCAAATTCATAACCGAGTGGGCGGACTTCCGAGTAAGAGCCGCGTCCCGTCGTCCGCCGCGGCTGGAAACGAAGAGTTGGACTGCTTGCGTGACTTCCTGTTCTTACGAAGCGTCTCCGGCGGCGGCAGACGATGGGGTGGGCACTTGTTCGAAGGACCCGTCCACTCAGCCGAGACTTTGGAGCGCTGTATCTTAGCATGATTGACATGTTTGCGTGCCGCTCACATTAGGCAAATACAGCATAAATATATGGGTTACATAAAAACCCATTTTTTTCCGTAGACGATTCCTTTGAGGATAAGAGCAGATTCGAGCGGGTGGCATGTAACACGTTGAAAGGGTAGGTGGAAAACGTACTCGAAGTGGTTTAATAAGGGCCAAAGCTTTCGATAAGCCATGACTCCACATGAGCGCGTCGCATGCTGCGACCGCCAGATTCACCGGCAGTCTATACGTCATTGCAATGCGAAGGAAAACACGGCCCATATGAACAAGCATACAGGCTCATCTCCTAGTTTTTGACTACTTCCTTTGATTTTTCCTTCACAACTGCATTGCCTGACTTCTCTACTTTCATTTTCAACGGCTAGTCAACTTACATCACCGCTTGTGTGAGGACGCAGTTATCGTGACCAAAAACATTACCTACGCGTAATATGTATTCTATAAGGGCATAGTCACCAAAAAGCTTAAGTGAATTTCGCAGTAATCGATTCAGCGGGTTTTACATTCAGTCTCTGTATCTCTAGCTGCTAATCCATCTTCAGCAATGTTAGGATATCAACTGCTAACCACGTTCTTGGGATGTCTCCTATGACAACCTACGGTTTCCACTTGGTGTGCGGAGTTAATACTGCCTTTACATCACATAAAATGTGCCTCTGAGCTCTATAGTCGTAGCGCTGCGCGGTGTAGACAATGCTTGAAACTTTACTCTAGCTTTGCCATTTGTTTCATACTCCATGTGCGACTACCTATTAGGTAAATTGTCCTGGGCATCTTTGGTAGAACAACTGTTAATTTTTTTTTGCTTAGCCTCCGAGATTGCTATAATAGTTATTCTTCCGACTAACGTTCCGGCAAATCGCCTTCTTCGGAGTCTTACAGAAATGAGGAGCTGTAGGTTTGTACTGCTCACTGGAGGTGCCAATCTACAACTCGTTGTTTCTGCAAGAGAGCGATTCGTCGAAACGTAGGCCGGAAGTATAAGTATTGTAACAATCGCGTAGGGATGTATGCCATTAGGACAGAAAATTCGCATTGCCGCGTTCAGCGTCCGACGTGACGGTGCGAGCTATGCGTGCCGTATTGGTTGGGTCTTGAAGCGATCACGTGTAGAATAAAACGTAGTTTACTATCATCGCTTCTGGACCCATCCAATACGACGCGCATAGCTCGCGCCTTCGCGTCGCACATCAAACGTCGCAAAGCAAAATTTCTGTCCTTATGGCATACACCTATGTCGGAGGCTCAGCAAAAGATTACGAGTTGTCATATAGTTTGGATGGATGTCAGGACTGCCCAAAAGGTGGGTGTGTACCCTTACGTGAGGATTTCGCTAGACCACGAGCGGTGTACAAGGCAGTGTGTGCGAGCTATGCGCGTCGCGGTAATTGGGTCTTAGAACGATTACAACGTGATGCTAGGGGTGCAATTAGCAGTTGACTTTAAATCGCTTCGGGACCCAACAACATGACGACTTTGGCTCGTCCGCATTGTTTCGGGTGCGACATGCCGCAGTGCAAAATGCGGACGTAAGGGTACACACCCCTCGAAAGGTCACCAGCCGCTGTCACAAAGTATCGTGCTTGTCACGTGGTGAATTGTACCTCGTGCTAGAGCTGCCGTGGCTTCCATGCGTCGAGATCAGAACTTTAGATCTAAATGTCACAATGGATCCGTTTGTTATGGAACTTCAAAAGGAAGAAAACATTGCACAATGAAAAGGAAGAAGCAGTCACCGGTCATAAGACTACGACAACTTAAAAGTATCTGTTGATCAAAGTGATCAGATGCGCCGCATCAAGTATAATTGGAAGCTCTTTAAAGAAATAGTTCACGGAAAAATGAGTTTTTTAGGCCACCATCATATTCTATACATAAATATATTATATTGTACTTGCTTAGTAAGGGCCGCATGCAAAGCTTCACGTGAAAAAGTGAAAATCCGGCCAGGATACAGCTTATGAAACTGGCGGCCGAGTGGGCGGGGTCTAGAGTGAATGCTGGCTCGACATTCGCAGAGGAAGAATGTGATTGTTTACGTACCTTTCTCTCACCACTATGCGTCCATGACCGCGGCGAACAACGGGCGGGAATTCACTCTGTGGGTCCATACCCTCATCCGCCACTTAAACAAGCTGTATCTTGGCCTTCTAATGGTCAACGAAATTCAAGTGGCGTTTTTCTATGTTCCCAACTTTGCACAGCTACTTGGCCTTTCCGAAGACCGCCGAACAGTCTTGAGGATGGCAAATGTAGTGCACTTCACTTTTCTAGAGAGGTGTAAAGGGGTGAGTCTATCAGATATTTGAACAATATCCAAGGCAAAATAGTCAATGCAATCACACAATCGTGCTGAGCTAGGAGACGATTCCAGGCGTGATCGTTCAGATTCAGTTTTTTCTTTTGAGCACAGTCCTTGTGACGCTGTACAACATCATATTCATAGTGCGCATACAGTTTTATCATGGAAAAAGCAGACTACAAGTATATCGATAAGAGCAAAAATAAAAGTAAAGCAAAATTTTTTTCGAGCTCCACAATAGCTTGTGCACGTTTTGAAAGTGTCTACATTTCCAGTCTTCAAAAGAATGTGTTCAAAAGGCTCTCACAACAGTCGTATGGATATGCGTTTCAACAGGTTTCCAGCACAGCCGTCGTCGGAACTCTTGTCGTAAGGCGCGGCTCAGAAAAATGATACTGTAGGCATTTATTGACATTACAAAAAATAAGTTGATATCGTACTGAAATGCGAACATTCAGAGGAGCACAAGGGCAGGAGATCTCCATAAAACTAGTGGCTAAAAACAGTAAGGGTGACAAAACGAAGTAAGCGGAAAAAATAGAAGGAAGGTTGTCTTGCACGAATTGGACATCTCTACTGCTTTGTGGGCACATAGCTTTCATTAAGAACCAGGATAGGATCCAAGGGCAAACATCTCTGCCTGTGCACTTCGGAATACCTCAACAGTACCCCCCCCCCTCGAAAATTAGGTAGTCCAGCGGCCGTTAGAAATGAATTAGGTTGGATCGATCGAAAGCAATTCTAGCACAGACTATTCGATGAGTATGTGGGTACATCTGTCTCTTTGTCACTAAATTCTATATATCTCGCGTCACAGCAATGATGGGATCCTATGTCTTACTAGTGATATAGGGGCTATTAAGAGGATATCAGTAGTGAGGAAGCAAAGCTGATACATCTGATAAGGGCTGATAAGGCGAGTAAGTAGGCAAACGTTGCCAGATCCTTTTCGCTTTTCACGTTGAACCTAAAGCGTTGACACTCGTAGGTGTTTTGTGGGGAGGGACGAAGACATTAGTGGTGGGTGATTCCGATTGATAAGTGTTGACAAAATGCGATAAGGAACGTGAGAAGGTAAAGGTCGCAAAAGTTGTTACGTCTTCTCAACTGACAGTGGAGTGTTCACACTCATATTTGTGTGGAGGATATGGGAGCCTCAATGGTGGCGGATTAAATCCGAGAACGACTGATAAAGGCTGATAAAGATTCACTGACGAGTGGATGGAAAATCCTGCACACCGGTCATTAGTACGATCACTATAGTTCAAGTGTATGTATAATGCCCACAGTCATCGTGCGAGTATATGATTTGTGCTCAGCAATGTATCAACCGCTGAGCTGTATTGCCATCCAAATAGTGGCACTTGTCTTTTAATACACCGATCTACATGAGTGATCTAGATGCTATCTAGATTTGCAATAGCAAAGTGAGTGAACCCTTTTCCAATGCAGTACTAATTGTAAGTGCAAGAAAGGGTATCGTTCGCTAGATCATGTAAACTTCCATAGAGTAATGGTGCATGTTCGGCAAATGATAGGCATGGATGAGTGGCAATTCAATCTACTACCAATATATAAGAGTCAGACCATGATGCGAGATACGAATTTTTGGTGAAACAGACACACACACATTACACAAACACCACACACGCACAAGTACTCACAGACACACTTTGCCGATGATATAAAGCAGGATTACTGTAGTCCAGCTGAAAGGTTCCTTACCAGATCATGAATCCATTGTAATGCAGGAGTTTCTACATGAAAAAGGAACGATATATCGTAAATACACTCCAAAATGCTCATAATGCAGTTGATGGCCGTCATGATTAAGAGACCCTGAAAAACAAGCCTTCCCATAATGCATTTGGTATGATCAAGATCATGCCTATTTATGACCACTAGTAGTGAAATGTTGATATCTAGGAACTGTCTTGTTGACTTTAATTTGATTGAGAGGCACCTGTGAGGAATCTCAACCCAATAATTGCAGAATTCAAAAACTTTCCCTTAACAACAGTGCTACTCATGCCAGACCAACAGTGCTCCCCTAGTCAGATGCGTGCCCTATGCCACGGCATAGACGCATAGTGGCATCGAATGCGGGCTCTACACTAGGACATGGAGGCATCGTGGCATACAGTGCGATAAGTTAAAACTGAAGTCGCCGTATGTATTGTGTTAAAAGACAGCGTTTACTATCCACGCTCAAGTCGAGGCGTAGTGCACCGTAATCGCTTATGCTTCCGATTTTGTGTTCTACGTTAAAATAAGCGGAACAGAGCATTCACTTCAGTGCCCATCTGAATACTTCGTCCTCGGCACGCACATCGCATGTCGCGGTGTGGGATCCTATTTTAAAGTCACACTCCATCCCTCCCATATACACACACTCTTCGCAGGATACTAAAGCGAGTGGTCAGCCGAGCAAATAGACTGCCTAAGGTAAAAGCGCGTTGCACACGCGGCAACTCCAATTCATCCTTGATTCATTCCTTCGTCTCGCTTTCAGTGTCTCTTCGCTAGTCTAACAGAAGAAAAGCACTCACCACGTCTCGAGCTAGCTTGCGGTTGCTCTTTTGCAGCTCCTTATTAACCAGATAAATAGTGTAAGAGATAATCACAATACTAACTAGTTCGTACGTAAGCGTTATAACCGAAACTATGACACGAGTTTCCTGAATTATGGAATGTTGCTGTAACTTACAAGATCGCAAAGTAACAGGCAGAATTTCTAAGCTGAAGGCTAGACACAGTTCGTTGAAAGTATCCTGTCGAAACGAAAAAGCATCCTCGTCTGTAAGCAAAAATTAATGGGAGTACCAAAGTACAGGTCCTCTCTGATGTACGAGATGCTCTCGTAAAGTGATCGCTTGAGGGGGCGGGGGGGGGGGGGGGGGGAACAGCTAAGCAGCTTCACGACGACTCGTTGATTTCTAGGAAATCTACTAATGTTATAGGTTGATCACAATTTGGTGGTCTTGTGCGCTTATCGCTTTCAAAAGTGGAACTGGAATTGATGAGGAGCTCCCCATGGAATAAATCGACCAAGAAGGTTGCCTTTAGATTACTAGAAAAGATTCTTTCTCTTGTTCCTGAGAAAAAATAACGGGCAAGACCGTGAGAGCCAACTTCACTTCTATATGAGGTGAAATCCATTACATTTATTGAGCCGCTACGTCCGATAATTATCCATCCTCCGCCAGGCTTTGGCTCATAGACATAAGGAGTAGCAAGAACTTGGTAGTGAATTGCAATTGAGAACACAATCTCGAAAGTGAGCAAAGCCCAGACATTTCTCGTGCACCAAATCTGAAACGATGGGAAGAAGCAAACTTATGAGTGTGAACCAGTGCTGGAACTTGAAATACTAAGTTGTCAAAATTACATTTGACTGTTGTTGTGGGAAGCGAACGGCAGTGAATCGGTTGCATGTCATCAGGAAACATCCAAGGATGTGTGTGAAGAAGTTAATTCCTGTCATGCTTGCCGTCAGTCGAGTCACGAATTCAAGAGATGGTCCTGCAATAGAGCGAGCCATCACACAGAATAAGCTCAATAACTTCCATCTTGATAACGTTCAACACGCGTAGGCTTACCAAAGGTAGATTTGAATTCTGCTCGAATCCACTCGAGTGCAACGATTCCCAGAATGTCACAGATACCTATGAACGGAGATTATTCCACAAAATATGCGCTGACGTCTGAGGCAGCAAGGCTTAGGAAAACCTCTGAGTATTGTACAGATAGTCAAGTAGAACATTTGTGGGCATCTGGAGGGATTATACTCTTTTAGCAAGCCAGGGTTGATTGTTGTAGGCAGTAAGGCCTCGTTTATCATCTGATCACAGCGCGGCACCATCCACCAATCAATGCGACTGAAATTTATGTCTCGCGTGTAATCTATCTTTTCTGCATTCTCCTTCCTGACCTGCTCCTCTCCTTTGGGAATTTATGCTATGGGAAAGGTCAAATGAAGCAAGGAAATACCCTTCCCATGCATTTCATATGTGCTGAGGGACAATTTTCAATTTTTCTCTATAGTGATCCATCGCATATGTAAATAGTGAATCCCTCATATTTGTAACCAAATTTGCATGAAAACAAGGATCCATTGGGATTAGGCTGAACAGGAAGACTTGTAAGAAGGGTCGAGGGTGGGTCACCGAGTAAAAATCTCAAATGTTGATTACGCAGTGCGATGACGAAGTACGGAATACGGAAGGCGCCGTGATACTTGGCAAATGCAGAGAGAGCTGTGGCTAGGAACGAAGTGCTCAGGGAGCTGCTCCAGCATTTTGCACTATTACAATTTGCCTTGATGCGCGCTATCCGTCGAGAGGTCTCGTGGCGGGAGTGAATACAAGCGGAACTGTCCTGCTACATGCGGCGTGCGCCAGCAACAGTGTAGCAACACAATCGTTACACAGAGATCACAAATCAAAATGAAATTTACTGAATTTCATAGAAGTTATAAGTCATAGCCAAACTTCGGAATTAACGCAAGACACCTTGATATATCAGGCTTTCGATGAAAGACTCACTCCAAGCGAGATTCAAGTCTTTTTCGGGGAAGGTAAGCAGAGTTTTCATGGGAAATCCGGGCTTACATGGTGATGTATATGTATGCAGGTCCAGTTGACTACACAGTGAGGTATAATCTCGAAAGCAATAAAAACTTTTGAGTGTTGTTCCTTTTGCTTGCTGTCGACCTTGCTCAAAGAGTGCGTTAGCAGTTCTGCTGCAGCTCACACTTACATCCGATGAGGACCATGATCGTCTTCATGATGAACCTTTTATTTTCCCGTGAACTTTTCGTTAATCATAAATTTGACACAGTGTGTGCCATCGCCATAGCGTGTCTCATACGTCCTTCAGTTGGTGTTACAGCTGAGTGGTACAATGTCAAATTCTACCCGTTTGCTCTAAAAACAAGATACAAACACAATCTGTAGACAATCACTGCGTTTCGTGGCACAATAGCCATATTCGAGTGTCACCGTCTTCATGGCACATCCTGTAAGATCCGCTGTAGATACCCGTAACTGTGTGTACTTTTTCCTTTTTCTCACAGAATTCAATGTCTCGATGGAGTCACGAATTCTATAAATGATGTAGGGAAAGCACAGGGAACTCTCGTTGGTAGGGTATATTGCTGTGTTATTATGATCGGTGTCTCATCAGCAGTGTTATTGTGTTAACCTCTGTATCACTTGTAAAGTGATCATAATCATAGGGAATGACAAGAGGTAACTGCCACCCAATTCGTTGAGCTTACCCGATTGATAGAGTACTCTGTCCTGTGTAACGTGCTACAGACATCAAATAGAGAGATTCGCTGAATTCATTGCGCCCTACAGGTCGATTTTTGAGTGCTAGCACGTATCTGTGTTGTGAAAGCTGGGACCGCAAAATTGATAGCTGATAAGTACTTTCAATTAGGGTCAAGAGCGACGTGGAGGAAACTTTTCAAAGATTGATATCATCGGAAAAAAGGGGTCTCCATATGCCCTCCTGTTCTCCGGTATTTCTAATAATTCTCTACTCAGACAGTGGGATTCATGAAGAAAATTAGGAGGCTGAGACTGGAACCAAATTCGAGACAAAATAAAAAACGAGAACTCAAAAGAATCGTAATGGAAAAATGAGTTCCGGAACTGAGAATCCGACAGGGATGCAACTCCTCAAAGTGGTGGCCAAGGCGGCGGGGCTTCAGCGTTAATGCCCCTCCCCGTGGTCCGCCGCTGTCCGAGGAGAAAAGTGAGACTTTTTGGCTCCATGGAAAAACTCACTGATGCGTGCCAGGTGGCGTCACAACCACCGCCTGACGCGACAACGGGTGACGGCTTCACTAGGTTACATGAAAAGAGCATGAAAATGCGAACAACTTTGCATGTGGCACTTTTATGCAAATATTTATTTATTTATTTATTTGCCAAATCAATATTTTACAATATGTGGCACCTCATTAGATCAATCCATTCATTCTTCGTCATGGACCTTGCTGCATTCTGCCAATTACACGTATTTAGCACTTTCTTGAACTCATCTCGCCATCTAGATTTTGGCCGTCCGACCCGTCTTCGCGAATACGGGTGCCATTCTGTTAGCTGTTTCGACCACTTGTATTCACTTGATCGAGCCATTTCCCAAGCGTAACTCCATTTTCTTTCCATCGCTTTCTCCACCACATCTTTAATTTTCGTGACTCCACGTAACCATGTATTTGTCTTGCGGTCCAGAAGACGTACTCCTACCATGCGGCGCTCCATCTTTCTTTGTGCACATCTGAGCTTGTCTTTCATTGCTCTGGTTAGTACCCATGTTTCGGACCCATATAGCATAGCAGGCAATACGCACAGGTTGAACAGTCGTCGTTTCCATTTCATTTCCACGTTCTTTGAAGTGAGGAATTCTTTGTATCTTAGAAATCTTTTCCATCCAGCGTGAATGCGTTTTGCGATTTCATTGGAGAAATCATGATTAAGCGAGATTTCCTGACCAAGGTAAGTGAAGGACTGCACTTGTTCCAGCTGAATATCTCTATAAAAGATCGTTGCTGCAGTCGTTGCCATAACCTTCGTCTTTGAAGAATTTATTTTCAGCCCACAGACTTGAGAGATCCTGTCGAGACTATTTATCATCTCTTGTAACTCATTCTTCGACTTCGCAATAAGGACAACGTCATCAGCGAATCGAAGATTGTTTAACCGAACTCCGTTGACCGACAGCCCATACGTGGACCATTCTAGCCTTCGGAAAATGTGCTCAAGTGTGGAGATGAATAGTTTCGGCGAAATAGTATCTCCTTGACGAACTCCGCGACTTATCTGTATAGGTATATACTCGTCACAAAACTGAACTTTCGTTTGGGCCGTGATATAAATCTGGCGAAGTAGCGAAATGATTTGGGTGTGAATTCCTTGTTCTTGCAGGGCATTCCACAGAGCATTCATTTCAACGGAATCAAACGCTTTCTCGTAATCGACAAATGCCATGAAGATTTCCAATTGATACTCGTGGCTCTTCTCTATGACCTCTCTGATAGCGTGGATATGGTCAACCGTAGAGTAACGTTTTCGAATGCAAATATTATACTACATAAATATATGGATAACAGAGAAACTCCTTTTCCGTCCATTGGCCATGTGCTCGTCTTCTGATGACGGAGGAAAAGGATAAAAAGTGGTACAAGTGACGTATGGCAGGGAAGAAAAAAAGAGAAGGATCCATATAGTGCGATTGTTACAGTATTAAAGTTGCGATGGCCATGTCGCAATGCAGTAGCGACGCGGCAATAGCAATCAAACCAATAAACTAGGAACGAGCGCTTAATTCTCCGGCAAGCTTTGTATGTGACTGCTGTGAGAGTTGGCCATTTTGGTGTGGCAAATCACTTCAGCCTTTTAGATCCGCCTAAGCCTAAGAATGTGGTAGCTTATGGAGCTTCCGTGCTCCTCTGTCAATGTGTACACGGGAAACACACAGAGTAGTAAAAAGTACAGCCGTTCTAAGATGTTGGTAAAGCGAGAACAAGTTACCCAGTTTGAAACATAACAGCAGGAGCGCAGGCCATCGCTCACCGTCGCGCGGCGCTGTGGCTGTGACGTCACCCAGCACGCGCTGCATGAGCCCGCCGGTGGGCTTTTCCTTCCCCCATACCTTTTAGCACTTCTTCTACTACGTGTCTCCGAGTGCAGCGGACGACGAAACTGCCATTTACTCTAAAGTCGCGCCCTTGTGCCACAACTTTGAGGGCCTATATCTTAACTGGCGTCCCACTTTTTCGCGTGAAACAACTTTGCATGTGGCACTTTTATGCAAATATTATACTACATAAATATAAGGATAACAGAGAAACTCCTTTTCCGTCCATTGGCCATGTGCTCGTCTTCTGATGACGGAGGAAAAAGATAAAGTGGTACAAGTGACGTATGGCAGGGAAGAAAAAAAGAGAAGGATAAAAAGCTAGAACTCAAATAGAATCCATATAGTGCGATTATTACAGTATTAAAGTTGCGATGGCCATGTCGCAATGCAGTGGCGACGCAGTAATAGCAATGGTGCGAGTTATCGTGTCTATAATGAATTCGAGGATTTTTAAAGAATTGTTGCTTTACTTAGTTTCAATCTTCTGGAGTTATGTGAACTGTTTTCATAATGATACCCATAGCATTACCTATGGGCCTCTTAGTTTCCTTGATGGCTGCGTAGTTCTTTATATGCGAATTCAGTCTAGCAAAACTTGGGAAAATCAGTAGTTAGAACATTAATAAAAAAATCATGAAAAAAATTCATGAAGGACGGGACAAAGAATTAACTTAACCCCCGCTTCGCTCGTGCCTTTAGACGGAGGTTGAACATAGAAGTTACCTCCCTCTTTGCTCACCAGTAGCGGAAGGGAGACAAGCACGCTTTTAAGAGAATAGAAGATAGATGGAATATAATATGATAATTTATTATATGCTTGATGTGTTACATCAAAAAATAATTTAAATAAATTAATTTAGGTCTTAACTAATTGAAATTTTAAAGTGTCTCTATCCATAATGTCGTAACCTCCGTCAAACTCAACATTGTTAGTGCGGATGTCCGGTGCGCGATCACGAAGTTGCCCCTTCTCGATTACCACTTAAAACGCACCATATCTTTGAAAAAAAAAGAATTTATATAGAAGGCATTTACAAGAAAATTTCTACTGTCGACGTGACGATATCCTCTCATGACTTCTTGAAATAAATATTCGGTAAGTCTGATATGCTTCCAGTACTCATCGTTTGCTCATGAGAGATCAACGGGAGGGTGACTAACATTGGCCGGTCTCGCTGTGAGATGCGCTATGTATGGGAATCTCATCCTTAATCTTGATGTATATACGCGCTTTTTTCTGTCTAAATGGTGTCTCGCTAGCACCAGTTTAATCGCAACTATATGAAAGTAGCACAGCGTCAGCGTATTATATTTTCATTCAATGATCTCATATGTGCTCATTCATGCAGTGACTCGTAAATACATAACGAACCAACGTTAATCCAAGAATTTCCGCACCCCTCTGTAAGTGCTCGCACTGCTCAAGCAAAAACATTTTTAGCATATGGATTGACGATGTTTTGCTTAATCATAACCACTTGAAATGGACAGCAACCGTAATGCACTCGGGCATGTCCTAGTGACTCTATTAGTGACTGGCCCTGTGAGGCTATCAGTAGGTATACAACACATTTCGTCGTATTCCTATTTCAGTTGTTAAGAAACTAATAAACCGCTGAACTGATCTGAATTTTCAACATTGGTGAATGCCTATACAGACATGAGAAGCAAGACTGAACGGCCACTTCATCAACCATCAATACAGCCTCAGTATGAGATGCTGAATAAGAGAAGACAGCTGTTACTTCCGTGTCAATAGCAACAAAATGTGTCGGCTGCTGAACTGCTTGATATTCGTAAGTGCTCAGCTATGGAGATACCATTTTGGCCAACACGCTGCAGTGCATATCAGGTTGCAGAACTGTGCGAGATTTACCTTATACTTATCTATTAGATTGTATTTACCAACACCATATTACACACTACTGCCGTGTGATGTTTACATTACCTTGCGAGGAGCAGATCACGAGTTGCTGTGGATACCGGTAGAAGGATAATTTTGGTTTACGGTATGGAATTGTGGTGCTTGCAGTTGCCGCTATGCAAACACGACACCCTGCCAAGACGTCGAAAGTGAGACCATTGGGGTTCGATTGTAACCACACTTTTTTCTTACGCTCTCGCTAATTCTTCAATTGATTATTTTACTTCTTTGTTGCTGTGTGTTGTTTCTCTTATTTTACATCAACAGGAATGAACGGAGTACGCTCTACGAGACAACGAATGACATCTCTACAGCGGACAACTCGGAAAGTCAGTGTGTGCAAATCGAAGTGATGCGAATATGATGCGAATACACATCACAACGTCGCGCTTTCAAATCCGGGTTTTTCCATCGATTATCGTTTCTAACCTTGAATGTTTCTTACAGAGTGTTCTCTTCTTTGCATCTTCCTCTTCTGACCCCTTCCGGTTCCTTCAAACTATCTTCGTATATTACTCCAACAGAGAGCAGAGCACACAGACTGGCTCCAGCGAATCACCATGGGGTCACATTGGATGCATTGAAATGTACCGAGATTTAGAGGAAAGATCTTTCGCTTTGCATATTCCCAAGTCGGATCATAAGAGAACAATTATACCCAGTAAGCAAATTATGTGCCTCTTCAGGAGTTTCCAATAAATGTTGAGAGTTTTTGACATTCATCGGGAAAAAAAATCCGAACTCCTTTTGACTAAATACACGACATGACCTAGGCAACTCATTAAGAGCGGCAACTTCGTAGTTTTATTCTTAGTTACCGCTGCGCACAAAATTGTCGTTGAAGAAAAATATTAGCCTGAATGTGCGACGTATGAGATTCCGTTGTTTTTTTTCAGGTTTAAGATGAAAGTCCACTCAAAATTAGAACATTCAGCGAAGTTTCAGTGTGTCTGTTATGTAATATATGTGGTACATTAAGGTTGTGCTGAGAGCCAACCCCACCCCAATGGTCAGTTATTGAAGTACTACAACGTTCAATGGAAGCGTGTGGAAAAGAAGATATAAGAGGGGAAGCATTCACCCAAAGGATTGATCAATAGGAACGAAATAATTAGGGTAACACCCTCTATGTCATAACATGATCGCAGTGAGCCGTTCTTGATTAATACATGATCAATGTCATATCGAGTATCACGATAGTTACATAGAGCCTTATTCAGAATATTCAAGGGTACCCTCAAAAAATAAAACAATTTTAGACTAATCTAAATGTGTGAAAAACAATGAGAGGCTCCAAAATTTATTTTCAAAAGTCTTCTGAAAATAAATTTTGGAGTCTCACATTGTTGTTCATACATTCAGATGGCACCAGCAGATGCTGAGCACCAAAATATTCCAAGACAGTTTAACAAATTATTCTTGAAATTTTGGCTCTCTTCAGTTTTTTGGAAAAGTCTTCAACGTCGAACACTGCTACACGTTCAAATGTGGTCAGCGCAATTTCTCAGACCCAGTCTTCTCATTCATGTTTCATAAAATTGCCTACAAAGTAATCTGTGACGATATGTGCGTGCGGCAATTTGATTTTCAGTTGAATTTTCTTTAGTTGATTTCCATTCCATACTACCTGACCTACCAGAAAACTTATGGCTTCACTAGGTTACATGAAAAGAGCATGAAAATGCGAACAACTTCAAAGGAAAACAAGCGTCATTGCGTCCCAATCTATTCCGTCCAGTGCACGATGGGAATTTAAATTCATCGTTCTCTGTCCACTCTTATGATGCCTTCAATTACTTTCTGTTCTATAGACTTTAATTATTTTTGATAAATCGCGTCATGAAGGTAGAAAGCGTGGAATTATCAGAGAGTGAGGTAATTAGGATGGCGGCATGGAGACCTTTTTGGGGTCATAGACTTAATAATTTAATATAGTAATTTGATAATTTGCCCTCATGACAGTGCTCAGCCCTGACTGGTAGCGTGTTGTTCTCATTTCAAGCACTTTCCGGGTTAACAAAAGAAACTGTCCAGAGTCGGTCACATTAGTCAGTAGGGAAAACGTGACAGTAAGATTGCTGGTCGTCGTTTACCATACTGACACAGTATGCACCCAGAATACTTCCACATCAAAAACAAATTCAAAACGGTTGTGAGATTGAACCAAAACGAGATTTTTGTTTAAATTACACCGTTTCAAATCCTTGACTAAAATCTTCCAATTTGTACCTGTAACTACATAAATATGGAAGAAGGCGGTTCTCAACATTGCCGATTTCGAAGTGGAGATCACGTACAGAATAGACGAGTAGTATATGATTACAATTATAGACAAAATAAACTGGGCATCGAGAAATGAACCTTCCGTCTTCACCATTCTGAAGTGCCCTACAAACACAACCGTGAAATTATTACTAATGCCCGCAGAAAACATGTGCGAGGAATACTTTCGTTGTCGACCAACGTTAAATTTCAGTAGTTTACAAAAATAGTTCCAGTGTTTCAGGAGGACAAATGGTCACCGTAGAACGTTAGCTATCTGAGACGAAAGAGACACGCCGGTTGTGAATAAAGACCCGCGACACCATGTGGGCCCTTCCTGCACTAGCTTCCCACAATTGAACACACCATATGTTGTGCATGCAAATATTATTATACTACAGATTCTCTTGAATTGCACAATGAATGAGCCGGAAAAGTTTTCCCATAAAACTGACAGGCAAGTAGCTCCTGAGCATATTAAGATAACCACATCTTGCAACACTTCAAAAACACAGTCTTGCAACACATCAAAAATGGATTCTGGTCTCATTACTCTCGAGCTTTACTTGATATCAAAGGAATCGTGCATGGAAATATGAGTTTCTCCGTCACCCATATATTTGTGCTCTATATGCATGAATGGACCGCATGCAAGGTTTCACGCGAAAAAGTTAGAGACCGGCTAAGATACAGCTTCTGAAAGTGGAAGCCGACGGAGCGTGGCCTCAGAGTAAATGCACGCCTCTCCGACTGCGGCGGACGATGGGTCAGGCACTTGCTATGAAACTCATTTTTCCGCGCACGATTCCTTAAGTTACCATACCGAGTTAGATCATGCTCCATTAATTTCCGTGGTATGCATAGTTGGAATAAAATCCCACATTCGGACTCATAATGCTACAAGAGACTTCGGTATGCCTAGTCGAGGAAACAGCTGACACTCATGCTGCACTCACTCTTAACACCGTCTATTATCATAGTCTTGCTGCACCATTAGTTTTGGCTCAGAAAATACAGTCCATTTCGGAGCGCTTGATAGGGCATGGCATGAGAGTGAGAGAGTGAGAGTCGTGACGGGAGTGAGGGTTGTGGCGGGGAGAGAGAGTTTGATACTCTCACCCAAGTACGTAGGTCACGCCCTATCAAGCGCTCCGAAATTCACTGTACATACCCCGTTGCCCTGCTGCTCCCAGGTGAATCCTACTGCTCCCAGGTGAATCCAGTACTACTGAAGAGAATGATAGTCGAGGTTAAATAGCGGACCCGAACGTTGCCACGTGATATGTATCAGCAGCAGTTACTGCACCCACACTACAATTTGCGAATTCTCGATTGATCTTGGCTTTCGGAAACTGTAGGCAGCTTGAGAATAAATCTTTGTTGTGCTGTTCTGGATTGGCAAAGACTTGTGAGAAATTACAATCATAAACGAAAGCAGGGTACTCTCTGTTGACCATAAGAAAGGATAGCTCTGGTAGTAGAGAGCGGTCTAACCGTAAGACAATAGCTGGATGTCGGATCAGAGCCATTTACTACAATGAAGTACCAGAAAAGGAGCTGTACAACCCGATGCTGCTGCCACAACTAGTGTCCGTGTTAAGTAACTGCTGAAACTGACTAACAGCACTTTTCATTTTTCCCAGTGAGCAACTGATTTGTCTAGCACCATGGTCAGGCATTCCAGCATGCTGCAAAAATAAGGCGGAACAACGAGCCGAATTGTGAGTTTTGCTCCACCCTACGCCTTCTCTTCACGGCTCTACTTGTTGCCCAAAAAGCAAGAACTTTGATTTCCATGCTGCACTCTGATTTTGTATGCATGCATGTTAAATCGTATCATGTGAACCTTTGAGCAGAGGGCACTGGGCAGCTGTCCAGTCATTAAAGGTGAGAGGTAGAAGCCAGCGATGATCATATTGCTCACGCACATCTAATTTGATTTTCTAGATTTGAGGTAAAAAGTAAAGGTTGTGTGTTGCAAGCGTTATGCACCAGCAGTGATAATATCCGCCGTCGCTCTCAGTAAGAGTCTGTTGATTGTTCATACTTAACCGTAACCGTAGGGGCTTTATTGTGAGTACGGTTGGAAAGGTTTCCTCTCCTAACCACTTGAGCGTTCATTCCATACGATTGGCTGGTAAAGAGAGGGAAGTGTGGACTCACTGTTGGTGGTGTGGAGGCGCTCAAGCACGAAGAGTCCGCGTTAGTGATGAAGGGTGTGCTCAAAGCGAATTAGCATGGCCGCTTCACCTTTGCTCCGCCCCTCCCCCATTATACTCTTCTTTTCCCACACCACTATTGCGTCTACTTTTATTTTTGGAGGCAGAACAATCAAATACAAGGTGACACTTCGTATCTGCGAAGGTCAGTAAATAATTTTTTGATTGAGACTCGACAGAAACAGTTTTTATTGCCCCAAAATCCAGGACGTTTTATTCGCTGCTACAAAGTTTGAGAACATGTGGAAATTCTTGCTTCCTGCTTGAAACAATGCAAAAACAATGCTTCCTCATGCACCGGCTATATCAAAATTCTCCTGCAAATTATTACATATGCTGGAATTTCGCATTTACATTTACAAGTTAACTTACAAGTAATTGAAATGCGAATTCATAGTGGTTTCAAGAAAGAAGTCGTGGTTCGCAAAATATCCAGTCAATCGAGCAAGCGTGCCCTGCTGCGTGCATCATATGACAAAGTGCAGTCATTCAAAGCAGGTGTTTGGGACTAATAACTAATATTGGGACGTCATACTTATTGAACCTACATTAGGACATAGGCGAAAGGATAAAAGTCTTACAAAGTGTTCGCGGGTTGACCGTGAACACGATGAAATGTAACTAAAGTCACGAATCGTTAGCACTATCATTCCAAGCAGGTGATTAAGGTTACGAGGGAATCGTTAACATTAGGACTAATACTTATCAGCCCTGCATGAGTTCAAAGTGCCTTATGAAAATACGTGAAATCTGTCTCAGGGATTTCATGCATCATATGACAAAGTGCAGTCATTCAAAGCAGGTGTTTGGGACTAATATCTGCACCAGCGGCATCAGTCGAGCACTTCTTAGGTGTATGCAGAATGAATGGCCAAAACATAACTGGCCATCACTTCTCTCAGACACAACTTTAATTGTCGAAATGAGAACCATTCGAATCTACACAATTTTGCCAACGATCTGGTGAAGAAAATATGCCATCATGATAAAATTCTGGATTGCGAGAATTAGTAAAGTCAACAATGGCATTTTCAACCTGCATCGCATCAGCGAACTCCTTCTGACGCAAATTTGCATAGAGAACCCGGAAAAAGTGGTAATCCGTTGGGGATAGGTCTGGGGAATAAGTGGAGGGGGTGGGGTTTGCATTTGCATAGAGAACCCGGAAAAAGTGGTAATCCGTTGGGGATAGGTCTGGGGAATAAGTGGAGGGGGTGGGGTGAGGGAGAGTCTTGATGCCTAACTACATCAGTTTTTGCAAGGTGACTTGCGAAGTGTGGGGTTTTGCGTTGTTCTGCGTACCCGGCAAAAACTGATGCAGTTAAGCATCGAGACTCTCCCTCACCCCCCATATTCCCCAAACCTATCCCCAACGGGTTACCACTTTTTCAGGGTTCTCTATGCAAATTTGCGTCAGAAGGAGTTCGTCAATACGATGCAGGTTGGAAATGCCATTAATGACTTTATTAACTTTCGCAATCCAGAATTTTATCATGATGGCATATCTTCTTTACCAGATCATTGGCAAAATTGTGTAGATTCGACAAATAACTAGGTTCTTATTCGACAAATGAAGTTGTGTCAGCGAAGTTATAGCGTTTTGAAAAAGTGGTCTGTTTTGGCCATTTATTCTGCACACACCTAATAACATTCTTCACTAGGACAGTACATTAGGTATTGAAGAGGTAACGAATGGACGATGTTTGTTCGATATATCGAATGAGAACTTTTGAGGTCTGAAAAGATCAGTTGTGGTGAGCAGTGTTTGTGAGCAGTGTTCCGATCGAATCAATGATACGGGCTCAAAAGAGTGAGATACAATGTGGTTTTCGTAAGATTTATGAGGTACGACAAATCCAAAATTGGAAGGTGTGTCTCCCATTTGCCTGGGGGCATAATTTACTGCATTAACGATATATAAGCATGATCCGCATATTATACGAAGGCCGCAGTTGGCTGTGAAATCCAACTGCTGTAAAGGAGATTACACGGCAGATTGTGGCAGGGTTTTGACGAGAAGAGGGAAAAAATAAATTGAAGTTGATGATCACAGGACCAAGAAGCTGGATACATTATTAACCCACCGCAGTCTCTTGGATAACACATTTCAGACATCGAGTATGAGACCACCCATGCAGATAAGAGTTATCGAAGGATTAATCGAGAATAGAGAGCAATCCATCAATGCAATCCATAAAACCATCGAAAGTTTGGAGAGTAATTTAAAGAATTCACAGCGAAATTCACGCCTCGCTTTACTCAAAGGGAGAGAATCACTTTAGGAAAGAAACCTGAGGAATACATACACTAGGAATTTTTCGTAAACAAAATCCAACCACTTTGAATAGAGGAGTACGTAAAAGTTGAAATGAGAGTGCCTCGCCGGAGATCGCGAAAACAGCCGTAGCGGAGAGAAGAGCATTCTCATGCACAGGAAGGCTACGTACGCTGCTTCGAAGGCAGTCCGATAAAGTATGTATGAATTGAAGTATGAGTGTATATATATCTACTTGCTAGATACCGACGATACTTGCTCCTTCAAAGAAAGATCGGCATAAAAGGGGCTGACTTGGGACATAGGACAAAACGTCTTCCGCTAGAAAAATGGACCCCATTTCTCTGGTTCGTGTTCCAACATAGCTTATGGTTGAAGACACTACTTCGTGCGTGGAACTACTACTTGTGCCTGCACTGTTTACAACTAGTAGGTTAATATCTGTAGACCCAATACGTGCATCCCTTCAGCTACTTAGTGTGGACGGACTGTAGCAAGGTTGTTAAGGTGCCATGAAGGCGCAGTCTTTGCCGAATTGAGTTGACGCGATAGATGGACTTGGCGGGAGCTCCCGATTCTGGTCGTGCGGAAGGCTCGGAGTTTAACACTCCTGTGATGTGTGCCTTTGAATTTGTGGTTGAAAACACCTCAGAATCTGGTAAGAATCATTAATATTCGAAAGTGGAGGCAAAACGGAGCCTATCACAGGCATGTTGTGAATCAGATAAGCTTATAAGCTCCACAAGTTGAGTACACGCTTACTCAACTAATGGAATTGAGCGGAGTATAGCTGATTCTCGCACCTAGTCGATTACTCTTCCACACATGAGGTGCGAAATCTTCGCACATGGGATGTGATCAGGGTCATTCGTACCAACGTGTACACACCCGGCAGCATTGAAGAAGAAATGATACTGAGATTTCTCATTCACAACGGTAGAGATCACCATCGAGCATTATGTAAGGTGTCGGACTCCAAAGCTGTTAAAAGCTCCAAGACAATGTGCACAGTAAATGGCGCGAATCGTGTAGCAAAATGATTGCTAACACCATCAACGATTCCTTGATGGCCACACGCTCATAATGGTAGATAGGCATCATGATGTTAATTGTACATAACGACATAAGCGAAAAGATAAAAGTCTTTCAAAGTGTTCGAGTGTTGACTGTGAACACGATGACATGTGACTGAAGTGTACGCGGTACAAGGTGCATCAGGAACTACCGCCAGGTGGCAATCAGTAATTGTATTGTTCTTGTTCTCAGGTCCTAATTATTACATTAGTGTTCTGCGGCTAACTAATAAAAACAACCTAGGAACTCTCCTATTAAGGAGCTGTAAGTCTATCGATAACCGCTCCAATAATGATCACCAACACTAGGCATGGCATTGCGAATTTTGGGTTTCGAATAGTGACGAATGGATAACTGTTTGCACGTGTAACTAAGATTTTATTAGCACGTTACGTACGAAAACTTCTATGATACATTAAACTGGGTATTTATACAGAATAATGTAGGCGGACCTATTACTTAATATCTAAGTTGGCCACTAGTTGGGTCATGGGAATAATTGCTAGTAGGAATGGGAGGGAGTGCCAAGGGACACTACTTTATGGCATCTGAGATAAAGGTATACTTAGGTGATGCCTTTGGATGTTTTTTTGGTGATCCACTCCATTTCCCGACGCCTGGCAGGGTGTGGCTTAAAAACTTGGGTGAGTGGCAAGAGTGAGAGTAAGTGGCGAGAGTGAGAGTGTGTGGCAGGGTGAGAGAGATCGATACACGATCATTCAAGTCCGTAGGCCTCGCCCTGCCAGTGGTTGGAAAATGGACTGTACTTATCATTCGTTATATAATGTCGTGCCTATGACTATACTTTAAGTGATACTTATCATTCATTTGTTAAAGCTGTTTGAGTCTTCAATTGATAGTATAGGATTCGGGGCAACATTCTTGGAACTAGTAATAGCACTATTGCAAGTGTGACAGTAACTGCTAAGGATGTAGCGGAAATCTACAATGTTCGATAGCGATGTTCACTAAGTGTTCGGTATATGAGTAGTTGATGTACTGACACCATCAGCTGTCATATGCAAGTCAAATGAGGCATTCAATGTGTGTGAAATACTCATAGTTTAGATATTACGTTGCAGTCCTTCTTGTCGTTGTTACTCGACAGAAATCAGCATATTGGGTGCAGGTTTTTGAATTTTCGTTGTGCTTTGCAGCGTCGATCGCTGGCATTTCATTGCGAACATTGTTTGGTCGTTTTCGTTTCCACTGAAACTGGCTGCTGATATGAGATGAGATGATGTCGTAGAAGGCTTTCACAGGTAAGCAGTCATACTGCAATCCTAGTTGTTCATGATTGGCTTGTTGTCCAGAGAATTCATCTTGTCTCTGACATTTATGATTTTGTGATCGCACGTAGCATCACCTCTGTCAGTAGGAGGAGCTTCATCGTGTCACGTTCTGCGTTCGTAACGAGAGACTCTGGCTCGTGATGATTTTCTGTTTTGTAATCATACTCGAAGAGATAAGCTATGTAGCTATAATGACCGAGATGCACCCTGTTTCTGAGCCCTTGTTCGTGGAGTTTATTTGTAGCACATGTCAAAGGACAGCCGGTTGTTGCGTTCGGCTATAATGTTCTTCTGAGAGGTTGTGCTATGTAGTCTTTGAGCACGGCTGGTCGTTCGTCGTCGATAGTTTCTTCCTGGAGCCCGCATGAAGCAGCTGTTCGTCGAGATGGTACACAATGCATGAATATTGATGGGTGAATGTGCGTTACTCCTTTCACTGGATGAATTTGACATTTGCAGTCCAATGGCTGTAAGGATGCAGAGAGAAGAGTGGAGGTTGTTTCTGCACTTCAAAAATTTATTGGCAGTAGAGCACAGTCTAAACCTGTGCCCCTGCTGAAAACCTCCAGCACACTCTTTATCGCTTCGCTTCTGCTCTTCGCTCCTCTTGTGGCATTCCTGTGGTAGGTGCATTTGCCCACAAACACGTCCGCCTCGCCCTTAAATTAGAGTGTGGCTGCTATGTGTAGTATCCTGCCTTGCTGGCTTCTGCAATTGCTTTGATCGAACTTGAACAATGTCCTAGTCAGAAGTTCTATAGTTTTTCGTAGAGTAATTATCTCACCGATGGAATCAATGAATTTGTTTGCATCATATGGGATTCCAACTTCATTTTCCTGCCTTATAACCGTGTAACAGATCGACCCTGCGAATTTCGAGAAGATCAGGCATCTCCACATTCGGTCGGCATTCATAGGCGCACCGCTTTGTTCCAGGTGTATGAAGCTGGAAGAATTGCTTTGAGAGCTCGCTTAAGAAAGAAGAACTTTTGCTGGTCGCTCAAGTCGGCATCGCTGCGGATAATCGACTCGTAAATGGACCAGAATGTATTGAATTTCCTATAGCTTTCTGAGAAAGTGGGTACCTCTAGTAACGGGCGTTCAACTTGCACGTTGCGCTCTTGTGATGTTGTAGCACCTGTTGGCCATTCCAGACCACTGCTGATACTGTTAGCGGCAACTTGGCTGCTACTGGGCACAGATGATGGTAAAAGACAGGTTTGTTGCAGTAAATCCTCTTTTTTGATGTCGATTTTGTAGAGCTATTGCATCACAGCGATTTTCAGGATGCTTATTTCGGCCTTCAGTTATCTTTTCAGATCCGGCATGGGCTTCCCGTTCCTTCTACTCAGCTCGTTCATTGATAGTTGCGATGGCTTCCTCAACAAAAGAGTCGCAAAACTGCTGATCTTTGATCGGCGACGGATTTCGGAACTCCGGATTCCCCTCTGCACTTGCTGTGGCGGGATACTCCGAGCATCTTCCTTTCGATGGAACGTTGGATGACGCCGACTGCATGCTCCTCCTGCTAACGTAGAGTCCAAGTCTCTGAGGCGTATGTTAGGGCAGGAAGGACAGCGGAATCGAAGACAGGGGCGCGGGTCGAATGTTCTTCGTCCTCTTCACTACTCTCTCGATGGTCTTGAAAGGCGCTCTTTTCCTCTTGCTCAGTTCTGGTGCTGAGTCGTTCACCATATTGACTTCCAGACCTAGGTCAACATAGCTGAAGCACTCAGATATGGTCGTTCCGTTGAGCATGAATGGGGCAACAGGTACCAATCTGCTCCTCATGAACATCGTCTTCGTCAGGTTCAGCTGGTTCGATTTTTCCACAACTGCAGTCGAAATCGGCTAGTATCCGCTCTGCTTGCTGGATTGTCGGTGTTATAAGCGCAATGTCGTCAGCGAAATGGAGGTGGTGTAAATACCGGCCATCGACTTTCACTCCCATGCATTCCCATTCCAATTGACGCATGACGTTCTCAAGAGCGCCTCTGAAAAGTTTAGGCAAGACGGTGTCGCCTCGTCGAACCCCTCCCTTCATGTCGATGATGACTTCCTTGCAGAATGGCGAGATTCTGGTCGTGAAGTTGCTGTAGAGCTCACGAAGTACTCTTATGTACTGAGTAGGCATACCCTGGTTCCCCAGAGCTTTGATAACCTTCTCTGTCTCAACTGGATCGAAGGTTTTCTTCGACTTCTGCGAAACTTCATTGAGCCTAGTGACCAGGTGGATGTGATCGATTGTACTAAACCCTCTCCGAATCCCTGCTTGCTCGCATGGCTGCCCTTCGTCTGAAGTTCTACCAATCCTATCCTGACATGAGTGAAGAGCTTGTAGACTACAGACAGCAAGCAGATTGGACGATAATGGCCAATCTCGTGTGGAACTCCCTGACCAGAGCAGTTACCGACCGGATCCCTCGGGACGTCACACGGACACCTAGATGACCGCCGGCCCAATGGTCAGACTTCTTCACGAAAGCTCTGCGCGAAAGTAGAGAGACGCTACGTGTCTCTTGAGCCAGGAGAGTTCACTGGATTGCTTTGGCTCGCGACAGGGACGGATGGAGATGTTGCTGGCACCCGCTCGAGGCTCTCGATGAACAACGGGACGACAGTTGACAGGTGATACAGGTGTGATAGGTTTTGAGCATGAATATCACATGCGCTTTGCGGGTAATGCGTGGTTCCTGTGTTGTAAGCGCTGGCACGTCCAAACAGATCATACACAAAAACGGAATGTAGGTATCCTAGTAGACTTAACGCTAATTTTGCACCTAGTTTGTATGTGTGTTCACGAAAAAAGCGCAAAAATTTGTATTAGATTCTAACTCCTCTCCTCGTAAAACCTCGGCATCGATGTTAATTACAATTTCCTCTGCTCTGCCAACGGGTTGTTAGGTGGAACTTTTTATTCACTAAGTGTTCACTGACAATAACTGACACGGAGTGGCGGCGTTCCACTCTCGCGGTGGTGGACTGGGCTTTGGGGAAGACGATCCGGTCGAAAAGTGAAGCCGTCAATAAAAAATTTCATAACAGCCTCGTTGGCATAGCAGAGAAAACTGCAAAAATTTGTCTTTAGGGGGATCGAACCACCAACCATTTTCTGACACTCTCAAAACCATTCAGTCCAGTTTGACATCGGTCCTCTGATGAATGTATGAGCCCTATAAAATGGGAAAAAAACCGTTCTAGAAAGGCTCACCATGTGCTGATGGATCTTCATTGTGAGGATCCTCAACGCGGCCTCGTTTGGATGCGTTTCAGTGTGGTGGGTGCCAAGGGCAGTGCACCCTTGGAGGCAGGGCAAGACTGCTTAGCTGTCCCTGCCGTCTACATCACCCCTTTCAGTAATGCAGATGGCGCGAAAGCTCAGTAGAGATCAGTGGTAGGGTAAATGCCATCCTCCTCAGCTTTTGACCATATCATCCCATTTTTTTCTCATTTTTTATTACTTCGCACCACCGATCTCCTTCACCTACTTTCTGGGTCTCTCAATGATCACTTTCGTGAACTTACTAGAGACACCGTTAAGGGCAATTCCCAGAGGCCATGGAGTCTTTGTAGAATACAAAAGTCAATGTGATCTTAGTGTAACAGTAGAGAAAGAACGGAATGAAACACGAGAGAAGGATCCCAAAAACTCCTTCTTCATTCACACCATCCCTTTCGTCCTCCTGCATCACTGGCCGCTGAGTAAATGGAGATGGGCGAAGGGCAAGCCAGGTAGCCGCGAACGTTATCCGCCCCCGCAGAAACTCGCGATTCGGCAACCGCACAACCCAAAACGCAGGCGAACGAGGCCACAATACGAACCCCAAGGCAGGCTTTTTTAATGTGAGTTTGGTGATAGTTTATCTCCTCTGACCTCACATGTGCGTTAACGGAATACTTCCCCCATTTCTTATTGTCTGCTTAACCAAAGCGGCGCATTTGATCCTGGAAAGCAAAGACAGAGAGAAGAGCTCGATTCCAATTTTGCTTGTAATATGCGGTTTTTTCTCACTGAAGAGCCGCTACGCTTCCTAAGTTTCAATAAAATGCAGTAACCCACTCGAGAATATGCCTTCAGATTGCCGTTATCCACTGCGACGCTGCTGAGGAACTGACCCGGGACAGTTGCTGGCGTACTTGTCGGCATTAAAAGCACCTGAAGAGGTAGGGAGAAAAAGGAGAATGGAAGAGAATGTCCTCTTTGGAGCGAATAATCGAATAATCGAGGTTAGATGGAGTTAGGGATTAGTGAAATTTGGATTGAAAAGCGCGATGTAGTGGTCTTTATTCTCGATGAAAGGGAGGAAGAGTAAGAATAAAAACACTGGGAATAAATTACACACTCAAAGTCTTGACACGACGCTTAGCATCGTGTGTGCTGCTGCGGAAATTCGAACAAATTGCAAGTGTTTACAACAAGCCAAAATTGCCTCCTTCCGGTGTCTCTAAGTACGAAGCACAACGTGCGAAGACAACCCAAGACAACCACAACACTGTTTCTAAAATATTGGTATTAAAGCACACTGTGTAGGCCCATGCCACATGCAAATGCACAAACGCAAAGGCCTGAAGCTGGTGGCATCCTTCAACAGCGGTTCTTGTGGTTACTGCTCAGCAGGATTTTCGTCACCTTCTAGCTCAACTTTATTTATCTTCGATTTTACATAACTCAACACTTATGCGAACATATGGGATAATCTAGTATCCCGTAAAAGAATTATAGATCTTTTGCTACCACGATGACAAACAAAACGACTAGTTACAAACATCTTGTGCATATATTCTCGCAAGTCTTGAATGAAGGCAGCCAGCCAAAAGTGGAATGACCATGAAATTTATCGATGTGAGATCAACGCAAATAGAGGACTAAGAGGCATGACACATCATGCATGAAAATACCGTCTGTCACAGCATGTGTCATTGTGCCTTTGGGCGATTTATCCCTTAAATTGAAAGCTGAGGTATAAGTGGTTAGCCACTGAAGACAAAAATTATAAAAATCCTCTTGACACTACAACTTATTAGATACCAACTCTGTCTGCGTAGAACCTCGGCCTTGTTGTTAATTTCAATTTTCTCTGCTATACCAAGGAGGTTGTTAGGTGAAACTTTTATTGACGGGCTGATGTTTCGATCAGATAGTCTTCCTCAAAAACTAAACGTGGCTCAAGATTCAGGGTTTTATCCACTGAATCAGCAAACGCCTCATCCCTTTAGCGGCTCTGACGAATATCAAGGATTAACATAAAAAGCCAACTCGTGCGAAACAGGCTTCACGATAAACATTGCATATCAGAGGGGTGAGTTACATGCTCATGTGGTACAGTTGGAGAATGCGCCTAGATTGGTGTAATCTGTCAAATTGAACGTCAGACATGTGACGCAACGTACATTGTCGAAACTGAGAGGAGACTAGCAAGAAATATTCAAGAACATCTTACTGGCAAAAGACTAGGTAACTTAAGAACACCTTTTGGAAGGCACATGACCGAGGAGCACGGCGGAAATGACTTTGATGTTAAGTGCAGAATTCTGGCATGCGAGATTCCTGCCGGAAAATTGCTTGAAGCGTTTTGTATTCCCGCAAGAAATCCAATTATGAACAGCCGAAATGAGTGCTAATCCGTTGCAAATGGCCTACTGCCATTCGCTCCACATTGCAAGCTGCCGATGTAAAGGAGAAGACATGCATGTATAAGAGCAGCATGTCATCTCTCATTCACTGACAATAATTGACACGGGGTGGCGGCGTTCCGCCCTCGTACGGGGTCTCTTCGGCGGTTTCCTTGATGTTCCGTCAAAACCGCCAGAGGGACGGGGCGTCTGGTGGTGTAATGGATACAATCCTGAATCTTGAGCCGTTTAGGCCTTTAAAGGCACAATTCACGATAATTTTCATGCCTCGTTGCGCTTCATAACGACTCTGGGGGTGCTAAAGAACACAAGTGTGAAAAAGAAGCGGCGGAACTTTCCGAAAACCTTGGAAACGAAGTGTTTCTGACCTCTGGATTCGACGAGTTTGCAGCTTAAAAGCATGTAATATTTGGACAAGTTTTTACGTGATAATATCCGATAAGGTTGTTTTTACAATGGGAGTATCTCCTATCATTTCATATCGCAGTCGATATCATGCCTCTCATTACACGTGGAAGCCACCGCTTACCAGCTGCTTGAATCGAAGATGGGGTGTGGGCCATCTTGAGGAGGTGGCCGGCATCTTATTCACATGTCCCTTACGCGTTAAGCACCCACCCTCGCGCCGTGATGACGGCACACGCTTTGCCCTTGTGGAAGGGGCTATCAGCTCGTTGATGGAACCAAGGTACTCATATTATCGTGAATTGTGCCTTTAAGGAAAACGATCTGGTCGAAACGTCAGGCCGTCAATAAAAGTTCCAGCACTCTCATTGGCATAGCAGAGAAAACTCTGATTATGTATAACTCGCCTTTTTTACTTACTTCTCATACCCGAATCTGAAAGACATCGTCAAAGGTACACCACGCGATAATTAGATCAGTGGCTTACTTTCCTGGAGCGAGGAAGTCTTTAAATGACTGCTCAGTCTGCACCTTTGTTGCAGCAGCACGGTGCATCCTCACGGTGTTGTGCCTCCTTGCACACATACAAGTCACGCCCACCCAACGAAATCTGACCTAAGAGAGCAATCGAAGTGGTTGTTTCATTGAATTATCTTCTCTAATCACAAGTTTTCTTCTCCACGTTAGCGCAACGTTTAAAGTTTGCTCTCTGAGGTCAGCTGTGATTTTATTTGGTGAGCGTGCCTTGGTTGAGTTCAAGCGGGCAAAGCGCCGTGTGTGTGCACTGTACAGTCGCAACAAATTGCGGCCTGACAGATTCCCAAGAACCTTCTCGCCCCAAGAAAGTGAGCCACTGATCTGATTATTGCGTCGTTCCTTTAAAAGTAATTTTGGCGGATTGTGGAAAATTAGGGGATTTTGATTTATTCATTGAGTGCACGAGATGGCGCTCAGAACAGGCATGTGATAGTTAAAAGCAGCAACAAGGATAATGTGGTTATTGGGAAATCTCTGAAAGAAGTCACTCACATGGAGAACTAGGGGCCTGAGGACCTATTCATAAAAAACCCTCTTCCAAAGACGCGCCACCGAGCTGTAAGACGGCGCAAAAGTTAACAGTCGTCGCCTTACGACGACACACCTCGCCTCAGGCGACGTGATTCAAGGATGGCTAGGATGAGAGTGGCCAAAGAGATGTGGCAGGATTGAAGGTAACGCGACGCCTTCGCAGTTTTAGCTTGAAGCTCACTCCCAAAAATGGATGCTCTCGTATTTCCGAAAATTTCTCAGTGTTTACTTAAAGGCAGCTTTAGGGGAAATTCGGACGAAAAGTAAAAGAAGTAGTGAATATGAAAGCAGAGATGCCTAGTAACAGAACAGTGGAGAAAAAAGGGATGGCAATGGCCAAAAACCCGAGGAATAGGACCTCTCCCACCGTTGGTTCTAGGCGCGGACGACCTTTCCTTCAGGAGGCGGGTAGTCCACATAGGTTTTCCATTGGCATTACCAAGACGTGAACATGAAGGGATGTTCGGAAATGCGACAGCATCTATTTCTATGTAGTGAGCTTCAAGCTAAAAGTGAGAAAGCGCGCTGCGATACTTTCAATCCTGCCGATCCCCTTGACCAACCTCACCGTGACCAACCACTAATCACGTCGCCTAGAGGCGGGCTGTCCTAAACCGAAGCGGCTTGTCCTGACGAGGCCGCCTCCGCCACAGCTCAAGGGGGCTCCTTCCGCGCGGGATTTCGCCATGCATAGGCCTTTCAGACCCGTAGTTTTTCACTAAATGACTCCTTTCGGGATTTCTTGTCACCCACATTACCTCTAACACTGTCTTTAAAGGCACCCTTCACGATAATATGAGTACCTTTGTTCCATCAGCAAGTAGATAGGCCCTTCCACAAGGGCGAAGCGTGTGCCGTCATCACAGTGCGAGGGTGGGTGCCAAACGCGTAAGGAACATGTAACTAAGATGACGGCCACCGTCTCAAGATGGCCCGCACCCACCTTCGATTCAACCAGCTGGTGAGCGTTGGCTTTTACGTGTATGAAAAGCACGATATCGACTGCGATAAGAAATGATAGGCGGTACTCCCATTGTAAAAACAACCTTATCGATGTTATCACGTAAAAACTTGTCCAAATATTACTTGCTTTCAAGCTGCAACTCGTCGAATCCGAGGGTCAGAAACACTTCATTTTTGAGGTTTTCGAAAAGTTTCTCCATTTTTTCTCCACACTTGCGTTCTTTAGCACTCCTAGAGTCTTCATGGAGCGCGAGGAGGCACGAAAATTACCGTGAATTATGCTTTTAACAGCATGCCAATGGAGAACCTATCTGAACTACCCGCCTCATGACGGAAAGTCCGCGCTTAAGTAGCGACGGTGGGAAGGATGTCCTATTTCTCGGGTGTTTGGACATTTCCTTCCCTTTTCTTTCTTCATCGTAACCTCGATTTCATATTAACTGCATTTTTCACTGTTCGTCCGAATTTCGCCTATCACTGCCTTTGAGCAGAACAAACCTAAGCTACCAACACAAAGCAACTATGTAAAAGCCAAATAAGTAAAACCAATGAAAGGCGAGGTGACCAGCAGTGTAACAGTAGAGAAAGAACGGAATGAAGCGGTCAAAAAATTCGAGAAATAGGAACCGAAAAGCCTTTCCCTTTACTGCTTCCCTTTCCTCCCTCTCTGTATCATTAGCCGGTGGGCGTAGGTGCAGACGACGAGAGGCCAAGCCAGCCAGCCGTAGATGTTGTCCCGTGCTCAAAGCAACTCGCCCAGAGGCAGCGTGATTCGAAGCGCTGCGGGATCGTCATGAAGACCTCAAGAGGCGTTTGGACTACCGTAATTATCGCGAGCTTCGCCTTTCAACGTACACGTACTACGTGCCCCCAATTCTCTACCGCTTTCAAGACCAACCAAATCTTATTTAGGTAAAACATTAGATTTAGATTTATTGCATGTGTGGATACACATGAAACAACACTACTAAGATAGGTCGAACCACTACACATCTGTCAAATGAGAATTGGAACACGACGGAACCCGCATTAGAAAAAGGAGAAAATAAAATTAAAACTAAATTTAGAGAGCATGGAAACGAAACATTAATAGAGACTTAAATACCCTGAACGTCGAATTTTATATGAATTCTTTATTTGAGGTAGCGATGTAAGATGCTCTTGAATTGGGCTAGCTACGGTTCGAGGTAATTGAAAAGTTTTCGTTAACTTGGAGATCGGTTACAGCTGTGATAGTGAGAAACTTGGCCTTCAATTTAGTTTTGCTCTTGACACAGAAAACTCGCGCTCTTCCCCCCCCCCTGGTGTTGGAGCTCTTAGTGGTAAAGAAACTCCGATTTTCGACATCAAGTTGCCCTAAGATCATTTCAGAAAGGATTAGAATGTCGAGCATTTGCCGTCTGTATTAGAGGAAATCGAGGCCTAGCATTTTATCCCGAATAACCACTCTGGGTATAGCGCTATAACTAAATCCAAGCACGCGGATAAGCAATTTTCTCGTGAAGCTATTCTGCATGGCTTCAAGCTTTCTGATATTGTCTTTGGAATGCGGGTAGGAAACGGTTGTGCCATACTCCAAGTTCGGGCGAACAAAATTTGTATGCTTTGAGAAGTATGCAAGGATCCTTGGTAAACAAACTCCCCAAGAGCTGATGTAGTTGTCGTGCTGCCTTGGCCGCAATGGTTCAGCAGTGGTCATTGAAAGATAATTTGCTATCAATTAGGAATCCCAAATCCCTAGCTACGTGAGACTCCGCCGTGTGATAGAGAAGGGTTGGTATTGGGACCTATGTGGAGGAGGGACGTCTTCTCATAGGCTGAAGGAAGACCCCACTTCCCCGATCATGTGCCGACAATTTCGATTGAATCCTGGATTAGGGTATGATGTATTGAGGAGACTGTTCTATAAATTTTCATATTATCGCTAAACATTTTGCAAGACATTCCTGAAGCCTCGATCAGAGTGGGAGCTCATATGTGTATATATTATACAGAACCGGTGACAGCACGCAACCTTGTGGGACACCACTAAGTGCACCTTTGACACTAGAAAAGGTCCTATTGATCCGTACTTGGAAGTTGCGATGATTCAGGAATGAGTCCAACCAACATAATATCTTATGGTGAATACCAAAGTGTTCGAGCCGAACTAGTAACTTGTCATGTGGCACCTCATCGAACGCCTTAGAGAAATCGAAATGTATTACATCAATCCCGTCCACATGCCGCGTCCAATCGTTCATCGCTTCTAGCATTTGGGTGACAGTTGAAGGACCCTTTCGAAAGCCGTGCTGGCAATCGGACAGAATATTGCAATTATTCAGATGCTCAACTTTTCTTTTTTAGAATTCTCTCAAATACTCTGCAGAAAATCGACGAAATACTCACAGACCTATAATTGAAAGGATCACTTATTGGGGGTTTTTTCGGGATGGGGATAACATAAGCATGTCTCCATCTAACAGCCACCTCCACTCGAAGGAAACTTAAGTCAAAATTAAATTGCAAGGGAAGTACTATAGAGCGAATCAATTCCTTCATAAAGCGAACAGGAATGCCCTCCGGTGTTATAGATGACTTGGATTTCCATTTATCCAGCTCTTAATATCCTGTTCGTAGAACCAAAGTGAGTCTGACCCGGGAAGAAATCACGCGGTGATACATTCTGTTCGGAGTACGCTGGTATTTCGAAAACGTTCTTAAAAGTTTCCTAAAAGCTCAGCTTTATCTGCTTTAGGAACCACAACGGTACCGTCCGCTTTGCCAATAAAAATGTAAAAAATGTTGCCACTGTGATTGTTCCTTCCTTCTTGGTTCTCGAGCTGACATATTGGAATAAGGCGGCTTTGTTACTATTTCAATAATCTTTTTCTCCACCCGGCAATAATACACTGCGTTTCATATCTATAGGTCCACCCTAATATTTTTAAATACCGACGTTCCTCTGAATTCTACAAGGCTATGATGATTACCAGCAAACTTTTCGTACCGGAATTCCCTAGATAAAGTGTTCTCAGGGAATTTCGGGCACTAGAACCTTTTTTATAATAAATAGCCCTACTTTTACCGTTTCAAAACTATAGGTCCTTTGGTCTATTTGGTCTATTTGTGAAGCTTGCCTTCGAACTCTTAGTGATTCTCTTTTAATCCTCCCAGTCCTTGTCCTCATGACTCTTACTGCCCGATTAGACGCCTCACTTCTTTTGTTGAAAGTGGAATACAGGTGAGAGAGAATATGTTTTTATGGAGTGTAACCTTGCGCCATGGTACGAATGTTCCCATGCTATGCTGAAGAATCGATAGAAGCAGCTCGTACATCTCATTAACGCTCTTCAGATCATAAAATGATCCCAACCAGTCAATGTTATCGAGATAGTCTGAATCAGTTGATAATCAGCTGCCCTGAAGTGCCTGTTCCAAATGTAGACATGTTCCTGAAATTGGAGATCCACTTATAATTCCACGCAAGCATGATCGCTCGTCCCCACAGGTGGCTGGATGCTAATCTTGCTAACAAAAGAACTTTGGTTGCAAAATACCAAGTCAAGAATGCTGTTGCCCGGGTGTATGTCGTTTGGCGCGGCCCTTGCAGCTAATTTGCCAATGGGGCGCATGGGCCGCCTGGACTCTCCCAGATTTACCTAAGCCTTTTAAGGGGAGGAGCTTTGGCAGTGCCCCATCGGCAAATTAGCTCCAAGGGGCCGCGCCAAACGACCGTCTCCCCTGTTGCCCTAGTACAGGACTTGACCATCTGTATGTAGTCAAGAGTTTCAATTAAATCAACAAAAGATAGCGAAACGGAAACCTAGAATTGAAATACCAATCAATATCTGGGAAGATGAAATTTCCTGTAAGTAGACAAATGTGATTACAGACCGATAGGTCGCGGATACATTTCATCATTCTACAAGTCGAGTCGGAGGAGCAGTCTGGAATTCTATAGCACAAGATAATGCGACATCGAACGCTAACATTTGAATCACAAGCTATAATTTTATAGCCATCACTAACAGTTTCGCAGTAAGTGAGAGAAGGAGATAGAATGTTTTTGATTAACAGCGCAACCCCTCCGTCTTTCCTCATGTGGTCGTAACGGAAAACTTCATAATCGCTGTATATCTCTCATAGCAAAGATTTGATTTCGAACTAAAGTTTGAGCCAAGTTTCCGACAAAGCCACCATACTGAATTCTGCTGTAGTTAATAGGATTTGAGTGATAAGGCATTTCCTTTTCAATGAGAATATTATAGAAAGACATCTCACACTGTTGCCTCTATTCCGAGGACTCAATCAGATTTTACTGGCAAGGAGCCTGTATTGACATTGAAGTTTACAGCACCACTGTGAAGGAGCAAAACAACGGAATCCTCAACATTTACATTACCACGCTCATGTGACGGTGACTTATTGATAGCTCCACTATTGCCACAAGTCCTGGCTTTTCTAAGAGCTGCAAGGCGCTCTCTCTCTCTGCTCTCGGGAGTGAACGTCTAGTAAAAACACCCGAGATCGGGAAATACCTCACCTTAGGGGCCTTTCTAAGAACATCAACAACAAAAAACCTACTACTACTGGGAAGAACTACCTTTATGAGCCGACGAGAAGCAGCCTCAGGTTTACCCATGCGGTAAATGGCAGTAGGCGAACATTCATTTGGAAACCTTTGGGATGGTTTGTATAATTACTATCAGTTTAAGATAATACGTAAAAATCATCTAGCTAAATGAAATGTCCCATTTCACAAATCACATGAAAAATTCTGATAAATTCGTCGGGAAACCTCGATTGAATGACTAGTTAACTATGTATGCCAACCCAGTTGAACACCATCCATTCCTTCCGGCCAGTAAAGCTGAACAGTTACAGAGAAGCAACTGATATCAACTACTACACTTCCTTTCTACTGGATGTAATTATAGTGCTGTGTGTGGGGGTGCTGGTGTGGAGCGTGGCACGGAAGGGTGCGGTGCCAAAGATAAAATTTCGTAGTTCGCTAGCCGAGAATCTCAGAGCCTGGGGAGAAGAACGAAGGTGAAAAGTAGATTTCTGGATGGAATGATGGCAATCACTGCGTCTGGAGCGTGCTAAGGTAGCGCACGCCTCCACTCGCACGGTACGAGGACAAGTGACTTGTACTCCGTCTGACCCCCGTGATTCTTAATTTGGAAATCGGTTCCATCTGACGCCACTATTTTGAATAGAATTGCGATGCGTAGTGCACAACAAAAAGGAATGATTAAGGCCAAAAATTCACTCCTTAGGTAGTGTTCAGAGTTGGCGACCACATGTGCGTTTTAGGCGATCAGGCGACTGGACAAAAAGAAAAGCACAAATTATTTGATTAGGTGATCGGAAGGAACGAGGAAGATGTTTATATACATACATGTGTTCATACATATACATAAAGGCATTCAGACATATGCACATGCATACATACATAGTATATACATGAAGATGCATGAAGATTATTCGATACATATCTTATCCTTTTCGTTTGACCATCTGATAGCCTGATCGCCCAGTCGGAACTTTGAAAAATGCTTGATCCTTCAGAGGTCGTTATCTCACAACTCTTATCTCTGATATATAAGCACTGCGGAAGGTTTGTGCACCTCGTTTTTAAACTGAACCCGTCTTCGCCTCCAGCATAGCAGCAAGTGCAACTCAAGATGGTGAGTATCACGACGACTTGGTGAGTGACATGCGCACAACTTCAAGCTGAAATCCTCCAAGAGCACTCTACACGACGTCTCATCAGTTATACAACTCAACAACAGTGGGGCTCATGCTGCTATCGCAATGACGGGGCATCCCACTACTAGACCCTATTTTCACCCAAGCCAAGAAGGGGAAATGAACCCCTTCCCTCCTCCATTAAGGCTTAGGCTAAAGTATACTCCTAAATGTGCAGATTGATCCCTTAAAGATCTGTTCGAGATGCCTAGACGAGCAACTTTTTATAAGATGCTCCCCTCCCTCACTGCGATAGCACCGGGCTCATATTTTCAGCACGAACACAAGCAAAGGAGCAAAACGTAGAAAGTGTGAAGTGCGGGAAAATTTACTCTATGGAGCGCATAAAGATCAAATTCCATCAACGTGGGAAGCAACGTGGGGTGCATAGCCAGTAAATGCTCTGAAAGAAAGTTTCGCGAACGTGACAGTAAATGCCCATAAAAAGCTGTAGGTTGGCAGCTTTTCCACGAGAGAGCGAGATTGCTTCAACTTTTCACTCTGAGGGGACAAGCACGTACCTCGGAATGAGAACCGTTCCTACGCGCGCATAATCGATATCCACTTATCTGACTTCCATTCTAGTAGAGCATCTAAACCGTTGTTTTTCGTCCATACTTCGTAAAACATCAACTTGGTGCGTCCGTTTATTCGTTACCGGTTGGTCGGAGTGTGTTTGGTCGGCATGCCTACACATGTGTATATCTTGATTGAGATGGGAACGATAATAGAGGGAGTCAACCGCTCACGTAGTGTCTGTGAGAAACGAATTAATCTTTAGATATCGGTCTGAAATGTGATAACACCATATTTACTGCTACCACACAAACCACTCAACTACTCCAACAAGTACTACAACAACAGTCCATTAGAAATATGTGCAGTACGATCAGGAAATGAGGTGTGCGACAGAACAATCGAGTTAGGTCACCAGGGCGCGAAATGCCTTCTTGCCGCCATTGCTGCTCGGGCACGGGGTAGTGTGACTGCACCCTTCCCGCGTGGAGTACGCGTCAAAACACTTGAAGCGGGTCAGATCAGGTGGGGAGACAGGGGCCGTCCCCTAGCTCGCGCCAATACACAACGGAACATGGAATGGGTATGGAGTGTAAGAAATCGCAACGAGGCGAGAGAGCTAAGGGCACCGCATACAACTGTGTGATCAGGCGATTACCGTGTGCCACGCTTTATTTGGGAGGCGGCGACCTAATCTTCTTGAATAACGTCAGTCCATGTTTGCCCAATTTGACGGGGTTGGGCCACTGCCCCCTAAATACAAGGCCTGACCTAGTTGGAGTGTCCTGACGCACACAAGGAGAAGAGCAGCCGGCCCTCACTCTGCGGACATGGAGCTGCCGACAAAGTTGGCCGTACCTATAGTACTGAATATCTCATAGCAATCGCAGCTCTCGTCATATGTGCTGGAATGAGCGAGTTTGGGCAGAACAATGCCATCACGCCATCACAGAGCGCCTCACTAACTAATAAGTTCGTTGCCGTACTCATCTCAGATTCCTAGCAACATTAACGGTTATGCCCTATGTGTTGAAAGGGCAATTGCACCCTACGACCAAATTGCAGTTCGACTGAACTTCAGGTAAATATTGTGAACGTGTCCCAGGTTCACAAAATCGCAAACATCCCGATGCATGAAGTATGCAGGGCACTTAGAAGAGCTAGGGGAACTGCCTCTAAAGGAGATCACCGTGTCCCACGCGTGAAATAAAGTCGAGCACACCGCAGTCACCCTGGACCTAATCACATTGGGTTCCATAAGCTCCACGCTTCGCGTCGCCCGCCGCTTTTAAAATTTCTATTCTATCGAGTCGATACACACCTGTTGCAGCAGTGATAGCCACTAGGTACGGGGAAAATACACATACGTTCCACACCTGCGTTCACCGTCAGCCTCAGACGTCGAAGAGTGCGTGAAGTCGATGTGGGTGCACACACTGCGCCCTACTTGATGCGAAGCATTCAGGAATACAAGCTATCTTCCCGAACATCGTTATTTACATTTTCCTACTCCTTTTAGCTTTGCACAGTGTCCTCCATTGAGTACATGTGTGTGATACTATCCTAGGCGCTAATGTAATGTGAAGGGCAATTCACAGTGTTCAGCGTCCGGCGCTATTTTTGCCCAGATTCTCAACCCCAAGCCTTAGTTGAAGGGAAATTCTCTACGCCTGAACCGAGGCTAGGATAACTTATGCTCTCTAGCGTACAAAGCAATCATTGTAGAACGGTAATCCCTATCCCTACTATATATAAAGCGCTAAGGCGTCTGTCCCTCCGTCTGTCACGAAATTAGGTATCATATGAAAAACGACCTGTGCAGATGGGGCCAAGTGTGGTATGGGTAGGGCATGGGGCAGGAAGTAAAGACCACACATGGACCAAATTAAGCTCCACCCACGGGGGCGGGGCGTGCACTGGAATGTTTGGCTTTCAGCCCGAAAATGTTGATTACGTTCGCACGTGCTCCTAACGTAGGGAGAAGATGGATTTAGGTCAGGGATGAGTTTCTGAAGGTCAGGAAAGAATGCAGGGCACAGTGGGCGGGGCATTTAAAGTGGTGGGCGGAGCTTGGACGTTACATGAAAAACGACCTGTGGAGATGGGGACAAATGCGGTATGGGTAGGGCATGGGACACTAAGTAAAGACCACACATGGGCCAAGTTAAGCTCCGCCCATAATGGGCGGGGCCGTCGTGGAATGTTCAAAAATTGTTGATTGGGTTCGAATGTGCCCCAAACATAGGGAGAAGATGGATCAAGGTCAGGGATGAGTTTCTGAAGGTCAGGAAAGAATGCAGGGCACAGTGGGCGGAGCATTTAAAGTGGTGGGCGGAGCTTGGACGTTGCATGAAAAACGACCTGTGGAGATGGGGACAAATGCGGTATGGGTAGGGCATGGGACACTAAGTAAAGACCACACATGGACCAAGTTAAGCTCCGCCCATAATGGGCGGGGCCGTCGTGGAATGTTCAAAAATTGTTGATTGGGTTCGAATGTGCCCCAAACATAGGGAGAAGATGGATCAAGGTCAGGGATGAGTTTCCGAAGGTCAGGAAAGAATGCAGAGCACAGTGGGCGGGGCATTTAAATGGTGGGCGGAGCTTGGACGTTACATGAAAAACGACCTGCGGAGATGGGGACAAATGCGGTATGGGTAGGGCATGGGACACTAAGTAAAGACCACACATGGACCAAGTTAAGCTTCGCCCATAATGGGCGGGGCCGTCGTGGAATGTTCAAAAATTGTTGATTACGTTCGAACGTGCTCCTAACGTAGGGAGAAGATGGATTTAGGTCAGGGATGAGTTTCCGAAGGTCAGGAAAGAATGCAGAGCACAGTGGGCGGAACATTTAAAGTGGTGAGTGGAGCTTGGACGTTACATGAAAAACGACCTGTGGAGATGGGGACAAGTTTGGATGGGTAGAGCATGGGACAAGAAGTGAAGACCACACATGGACTAATTTAAGCTCCGCCCACGGTGGGCTGTGTGTGCACTGAAATACTCTGTCCTCAAGAAAAAGAGCAATACAGGCCGACCTACTGATGCACATGGTGTTTCGCGCACAGTAGTGTGCGCCCGCCAACTGGTGTGTGATAACGCGATATCACCTGCCTTCGGGACAGTGTGCATCGGGACTCTCCCGGCCGTGTTAGCGCCAGTGCCGGCGTAAGGGTTACTACGGGGACTTAGCCGCGCTTGCTCACGTCCTGCCTACGCGGGTATAGCGGCAGGCCCTAGCTTCCCTACGCTGAAGGATACACGAGTCGTCGGTCCTCTCCTAAACAACTTTCCTCATGCATCGCACCACAATGCCAACTATGTCTATGACCACGTTGAGAGTGGACCTATATTGACTATGATAGCTCGGAAGACTGGTCGTTATCATGATTACGACAGCTAGACACCCGGTAGGCTCGCTCCGAGAATTTACAATGCGCCTACACCGATTTGTAATACCAACTGACCATGTACTACGTAAACCAGATTGAAATCTGATCAAATAGCAGCAAGGAATATAACAAAGGAAAAGGTAGAGTATGAGACATGTAATTACGCCAGCAAAGCCCGAAGTACTCACGGGTTGACCCCACTACCTTACTCCTCACGTGGGGACTGGTATGATCCCATCCAAGGTTGCTCTTCCATGTGCAATGTCCTCTACGGCGTCGACTACGGCAACATGTCGTGATGGCACAGACAGGAACAAAGGCGACGTGGTACGGACGTACGGGAGAAGGTGCCGAGTGTCGGCTACGGCCGAATTGGAATGGCTGGGCACGGCTCACCAGGGAGGACGTCTGCAAGAGTTGAAAACGACCAGATCGCCGACTATGACGATGGCCGACTGACCCAAGTGACGAGCTGGGAAGCCTTATAAGAGCATTCACCCGCCATTTCAGAACGTTCGACCAGCAAGCAAGCAGGTTTTCAACCCCAAACTGTAGACGAATGTAACTTAGCTCAGAATAATTTTTGATAGTCGAAACAAAAACTATAAGAATTAGCACATTTTTTTTCATTGAATAACAAATTCATTTATACCGCTAGCGTAGAAGTCCGGAGTTCTGGACGTGACAAAGTCAGCGAAGGCATTTTTGACAACGTCTTGGCTTTTGAAGCATTTCTCGTAGAAAAAGTTGTCCAGGTAATTGAGAAGTGGTAGTCGGTGGACGAGTGGTCCGATGACTACGGCGTATGAGGTAGGGTCTCGTAGCCCAATTCGGTCAACTTTTGCGTGGTCGGTTGTGCGTGGAGGAGAATTGTCACTTCATATTGACCAATTTAGGGCGCTACGTCAGAGCTTCTAGTGCTTCGTCGATTTGTTGGCAGCACTTTTTTGCCGTAATAGTTTCGCCCGGATTCAGAAAGCTGTGATGGATAAGACCGGCCTCAGATCACCGAAAAGTCATGGGGATCTTAGTGTATCTCTTCTTGAAGCCGTAACCAAGATGTTATTTAGCTTTATACGGCTAACGTTTCGGCCTCGTCGTCTTCGTCAGAGCCTGAAAAGCCAAAGATAAATGCGATCTATCCCCAAAAATCATTTCAAACTTACAAAACAGTCTATCTAGATCAGAAGAGTTTTGAAAGGAGTCGCAAACCACAAAATTCGTGGGACTATCCTGTAAACACAACCGGCTGTCGCTAAGACAGGACAAAACATTTCTATCTAGATTAGAAGAGTTCAGAAAGGAGTCGCAAACCACAACTCTCGTGGGACTGACCTGTAAATACAACCGGCTGTCGCTTAGACAGGCCGAGAAATGGGGCAAGTTCGTTTGTTATGGCAATGCACTCATCTTTCCTGCTCATTTTAGGAAATGCCCAGGTTTCAAGAAAGACGGACATGGAGCTCATTTTAGGGTTTTTGGCATTAATCCAAAATGCCTCCAAAAACTTGCGCGCTGGAGTCTGGGGCTCGCGTAACAAAATTCCTACCGTCACCTCAAACTCTAAATACCCATGAAATCGCAAGCGGTGAGCACCCAGGGGTCTCAGACCTCGACTTCTCTAGGCCATCGAGGTGTTCCTTGGTTAGTGCACAGAGGCCGCCCAGTTTCTCCAATATACCCATCTCCACAGAGCTTGCAAGTTATCAGGTAGACCACACCTGACTTCTGGCAGTCACCTTCTCGCCCATTAGGACAGACCACACAATGAGTGGTAGCACATATGCGATCATAGCCTCGGTTCCGGACTAACTGTTGCTTGAGGGACGTTGGGGAGATTTCGACCAAATGGACTGCATCTGCATCATCGAGACCACACCTGCGTGGAGCTCTCCTAACGGCCGAGCTGATGGCATCGGTTATGAAAGGCATGCAGAACGGTACTTTTCGCCCTCGTCTAATTCAGGTCTCGGATGCCTTCTCATGGAAGGTCCAGGAAAAGGCTGCTTTTTTGGTGGTGATGGGGTAGCCATTTGCCTGCGCTATCTTATGAGCTAGCTCCAGAGAAGCTGCTTTCCCTGAGTGCCCGATGACATCCTTTTGGCCGTGTTGAACATATTCTTCATGATCGTTCGCTTGGTGTTCAGAAGGTGTGCCGACCGGAAATACATCAAGATATTTTTGCTGCTAGGTTTCCTATACCATTTTGTTCGATACTACCCATGTTAGAGTTGCACCTCTGTACGTCTAGGAAAGGAAGCCAGGAGTCCTTGGGCTTCTCTCGTGTGAATTGCATGTTTTCGGTCTGGTTGTTGAGCAGGTTAAGACACGTGTCCCTTTCCTTTTGGGTCGAGCAAACGGCGAAGCAATCATCGATACATTGGCAATACAGGATGAGTCGACGATCCAACAGGGGCTTTCTATGGCTAGTGCAGGGGCTAACCTTAGGCTCATCGCAAGCCCCCTGATCTGCCTGTAATATTCCTCACACCATCTGAAAATAGAGCAGTATTGAACATGATAGAGTAGGTATGGTATATATATTATAAAGTGTACGATCCAGGCATTCCTTGGTCAGTGTCATGACTCGAGAAATCGACAAGCCATGCATGTTGATGATGATCCATTTTCGTTCAAGAGTTCAAAGGTCGCCTGCAATGCGCTCTCATTCGACACGTTGGTATAGAGAGTTGTCACGTCGATGGATTCCATGACGTGATTCCGCCTAAACCTAGCTTCTCTCAGCAGACCAAGGAAGTTGGTGGTTTTGCTGGGGTGGGCAGGAAGGAAAGGCAAAAACTGCATTAGCACAAGGTTTAGGAGCCACGATATCCTATCCGTAGGCCCTCCTATACTGCTTATTACAGGCCGCACCTCAAAATCCGTAGGGATTGTAGAGGATACGGTGGCCAGCGAGAGTTTGTGGGTTTTGAGGAGGGTGTAGAGGACCGGACCGGACCGGACACCTCGGGAGGTCACACTTAAGGCGTGTGCCCACGGTTTTGGGTAACTGTGCAGTTCCCACTATGCCAACCCAAACTTTGTTCAATCTTCGATATTGCCACTTGAATTCTTCCGTCGATGATGTTCTATATAGCGTTTCGTCCTGTAGGTGCGCTCGTGTTATTGCAACATCGAGATCCCTTGGTAGTATCACAAACTTGCCTCCTCTATCGCTAACCGATAGTTTGACACAACTTGCGCCCTCCAGATCCCTTAGCTCTTTTAGACCTTGTTTCTGCTCTGTGGTCAGATTTGAAATATGATGTTTTCGGCTATAATGGCTGAGAATGATGAGCATTGATGTTGCAAATAGCCGGAACTTTACATCAACTGCAGGATTTGGGTCATGAGGTTTGAAAAAGGAGGGAAAAGGAATGGCGGGAAAGCTGGTAGTTGCACATCCTTTAGGGTTCAACTTCTGCCTGAGGCGAAGTATGTTCTGTAGGGTTTATAGAGCTTAAGGGTTTATCGCGATACCCCATGACTTATCGATTGGCTGGGTGGGAAACTGGGACCCAGCTCCAGAACAGATAACGCATCATCGGAAAGAGTGACATCGCCAATAACAGTGACTCTGCTCGAAGTAGACCCCGCCACTTCGCTGTCATCAAAGTGAGGGCGGTCCGCACTAACGGGGATGGTGCCGAATTGTGATTGTGATGAGCGATACCACTCCAATCCTACTAATCTAGTAAACTATTTTGAAGCCTCATTTTGGTTTTTGCACGGATCGAATCGCAAATGATCTTTGACTCACCCACGATCCTTTTCCACTGGCAACTTGGCAGATATTGTTGACAACACATTTCTTTCGACACACAACTGATCGTCTCTGGGACGACTTGATTTCTCTTGCTTCGCGGGGCAGTCCACAATATGCATACTTCGATATCCTGCAACTGTTGCTGTTCACTGGTAGGCCGCATACCTCGTGCAGTCTCTTCTTCCTCATGAAGTTTGGGACGATGTGATGTTGGAGGCAGCGTCGAAGTTATTGGGATCATCCACCGAGCTGATAATGCTAGAGCGAAATTTTTGTTATCAGCACAGCACAGTGGATTTGTTGCACTTCCCTCGCCCCTAACTTTGTTGATGTTTTGAGCGGTTTGAGCTGCATTACGTCCTAGCTTGAACTCATAGGAAAAAACTTTGTAAAAACCACATTTCGACATCCATCAGTTGAAATCCAAATTCTAATTGTAATTGTCGTAATTGTTGTAATTGTTGTAATTGTAATTAATTGTTGTAATTAGTTGTGAATTATTGACAGAAACACACATCATAATGAGTTTTTGACAAATACTTGTGAAAGAGCATAAAGTAAGCTTTCGAATCACATATAAAACTATACATAGCAGCAAAAAATTTGCGTTAAATACAGAAAAATCTAAAGCTGCGTTGCTTTCTCAAAAACAGATACATTGGCTTCCTGTCCTAATGAGAGGGCACGTCTTATGTTCGGCGTCCGGCTGCATTTATGCCTGAGCTGAAAGACGGTCTTTTTCTTGAGTCTCAATAGAAGGACCCTCCAATCTTCTTCCCACTACTTTAAAGAAGCTCTGAAGTGAATTCAACGATTCTTGTAATGTTTTAGGTGGTTCTTAAATGTTTTATCTTTCCCCATCCTTCCTAGACCAGGCTGTTGTTCCCCACCTCTATTCATATGACATCAAATTTGGATTCCGCTGCACTTTTGTGACAGATGGATGACTAATAAATTTGTCCTCCGTCTCTTCTGATCTCGATGTCATTGAACAGTATCATCTTCATCAACACAGCTCATGAACGGACCTTTTATTCGGAAGGTCAGCGTGGTGGAATCATGCGACCGATGCCTAAACATATCTCCACTTTCTTCATTTCAGGATGTCGTTCATCCAGATGACAAGAAAGCTCCCCTTCCGTTCTCATATAAGATGGAAGGAGAATTGCAGGCAGGATCCGTATTTCACATACATGGTAAAGTGGGAAATCCAGCAATAAGGTAAATGAAACTTATCAAATAGTGCGACTGTTGTATAAAAGCAGTATTCATCGTTCCCCTATCTCTTAATAAAATGAACAAATTTCAGAATCGAGTTCGATTTTCTAGAAGGCTTCACAGGTACATCAGCCGGTCAGACCATCTTCCGAGTCAGCTTGCTTTTCAATGAAGCCACGATGGTGCTAAACTCAAGAATTGTAAGCAGTTCCTCCAGAAATTCCATCAATATGGAATTTGCTAATGAAGTATAGAGTACATTATATCAATGTCTTCGAGTACTACTGCTGTTAAATTCTCAGTAGTGGTTACTCGACGCAGTGCATCAGAGTACCAACATTTCAAGGAAAACTCTTCTACGCAGCGATGATATAGGTACGGGTGTGGGTCAGAACACTCGAATGGGATCACTTCACACGAAGAGGCGGCGGTCACTCCTTAGCGCGCGATAAATTCGCGAGGGAATCAGCAAGGCGCTTGCCCGCGCACAGTGACCAGTTTAGATGGGGAGGTGACCATGTTCGGGCGTGCTGGCGCACATCCTTAAAGGAATCGTCCACGAAAAATGTAGTTTACTTATGTGGAATATATCTAATAAGGGCCGCATGCAAAGTTTCACGCGAAAAAGTGAGAATTCGGCTATGATACAGCTCCCCAAATTTTCGGCCGGGTGGGAGGAGCCTCCGAGTAGAGACCCGTCCCGTCGTCAGTCGCGGTTAGGAACAGAGAAAAGAACTGTTTACTTACTTTCTGTTCCTACAATGCGTCTCCGAACACGGCGGGCGACGGAGAGGTCTTGATCGGAGGCCCCGCCCACTCGAACGAGACCATGTGGTGCTGTCTCTTAGCCGGATTCACATTATTTCGCGTGAAAGATTGCATGCGGCCCACATTAGGCAAATACAGCATAAATATATGAGTAACAGAACTCCTTTTTCCGTGGGCGATTCCTTCAAGAAAGGTGACCGTCAATGAAGGCTCAAAGGCATCTTGGACTCAATCTGATACTCAGCCGCGTCATTTTGTGCTGTCGTCTGAGGCTTTTCCAATTGGCCATCTCCGGCGCTTTCCATATTCACCCCCACTCAGGTCTATTGTTAGGGTTGCCATGTTGCGCTGTAAGGCCGCGGTCATACTTCGCGTTGTCTGCGGCAGGGCGTGGCCGCGTATCTTGCGTCTCCACACTGCCTCGTTGCCTGCGTCATCTCTGCACCTCCCCCGTGCCACTCTCTCTCACAGGCAGCGAGAGAGAGTGGCACGGGGGAGGTGCAGAGATGACGCAGGCAACGAGGCAGTGTGGAGACGCAAGATACGCGGCCACGCCCTGCCGCAGACAACGCAAAGTATGACCGCGGCCTAACCGGCTCTATAAAGATGCTTAGGATATTCTGTAAAACGCGACGAGATTCAGTGGTTTACCAAAATATGGCTTGACACTGGGATCTTAATGTACTTCAATACAGAGTGGAACCTGGGGAACAGAAGAAAAACAACCGCATTCGTTCAAGCCTGGAATGCCATTCGATGTAAAGATCAGGTGCGTCAATTATTCCACCATGCAATAGTTTATGACACAGCGTCCAGTTGTTGAGAATAATTCAATACGGCTCCCTGAACTGTTGAAGTGTCCTATCGGCTCCTATCGGCTTCAACATGCTATAGGTTCCATGATGAATAGACCTCGAATGACAGTGAGCGATTTAGAGTAAGCCGCTTGCATAAAAAAAATCTCATGTTTTCCGGATATTTGTATCGCAAGTGTGTTTACCACAGTGCTATCAAAGCTATAAGTGAGGCAGCGTCTATACCTCGCGAAGCGATCGCAGTTGCTGCAACGCAGAACCTCACAGCCGGTAATGGATGTATTGGTTGCGGAATACTGCATTGCGGCTGCGCTGCGGCGATCGCGTTGCAGAATCTGAACGCAGTCTTATCTTCTTCTTTCTCTCTAGCATCAGTCACGCTCCATTGCGGCGTCCGCTGTTCTTGTCACTTGTCGCTACTTTCTTCCATCCAAGGCATCTTCTGCCGTGGCTTTTACTTCCGTCAGGTCGCTTTTAATGACGGCCCTCCACCTTTTCATTGGGGCTCCTCGCGGTCGCTTGCCGAGTACTTCGGGCTCTACAGCCTTTTAATTGGGTGGTCTGTCGACCTTCTCAGCACATGCCCATACCATCTTATCCGCTGCTCCCTCAACTTCAGTTGGACCGGAGCCGTTTGCATGACTGCCGTGACGTCTGAACGCAGTCGAGTCGTAAGAATGTACGTCCATTCGTCCGCACTTCCAACATTTTCAATTTGCCTAATAATTCAGCAGTGACTGGTATATTCGACGAGAGAAGGGAGGTTCACAAACAATGATAGGTGCTATCCTAACGTGGGGAAGTACTTCACCGTGGTCGTAGGCTTCCGACGCTATTTTTGCAAAAATATACGCTTGATTGTGCAGATTGACCACGCTTGCTGGACGTTTCCAAACATGCTCCTATCATGATGATAGCACTAGACGATATTGTCTGTTTTTTTCTATTTTTAACCATTGAACCAGTTCAGTGGCAAGCTAGCCCATCAGATCAAAACCTTTCCGGGAACCTCGAAAATCTCACGAGCCTTTCATGGGATGACAAATTCTGATACATTATGCGTTTTCACTGTTTGTAAAGACCTGTGTGAGGTTTACTAGATGGTGACATGGCTGGAGATATAAATTCTATTTCGGGTTCCAGGGTGACCGCTGATTTCATGGAGGTGTACCTTGCGAACTCGAGCATGCATCAGTACAAACATCGTCTACCTTTCACACAGATACACTTTGTTGAATGTATGGGAGAAGGAACACTAAACGGTTTCCACTATGCACCAGCCTGGTAAGACATTGTGGCTTTTTTTTAGATATTTCAAACTATCCTCATCAGGACAGAGAAAGAGAGCAGACAAACGGCTGACCGACGACGTGATCAGACGGCTAGCCACACCGTCAGTCAACTGTTTGTCTGCTCCCTCCCCTGATAAGGATAGTCCGACCTTATAATATCAATAAACAGACAAATAAGCAGTAAACAGCTGAGCGGTGGGTGTGCAGCGAGTACCTATGATCAAGAGTCTCACCGCTAAGCTTCGAAACAAAGTAAGTCAAAATAACCGGTTGTTTTGGGCAATGTCGCGGCCCTTGCATGAGCTACCTCATTTAAAAAATATTTATGGAACAGTTAACCATTTTTAGTGGTGTCGATGCTTTACCACATACACGAAACTTCCCATCTGGCTGCTTACAATACAGTAAGTAATAAGTATGCTGTCAATAGGAATTTATGATCAAATAAATGTTAATTTAGATCAACATGTCATTATTTACGGAATAGCGACCGGTGATAGTTGGACAGTTGAGCTGACCGGAAGCGGAGGCAATGCTCTGTTCCAGCTGGTTGCAAAGTATAAAGAAAAAGCCGTCAGTTTTAGTGAATAATTCGGTGATGACTTTAAAAAATAAAGCCATGAAAATCAAATCGTTAATAGGTTGTTCGTAATGCAAATATTGGAGGAAATTGGGGAACAGAGGAACGTGTCGGGCAGTTTCCTTTCCAACGTGATCGTGGCTTTGATCTTTCGATCGCAAACTTGCCAAGTGGTCTTCAGGTGGGTAACTTCATTTATCAAAGACTCTTTTCTTGTGCGTTGATATTGCTCAAATTTACCTCCCATTACAAGATGCCTTGAAGATACATCCTCTTTCCAACTGTTCGTGTTTCAACGCTACTTTTACCGTTTGTGAGGCTGCAGTGTGTTGCAACTGTTCCGATGATTAGCGCGGGGCCAGGTCACTCATGAGTGGGTCTGCTCAGGCAGCGTTCATAGTTTAGAAATTTGCGGAATTGCAGAACAGCGGAATTTGCGGAAAAGCATTAGATAGATATCGATCGGGAGGACCGCGGACTTTGCGGAATTGTGGAAGGAAGAATAGATACGTATCGTTCAGGAGAACTGTGGAACTTGCCGAAATGCAGAATCGTGGAATTTGCAGAATTATCGAATTTGCGGGAATGAAGACACTTCCCGCTTCTTAGTTTCTCCAATCCTGCCTTCTCTTCCTGGGACGGGAATCAATACTTATCTGATGCTTTTCCGCAAATTCCACAATCCTGTAGTTCCTTAGAGGAATCGGAAGGGTTCCGAAACAAGAGGGAGATGCAAAGAAATGAGCGTCTTGTAATGAACTAAAGGTTAGAAGCGATAATCGGCAAAAAACCCGGATTCAAAAGCGCGACGCTGTGTTGTGTATTCGCATCACACTCGCATCAACACACCGTCTTTCCGAGTTGTCCGCTGTAGAAGGCGGGCCGCGGGCCAACGTTAGGCCGCGGTCATCCTCACCGCAGGCAGGGCGTGGCTGCGTTCCCAGGCAGCGAGGGAGAGTGGCACGGTGGAGGTGCAGAGATGACGCAGGCAACGAGGCAGAGTGGCATAGGCGGAGACGCTGATATACGCAGCCACGCCCTGCCGCCGGCATCGCAAAGTATGACCGCGGCTTTGGTTGTAGCACCTGATTCCCAGCGCAGTGGAGTGGCCCGTCAATTCTGCAATTCACCCATTCGTTTCCTATCTTATGCTTTTCCGCGAATTCTGCAAATTCCAAAACAACGCTGCCTCACGAGACGATTTTTACTTCGAAATTCGAGATCTTCGTTATGTATCTGGTCTACTTATGCAAAGAGAAAGGCCGAAGAATGAAAGCAGAAAATTGGGAGGTTCAATATGTTATAAACTTGTATGTATGTTATACAAATGGTCATGTTCTGACATTTTCCACTATTTAGAAATTCAGACTGAAAGCAGAAAAGATCTGCAGAAAAAGTGGAAGCTAGTTACTGTAACAGCCTCCAATATATTATAAAATTTTAGTCTTATGATAATGTCTGTCGTAGTAAATTGCCCGCCACGCAACGCTGGTGACGTGACTCTCCGAACATTCGTCGAAACACTTGTAAGTCACCCTGTAAGACTGCACCTATATTGGACGACGATATTTGTCGAACATGGATGAACATGATATGACATTTACAGTGGGGGTGATTTGCAGACATTTCGGGAACGGGTTTTCGAATGAACCAGTATGTAGAGCGTTACTGAATGAGACGTCGAAGAGTTCCCAGCGGGTTCCATTCAGATGATCAATTATATTCTGTGATAGAGTTGCCATCGTGGGCTTTCACAGGCAATGGTCCATCGATGGATGGTGTGAATGGCCCATTAAATTGTGGTTTACTGAGCGCATCCAGTGCCTCTAGAGACAGCTGCAGCACTCTAGTGTCCGGCCAACTCTTTCTAATCGGACTCCGCCTTGAAGGAACCGGAAGGGGTTCGGATAAAGAGAAAGATGCAAAGAAATGAGCATTTTGTAACGAACAATAAAGATTAAAAACGGCCGATAACCGGCCAAAAAACCCGGTTTAAAGGCGTGACGCTGTGGTGTGTATTCGCATCGCATTCGCATCAGTACACAGTCTTTCCGAGTTGTCCGCATTAAGAGACGGGCCGCGGGCCAACGTTAATTTTAACACTTGACTCCCAGCGCAGAGGGGTGCCCCCTCCCAACTACATCAGAATCTATATAATTACATCTAGAAACAATACAAGAAAGAACAAAAGAAAAAGTAAAGGAAAAGAGCAAGTTAGAAAGAACAAAAGAAAAAGTAAAGGAAAAGAACAACAACAAGAACAAACAACACGAAAGCATCTCCTCTTGGCTTCATGTCAAGGCGTCAAATTGGCGAGTTTGTGCAATGGCGGCCCCTTAAACTCGTCCGAACTACGACTGTTATACCGTAGGCCAAAAATCACCCCCTTCCGGAGTCTTTGAGGCCGCGTTCATGCTCTTCAGTGCCGGCGACAGAGCAAGGCTGTCTCTGCGACTGCGCCTATGCCACCCTGCCTGGTTGCTTGCGTCGTCTGTGCACCTCCTCTGCGTAGTCTCCGCACCTCCCCCGTGTCACTGTGCCTCGCTGCCCGTGAACGCAGCTTGCCCTGCCGGCAGACCTCACTGCCTAATGGCTGAGCTTTTGATTCTATCGTATCGTACTATTTCTGTATCAATTGAAATTACATTATGCATGCCTTATTGTCCTGAACACCCCCACACCACAAAATAACTGACCAACAATGACATTGGCGATTTATCGTACCTGTTGCTTCAAGCAATGAAGAAAGGCAGAACTGGGAATGGTTCTTTTGTAACGCCGCGTTCATACTTTGCGGTGTCGGCGGCAGGGTGTGACGCTTGTCTTTGCGTCTACTCCTGTGCCACACTGTCTCGCTGCCTGCGTCGTCTCCGCACATCTCTATGCCACTGTGCCTCGCTGTCTTTAAGTGCAGCCACGCCCTGCCGGCGCAAAGTATGAACGCGGCTTAACGTACATTCGAGTTCGGCGGAATTCGCGTTGAAGAGCGAGCTTTTGAGATTATCGCGATCTCCTCGTGCACCAGTGGTTCAGCTGCTGTGTTTGCGCCGCGACGTTCGCTGGCATATATAGCTCCTCGACGTCTACATCTGACCCTCACTGACCAGTGAAGCGAGGGGGGGGGGGGGGTGGGCGTAAGGGAAGAAGTGAGGAAGGTAAGTCATATTTCTCGCGTTTTTTGGCCATTTCATGCCGTGCTTTCTCTGCTGTGGCACTATTTATCATGTCGGCTCTCATATACCACAATCAACCGAGATTACCTCTTATGGTGTCTTCAAGACTGCCAAATGATAGCGGAATATTATTAGAATATATTTTCAGATTCTTTGCAATAATGCTCGCTTCTCCCTATTCGCCCATCGTACTCCAGCACCAATCAGCGACTACACAGGCCTGAAAATTGAAGGTGAAGCAAGGATCATCATGGTGCGTGTCGCATGATGGTCCTCATGAATCGGTAGTATCATGCACTTGTTCCTCTTTGAACATAGTTATCTCGAGTTTTATACAGTCATTAGCTGTATAAATAAAGTTGTGCATGGACGACATTTGTTCCTGATCGGAATTTCAGAATAACAATGTTCAGAGCCTAAAAAATGACTCATTATACTCGCTAACAGGTATCAAATGGGAGCACGAGGTGTACACGATATGACACATCAGCCTTACGCGCTATACTAGTGCCGAGAGACAAAAGTGTACGTCATTTATGCCAAAAATAAGTCAATTCATTCAAACTAAGGCGTCTCCAGTGGAAGCTGTCATGAGCGTATCATTGCTAACACTCGACCCGATCGCTCTTCATTTGATGATGACGCAACCTGGATACTACGTGAGAACCAGGATCAAACCTCCGTCGAAGAATCCTCGTCAGAGGAGGTCGTATTTGGTGCGCTGGGAGAGGAGGGTGTCGTAATCGTCGAGGTAGGCAGTGATCAACGGAATTTCTCAGGCTGAAAGCCAACTGGGTTCGAACCTGAAAGTAATTTAACTTAAAGGCACACCACGCGATAATCGGATAAGTGGCTCACTTTCTTGGGGCGAGTAGGTCCTCAGATAACTGCTCACGCTGCACCTTTGTTGCAGCTGCACGGTGCACCCTCACAGTGTTGTGCCTGCCTGAACACAACCGAGCCACGCCCACTCAACCGAATCACATCTAGCTCTAGACGAACCAATTTCCAATGGCGCTAATGTGGAGAAGGAAACATGCAAGAAGAGAGGATTATTAAATGGAACAGCCATTCCGATGATGAAAGCAGCTTCCACAATGGAATTTGTTCGGCTGAGGCCAGGCGTGTTTTGATTGAGTGGGCGTGGCTCGGTTGTGTTCAAGCAGGGACAATCGTGAGGGTGCACCATGCAGCGGCAACAAAGGTACAGCGCGAGCAGTTATTCAAGGATTTACTTGCCTCAAGTAAGCTAGCTACTTGTTCGATTATCGCGTAGTGTGCCTTCAAGTGTCACAGAAACCTCATGCATGGCGCGATCCACAGCGAAGCCGGACAATGCTAAAACCCTTTCGTTTGTCCTCTGGCACAAAATCACGTACAGAGACAACTCCGAAACTCACCAATTAACAGTGGGAAGCTATATCTATCCACGGGTACCACCGTGGATGAATACTTCAGAAAATGTGGGATGAAGGCGAAAAACTAGCCGACATGGACTTCTTTCATACCTCACTACGATTGCAAGTACGTGATCTGGTGCTAGCGAGCCACTATGCGGACAGGAAATGCGTTTGTGTTAACTGAGAATGGGGAGGAAATCCTCATGCATGGCGTATCCCGCAACAGCCGAAACAACCTCCCTCTCGCCTGTCTTCTGAGAGCAGAAGATCGATGGCGCAACAGTGAGTGGTTCCCATCAACTATACCAGAACATTGGATTCATTAAAATTCCCAAAAAATGGTGCACCAGCACCATAATGGGTCACTAATCGAAAAATGAAAAATTGAACATAACAGAACACGAAATTGACGCAAAAATGGAAGAAGAGATACACAAAGCGGTTGGAAGCCAGCCTTTAGCTGGGAAATCCACTGGCACATGCTTGAATATTGATTTCTCAACTCCGACATACATAGTTTTAATGGCACTATTCAACTATCACTACCCCAGACACCGCGAAGTGGTCGAAAAAATTTCGATGGAAGTTTGTCCAGAAGAGTTACTAGTAGTGCTGTTCCTAACGTTAGGCCCGATGTGTAACCATCGCATCAAAGTTGGTGCGACCGACTTTTCATTAATTTCGTTTAAAATTGTTATGGAATAAAAAATTAATTTTTGGTGCGGACACCGTTTGGTTCAAGATTACGCCAGTCTTGTTCATATGTGCTGGAGTGCTGTTAATATAGGTGAGGAGTTTCATCTTCCCGCTGTTGTCTTTTACCTGGAACTATCCTACAAATCATAAATTTACACACTCAAACGTATGAATTTGCTGAATTCCTAGTAGAAAAGGAAGGGTTCCTTTCCTTTTCAAGGTTTTGGCAAAAATTGTGTGAGCAGTATGGTACCCGTACAATATTAGTACTACGCAGAGGTATGTAACGGTGTCAACGTCAGAAATGAATGTCATATTCGTGACCAACACCCCATATAACTTCAATAAGCGGAGTTTCAGTGATTGGTGAGAAACACTTATTTGATGCATTTGCACCAATCTGACTCCAACGTCAAGAACGGATGTGATATTCCCAACCAACACCCCAAGAAAACCCTATGGGCAATGTTCCAGCAGACATAATTTCCTTGACCTGATCCCTGGGCAGTGATAGCTGAATACTGCCCTTTTGATGAATGTAAATGACATAACAGTAATGTTTATATCTCTATGTACCATTTGTGCATTACAGTCACTCATTAAGCCGTGACAAGCGTCCACAAATTGAATTCGAAATTTCGCGCCAAACCAGGCGTGGTGCTTCGTAGCTGCCCTTCCTGCACTGTTTGCTTGTGAGGTTCCAAGCAGCTCAGCGACGTGTAGGTTGGTGCAGCCGGCGTCATCAGTACTTCACCCAGCATCTTGACTTGCCGGTTCTCTTGATCGCTTCGGTCTTTTGTCCTATGATTTCCGCGCAGGTGCGTTCATACTTTGCGTGTATTCCGAGTGATGTCAATCTATGGAGCGCCCACATCGTCTCTAAACGATGAGGCCGCCGTCAGACTTCGCGATTTTGCGGTGAGGAGGCTTCGCACACGAAGTTGCGGCAATTCAAGATCCCAAGGTCATCATGCAGTATAGCGTGCGGAAGTGCGAAATCGCAAAATCGCGAAGTCTGACGCGGTTTAAGGACGTTTGGATTCTGACTCTTGATGGGTAGATGGATTATTGCGGACTTTGCTGCTCGCGTGATTTGGTTGAAACAGAAGGTTGCGAGGTATGAACGTACTGTAGCGTTGGTGATCACCTTTCATAGTGCTTCATGTCAGACTTTGCGATTGTGCGACGATGTCACAACTTCGCATGAAAAGTCGAAATACCACATATTCTTAAGGTCGCTGAATCGCGTTCGAAAATGCGACACCGCAAAGTCGCGAATATGCTACCACCGGCATATGATTAAGGGTACCATGTTATCCGAAGTCGTAGCCATTGTGCGGTGCAAACGTAGATGAGGTAGCAACATTTTCGTGCTGTCTTCTCGCCTCACTTGTTATTATCCTACAACCATCAGTCTGCGAACTCAAGTGGGTGCTATGGGAGTTAGGGGGGGGGGGCACTCGACAAAAGGAAAAGTCGCGCCCGATTTCCTCTTTTAAGCACTCTCAAGGTTATTTTATGCCAAGATACAGCTGACTGACTGAGAAAACGACTGAATTATTCGTCCTTTAGTATATTACGAAAAATCCGCTACAACTAGACTAAACACCACTTACGCGTATTCGCCTAAGCCTAGAGAAAGGGAGTGTCCTTCCCCCAGGCTTAGGCTAACATAGGACGAAAAAAGTCACGAATTTGCTTAAGCAGAATCGTTGCTATGCAGAATTTGAACATGATCCGGCTAGCACTATGGCTTCTCTGCGCTCAGCCATAGCGTTAGAGACGCAGGGCACAGTCCGCTGCCCCCCCCCTAACTCCCATGGCACCCTCAAGTGTACACTATTGTAGTGGCTCCCTTTACATTAGCAAAGATTTTGCGAGCCGTTTGCAGTTCTCACTCAGCATTTCTATTCTCTTCCTTATGTGGTTTGCTTCGGTATTTCATCACTTACAATTAGACGCAGTTTAAGGCAAACGCGGCAACTTTGTTCTATCTGAATCACCTCAAATACGCAATGGCTTGTTGCTCTCGTTGTAAATTTTCCGCGATCTATGGTCGCTGCCGCCGCTTCTTCGCGTGACCTGACCTAGTACGAAAGTACTGACGTGTATCCCCTCTAACTACGTAGCACGCGATGGCTCGAACCGGTGCGAACGCCAAAGCCGCATTCTCTTGATCAATGCTCCGAATAACCTTCATTGGCAAAGCTCCGGTAAAAAACCCAAAACATTGGTTATAGACGTGGCCTTCGGCATTGTTCAGAATTTGCGATTCAGACGATCAGGCGTAAAGAAAAGATGCATATCGATTAAGGGATCGTTCACCTGATTGATATTTTCCTCAACCTTTCCGTCTGATAGCCAATCGCCTGCAAAAGGAAAACTGAGGTCTGGGAGTACATGTTCTCTGAAAACGGACCTTCTACTTCAGAAGAGGTCGTATGTGGCGAAAATCGCATTAAAAAGCGCGGCTTGGGGTCTTATGACGGTCCCGCAGCACGGCATGTCGTTATGCGGTTATGCGGCCGGGGGAGTCGCCGTGGAGGGCCGGGACAACGATCGCGGCCGGCTGATTCAGACTCTGGTTTGTCTTCAGTCTACTACGGCTAGGGACGCAGAGGCCGAGAGAGAGAAGGGGGAATTTCGGGTTTCTATTTCTCGGTTCTTTCGCCCTTTTATGTCGTTCTTTCTCTCCTGTTATATTGCTGAGCACTTCTTCTTTCGTAATCCCCCAATTTGCCAAATTTGCCCCTACCGGTGTCTTTAATCGTTTCATCAGTATGCATGTTGTTCTTTACGCATGATCGCTGATCGCTTAAAGGAACCGGAAGGGGTCCGAAACAAGAGAAAGATGCAAAGAAATGAGCATCTTGTAACGAACACAGAAGGTTAGAAGCGATAATCGGTAAAAAACCCGGATTCAAAAGCGCATCGCTGCGGTGTGTATTCGCATCCAATTCGCATCATTTCACTGACCTTCCGAGTTGTCCGCTGTAGGAGACGGGCCGCGGGCCAACGTTAGTTGTAGCACATGACTCCCAGCGCAGTGGAGTGGCCATTCCCACTACATTAGCATTCATGTAAGTACATCAAGAAACAATATAAGAAAGAACAAAGTAAAAAGTACAAAGAAAAAACAAATTCCTGACAGAAACATCTCATTTTGGCACCATGCCAAGGCGTCAAATTGGCGAGTTTATGCAATGGCGGTCGCTTGAACTCGTCCACATTACGTCTGTTCTACCGTAAGCCAAAATTATCCCCTTCTGGTGTCTTTAATCGCCTAATCGCCTGATCCCGAAACGCAGGCGCGACCCCAAATTCTGAACACAGCTCTGAACAAAAAGGGTAGTAACAACAAAGGATGTTGTTTTCGTTTAATAGGCGTTTGAATCCCTGAGAAAGTAGTTAATTCATGAATTCTACTGACTGCAGGATTTGTTGATTTGCAACTGTGAAGTAACGACACACTGTGGTGCATCATTCGATATTCCTTTCATTCACTTCATCCTGCACTAAAATTGTTTTTGCGCGAATCCATTGCATCGACGTTATAAAATCGTAGTACTAGTGATACTGTACAGCGTACATTTCACTTCTTTTCCGAGTAAGCAGACGAGGGGAAAAATCGTGTGTATTCACATGAACCATCTGGTTTCTAGTGTCTTAATAATGGATTTGCCCTTAATTACTTCTTGCGTTCTCTATAGAAGACACAAAAGAATTAGGATTAGAAGAATCTGCGATTTCAAAACCATCAGCACCCGTCATATGCGTCTTTAAGGTTAGGGATCAGCTCTAGGCGAAGGATTCCTCGGCGGTAATATAGTTCGGGGAGTATGCTGATAGTCGCGCTGTCGCTTCCCCTCGATACCGTTCTAAAATATCCTCAATTGTATATGTTTTTGTTGTATTTTGTACACTCAAGTGTATATTTCTACCTGAGCCTTCTTGATGTGGTGTTCGCTTCCTCCTAAACTGAGGCTTAGACCAAAAGATTGATCAGCCGGCTGCCAAGCAGCGTGTAGTGCCTTCCCAACTACATTAGCGCCTACTCCTCACCGTCCCGTGAAAATGCTCATGAAAGTTCCCTTTTGCGATCCCTGTTTTGGGCTTTTTCATCATGCCTTTGTAGAGCATGGATGTGCATGAGTGCTTATCTCATCATCTTGAGAATTTTCGTCGGACATACTTGACATCACAACGAAAATAGGTCCATATTTTGCTTTTGCATTTCTTCGAAAACCATTTGTAAGCCATTCAAAATGGTCCATAAAAACATAGCATAAATTCTAAAAGTCGTCCTCTTATTCGCCCATGAGACAACATAATGTACTCTACAGCATAGAAACTACAGCAGCTTCTTGAGAACGCTCAGTTTGAGCGAAAAACAACTTTGCTCAATACTGAAGTGGATGTATTACCGAAAGTTGCGCTCCAGAGTCTATTTATCCAGGCGTAGGGTTGCGTTAATTGTCGGGAGTACGCAAATCCACGTGTGAGCGGGTGTGTATTTACGTGATACCCGGTGACTGCTCCCTTTTCTGCCGACACATTTTCATCACAACTGTGAGCTACCACGGAGCAGCGTAAGTGCAGAAAATTGCGCGAATTTCTTGGTTTTTCAACAAGATTAGTGCTCACTCGCTCGCATGACGCACACGTTTTCCCCCATCGCCTTGGTCCGTGAACATGAGAATTAGGTCCGTTCGTGACCATGAGAATGAGGTCCGTTCATACTTTGCGCACCGAGGTCAAGACCGGCGGCAAAATCACCGCCGCGGACCACTTCGATGAGCACTTCGATGAGGCGCTTCGTCTACCCAACCACTCTACAGTATGATGAGCGTGAAGATCACACGAATTCGAATTTGAATCTTGGCATAGTGTCAAACTATGAATGATGATCGTGGCGAGAGAGCACGAATTCGAATCTTGGCATAGTGGCAGGCTATACTAATTTCAAATCCCGATTCGTGGCCTTTCGCCACGATCAACTTACTGTAGTGTGGTTTGGTCGAGCGTTATACAAACGAAGCGCGTCACCGGAGGCCGCCGTGGTCGGCGGTGCGCACATGATTTTGCCCCGTCGACGTTTGTGCGCAAAGTATGAACGCGGCCTGATGCGCATCTGAAGGTTTAGCAGTGTTGCTGAATGAGTGCGACCGGCACTATACTTAGGTGTGGATTCCTTAAGCTCACTTGAACAATATCTTGTGAAAAGCAGGCGTAATCAAGTCGAGGCTCACTTATCCGGCTACACAAACGTATTGAACCCAGGCCTCATGATCAGGCATGCCAGTGTCAGCTAACGAGTGTCTATCGTTAGGACAGAATTTCGCACTGCGTTACAGCGATGCCACCAAGGTTGCGTCGCTCGCCATGTATAATTACCGCTTTATGCGTTTATTAGTTTATTCTGTGGCAAAACCGGTATTTTCTTGTAAGTTATGGCGGCACTCTAGGCAATCACTCAAGTGAATAAAATCTTACCTTGGTTGCCTCCACGTTGTATGTTTGCAGTCTCATGTCTGCTCTGAAGGCAGCTGCTCGTCAAAATCCCACCCGAACTGTGGATAATCGTTCGGTGAGCTGTCATTAGTGCTGTGCAAATTGCGTATCCATCGAATTCTTCGCTTATCTAGTATTTTCCTTTCAGTGGGGTGCGACATTTCCGGAGGAAGTGAACACATGGTCAGACTCACAGACGTTCATATCGAGATGCATGTACATTTCTCTCTGTCATATAATCGCTAACCGAAAACTTCTTCCACAAAATAATTTCAAGAAGAGAAATATCGATGGTAAGCTGTTTGACGTGATCTAAACACTGACTCTACCCCGGGCGAGTCTATGTTCTTTGTGTCCTGATAACTTGTAATCTGTTATGTTACAGGAAGCACTCGCGCTTACGTCATGAACTCATCTGAGATCTTAGGCGCTCGGTTCATTCAAAAGTTCAAAGGTGTCACGGAAGCTCTATCCAAGAAGTACCTTCGCGAGATAATTTTGGTGGTCAGCCCTACAGAAGATGATGAAAATGACGCTATTGAGATGTACTGTTGGAGGGTACGATATGCCGATGATGGTGAACCATTTGCAGAATTGAAACAGTGAGACACTTCTTCTGATATGAGTGACTTCATTAGCGTTTTTAAATTATTTAGAGCCGACGGTACCGTCATGGCTGCTCTGCGCTTCAGAGGGATGCAATACTTGAAGAAGCAAGTAGCTGACCTGTTGCTCACGATCAGATCTTTGTGCAAAACATTGGGAGAGTTACCTCCTGGAGCGTTTGCAACTATGCGAATCACTTATACGGATCGTCAGTTTCCACATTTCTGACTATTGTTAATTTCTTCGAAGTTCTGTGCAATTGAGATTAGCAGAAAGCTAGTTTTTCGATCCGAAGACTGCGTCTTTTTTTTGTTATCGTGTCTTTGTAGGTATCCTATTATGATCATGTGATACTGGGCGAAGGAAAATAAGTGACTTCATGGTTAGGAAATGCTGTGAATACCAGTGGTTTCTGTCTTCTTGGTTTTTTTGGATATGTTCAAGAGAGGTGCCCCATGGTTTTTGTCTTCTTGGTTTTTTTGGATATGTTCAAGAGAGGTGCCCCACGTGTAGAAAAAAGGCGTTCTGGATCGCTCATCGGGTTAAGACGGCAATGAAACAATACCCTGTCTGATTGTAAGTGTAGCCGTAAGGACATTTTATGGCCTGATATCTATTTCAGCTGCATAGAGAACTCGGAGACTAAAAGATAAGTAACACTATTGAAACGATGTCTTCTCACAGTATGTACAAAACCTTTCTTGTAACTTTAGGATAGCATTAAGGGTATCAGGCTGACTCGTTTTCGCGAGGTAAAGCGGTTTTGTAATACTCATTACAAGAATGCAGCGTGTGGTAACTTTTGAATCAGTAAGGATACTAAAATATAAGAAATGGCCGCTCGGATTCGCTTATCTCTAAGTTTGCGTATAATGTATCGATGCATTTGCAGGAACTCCGAAAGGTTACCAAGCACCGGGTTTTTATCGTTCTCCCGAAGATCCCATACTAAGATCGGAAGCGCAAGAAATTGAAATCGGAGCCATGCAAACGAAATATCACGGGTGATTCAGATCTCGGCTTGTTTTCTGTCGATACTACCTTCAATGATGCAGTTGCTATCATCTTGTGATCCTTTCTTCAGTTTTTTTTGTTTAGTGGTGCTGTATATATTCAAAGCGTGTACATAGACGACGCATATGCTGTGGGATTAAGACTTAAAGAAGGAATGAAACTCGGTAATCTGAACGATTCCTTGGATGAATCTTTCGCTGACGAAGCTGGAGCTGGAGATGAAGCGAATCGATCTGGTGACGATACCAACAATACAATGGAGCGTATCAGCGAGGCATCTGAACAGCAGGTTCAGTGTGCTTAGCTGACCAAGATTTACTTGATGTTGCTGTAAAGATCTGTTGGCCTACTTCTTTACAGGTCAATGTTGTCGAAGTTCCTCGTGGTCCCCCTCAAGGTAGCGACAGTGGCACTCACTTAGCAAATCGAAGCATGGAATTGGAAAACACGATGACGAAACTGAGTGAGTACTATGTACTGAAGTAACGGTAGAGTTGAATTGGTTGCTGCTGGGTTAAATTTGGTGGTGGCAAACATCACACCTGAAACAATCCATTTTCGTTTCCATTCCCAAAACAATACGCCACCAGTCAGAAACTTTCATGAACTGGTTCTTAATAGGGGCAAATCTGGAAGTGTAACGGAATGTTCCAGTCGTTGACATCCATTACGTTGTTGTGCGAAGTTAACTTTTGTCTAAGATGGGTGCGAAAAACCAGGGTATGGTAGCCCTTGCGAGGTAACAAAATAACAAGGTCTTTCAGTGGAATATTTATTATTGAGAGCGAGAGGGAGGAGATGAGGGCGGGCCGTTCCCTTTCACCGACGAGATAAGAGTGTGGTCGATAGCCGACTTGTTCAACTCCTCCCCCTGTTGCAGATGTAGTGAGGGTCGTCGTCATCGACGACAACTTTGAAAAGTGAGCGTAGGTAGATAGATGCTGGAGATTCAAAAGCTTTGGTCTCGAATGGAACTGGGATTCGCGCTCCATGCATTCTCCGCAAATGTGCCAATCTATTACACTACCGAGACTGGTATATTTTTATGATTATCACATATACCCGAAAATCATGGAGAGTGGGTCTGAGTCCCGCCCGAAACTAAAGCTTTCGCTCATAACTCAGCATCTTTATGACAACTTTCCTATCGCGGACTCAGCGAGAATCAATAGCTAACAAAAATCGAAACATCAAAAGGAACTTGAATAGTATAACTCACTAGCTTTGCAGGTGTGGTGGGAGATCGCGGGTCACCAGCAACGTTTGTATCATCTGAAGCCCCATCTCCTGTGGACATGCCTCCAAAGCGTACTCGACATGTTAGGGGATCTAGAGTTCAGCGTGGCAAGGGCATTACTGAGCAACCAAAATCTCCTGTTATGGTTTCAGTACGTTATTTCGACACTTTTACCGATTGTTTAAAGATAGTGCCGGTGGTTATGGCAAGACTTTTCACTAGACGGATTTGGAAGGCCGATGATTTGTTCCCACCGTAAGCCTGTTTAATGGACACAATCGCGCCCTTTGAAGATTTTGCCACCAACAGAGTATTTTAGACACGGTGGAAGTTGGTATTGTCGAAGATGATACAGATGCTAGGCTGATCCTTTATCATGGAGGAGGGGACATGAATTGTAGCCTAAGCCTAGAGAAGAAAGGAGTCTCGACGTCGGTGAAAAGCATCTGTCTCATCTTCGACAATCCCTACTTTCACCGTGTTTAAAGGGCCGTGCTGGTGGCAAGATCTTCGAAACGCGATTGCGTCCTCTAAACAGGGTTGCGGTGGGAACAAATCACGGCCTGCGGAATACGACTTGTAAACTTTTCCAGGTGTCCCCTGTGATTGAACAGTCCGGAACACCTAAAAGGAGAACTAGAGGCGATGTAAGCGCTGTTCATTTTGTTATTGAGGCAAAAATCTTCTTAATGCGATTTAGAACACCTATGACACACCACCAGCGAAGAAGACGCCGGGTTTCATGAAACTGCCTTCGGTAACGTTGCCGTTTTTTGAGTGACACACAGCGTTTTCGTTCCTTCAGAATGACTTGTTCGTTGATTTCAGATCACTCCGAAAGACCCACCGAGAAGGCGTTGATGACGGTTGCTCTCACTCTGAACCACTGTCTCATGCACTCTCTAGAACAGCGTTCTATGTTGATTGTTCGATTTCATTTGCTCTGCTGATGAGAGAGCTTCATTATGAAAAATGTCGCTGGGGTTTTTTTTTCATTCCTGTGAATGGTATTGTTTATATTGATCATCGCATTACTGGCTTTTACTGATGTAGTTCCATAGTTCATCCTTGATGTAGAACTTGGACCCCTTCGGTGATTTTGCAATGTTGATGTAAAATGATCTGTAAATTGACTTAATCTTTCTTTTAGTGTTGTCATGTTGCTGGCGACGTTGGCTTTGTTATTTGTTTCATAGCCAAGCGCGCGTTTCATGTATATATCGTGTAAATGAATCGTTTCAGAAAAGTACGAGTGATTAGTGTTCTGAATTTATATGAACCACGCTGAAGCACGGCTGCCTCAAGGGCAAACCTACAAACGTGATTTTGGGCACTTCGTGTCTTGGTTCTTTGGATGTGGAGCAGGCACCATTGAAAAAGGCTTGTCCATTGTCTAGGATGCTTTACTTTAGTAGTGTGAGAGCTCAAAAATGTACTTTCCTTTTGATGGGTCCGATCATCCCGCAGGGTGCTAGCATTAGCCTTGAAACAAAATTTTGAAAGCAAATAGTAATTAGTTTGTGAGCTGTTGAGGCGCAACCCCAAGTTTTGAGATCTTTTTCTGCAGAGCCTAGTGATAAGATCTTTAGCGTCTCTAATTTTCAGGAAAACATTGCCTACTGACGACTAACTTGATTTAGTGTATGCGCTCAAAGCTATAACTATCGGCACAGTAGGAGGAGTTTTTGGACCAGGTGCACTTGTTAGAAAATGTTTTACAAGAGACGTCTATCGAACGGCTCGTTGTTGAGGTATGTGACGTGTGAGCCGTCGGTGAAACCACGTGTCATCCTTGCTTATCGTTCATCACTTCGTTATGTTCGGCTATCAGTTGACGGCTGCACTATGAATAGGTTAGTATTTCATTGAGCTACCTGAGAAAGTATTAACATTGATATTCTGTTAATAGTTATTCAGTTAATAGTATCCTATCCTATTTTTATTCTGTTAATAATATTCTGTTACTAGTTTTATAACGACTAAAGAGTTTCACTAGTTAGGTCTGGTTTTCCCGGAGGTGAAAGCGGAACATTCCTAGCTCAATTCTTTTAATATCAGGTAAGACAACCCAGCTGGCACACCAGCACTGTTCCACATGGCTGGAGCTGTCGTTTGAGCATAGCGAACCATAACGGTGAAACAGAAATGAAAAATTGTTTGCACGCAGACTGATCACCCGATTTGATTTGCTTTACCAAATTAGTATCACTGGACTCATGTGGGTTGAGTAAACTGGTTATTTCGAGACTAGTTGAGATCAAAGCATATTTCAAGCCTTTGCGGTAAACATTGATCTTGTCATAGTGTCTTCACCTTTTTGTGCGTTTTATTTCAATTGTTCGTGCAAGAGCACAACTATGAAGTAAGCCTGATAGTTACTCTTATCTCATCAAAATGGAGCCACATGGGCGCGGAGAGTTCTAGGTATTGGGACCCAAAGTTCAGTTGCAAGCAAAATCACCTGGACCGCATTTCATTTTTGACGTCACCGCGGTGGCGTTATGTGGCTGCTACTCTGTATCCGTGACAGCTAAAATCAAAACTAAAGTTTATCACAAATAATCACTTCCCTAGCATTGCGCAAGCATCAACCTTTATAAACTTACAAAAAGCATTAAGAACACGCTAATCTGGCCTACGGTGTCCGCCTGCAGTTTGTCCACCTGTCGCACTTGCATTCACGGCACCTTCCAAGACGTCGAGTGTGAATTCATCGGACATTTTCTACCATCAATGCATTTCTCGTACTTTTTCGCCTATTTCCCCTTCTATTGTTCCACCTGTTTTTGATTTTTCTTCCTTGTTTGTCATCATCGTGAATGAAAAAATTCACCCCACGCGACATCAAATGACAGTTGCGTTGGCTTCCTCTGTCCGCTGCCAGCAGGAAAGTTGGCCACCGAGGCGTGCGATTCGAGATGTTGCGCGTTAGGCCGCGGTCATACTTTGCGTTGTCTGCGGCAGGGCGTGGCCGCGTATCTTGCGTCTCCACACTGCCTCGTTGCCTGCGTCATCTCTGCACCTCCCCCGTGCCACTCTCTCTCGCTGCCTGTGAGAGAGAGTGGCACGGGGGAGGTGCAGAGATGACGCAGGCAACGAGGCAGTGTGGAGACGCAAGATACGCGGCCACGTCCTGCCGCAGACAACGCAAAGTATGACCGCGGCCTTAGGATCGCATTATACCCCGAAGGCGCGTTTTTCGACGCGATTTTCATTACACATTCTCTCTACTGAGCTCAAATGTTCGTTTACAGAGACTAGCGTTTCCGATAACACTGTCTTTTCTTGCCCCTATCAGTGCTTCCAATAGCTGAAGAGATACATTTAGCACAGCTGACTTATCAAATTGTGATGCTATTTTCCAGCAAATTGCTGGTTTTCTGGTTGATGCCCCAGCTTGTAACAAGTTCGTCACCGGAATACTGTGTGACGGATTGGAAAACAGAGCAAAAAGTCGATTTTAACAAAGACAAAGTGGAATTGATTGAAACCACTCTTAGCACGAAACTGGTACGTGGACAATTTTTTTTTATTTTGTCTCTATACATCGCAAGAGCTGTTCATAAAATTTTAAACATTTTATGCTCTGAATGCTGATGATGCTGTTCCTATTTATTAAAGTTAATGAGAAGTCATGAAAGAATGGAGTGTTATCTCACGAAGTAGATTTAGACGTTTGGACGTATTACCGTGAACCATTCACTGAATTCTCAATGCACTCTGGCTGACGTTAGGTCTACTCCGCTATAGTTCATAAGCGAAGTATGCCGGGGTGTGTGGCAAGTGTTCCGATAAATGGTGTGGGGTTAGGTCGCTGATGAGTGGCTAGCTTAGCGAGGCGATTGATTTGCTACAGATTTTGAGACCTCAGCTACACAATTGGTTGCTTATGTTAAGGGTGAAGGCGAAAAAATAAATATATCGATTTGTGCAGTTAACTATGTAATGTAGCTCGATGTAATGATTCCATGTTGTGGTTGTTGCTATTTCAACAGATGAAGCTACGAAGAACTCGCACTCGCCGCCGGCGGCCGGCGAAAATTTGACTGAACGCAACACACCATGCCAAAATGCGTATCTCGCCACAGTTTCACGCGGACTCTCGCCACGGTCATCATTATATGATAGTTTTGGTTGAGCTTCATAAATAGAGTGCGTCGCAACAGTGCCGGCAGCGGGTAGTCGATTAGCGCTGTTGACGCCGATGCCGCAAAGTATGAAAGTGGCCGTACCAGTCAGACACGATTATTTACATACGAAGTATAACTCACTGAAAGCGAGAGACTTGCGGAGTACCACCGCCGGAAAATACTTCTGGAAAGCTTTCCAAAATTTTCTAAAATAATATGCATTATGGGAATCACAGTTCTCGGTCATTGGCTAAAACTGTGGCGGTTGCTGGTAACCGGTAAGCGTACAACTACCTCTCTTCAACTTGAGTACTACTAAACTTCGGGATCCACTTTGTTAACAAACAGAATGCTATAAGCAGAATAAAAAAAGTGAAAGGGTTTCGAGCAAAAACTTCGAGGAGTGTGTGTTCATTACGATTAATGAGAGATCCGGCGTTCAATCCACTTGTCGAGCCCATTAGGTGGTACAACACGGTTAAGACATTCATAGGAAAATTTTGTAACTGGAGCTACAATGAAGAACGGACTGTGGCGCCGAATACTAGTTGGTCGTGTATTACAAGAAAGCGAGGTGTGTACGTGAAGTCGTCCGAAATAAAGCAGTAATATTTATTCATTTGTTTTTTCATAACAACAGTGAAATGCCGAATTAGGGAGAAATAAGAGCAATGAATGCTAAGGTAAAACAGGTAAAAAGGGATGAAACAAAGTAGTAATAATTCAAACGAGAAACCCAGCGAGACACGCTAGAAAAACGCTAGGTGATGATTGCCTTTTTGATTTTTTTTTCTGAATATGCCCTTTACTTTTACTTCTTGGCAACGTTTGTAGCATCTTTGTTACAGAGGCTTTTTATTTTCAGTTGAAAATGAAGAGGTTTATAGGTTTAGATAACTATATAGATCTCAAATAGCAGTCCCAAATAATCTTTACTTACTCACGTCAAAAAAGAGAGCTTTGATTTCAGCCCTTTCACACCATATTATCAAGAGAGGTGGTCTTCGACTGGAACGACAAGGATAAAGCCCTCTACGAAATCATTTCGGCCGTGATTCCTGTGAGTTAGTGGGGTTTGATGTGTTTGTCGTCTAAATGCTCCGCAACCGCCACCCCAACTGGTCTTCACGACCATTGAACGAGCATAACTATTGAGCTGCTGTTGACTTACTGGGAATGTTCTCATTTTGAAGGAGTTAATTAGTCCCGTGTGTTAGTTTAGAACTTCATCGAAGTGAGAGTACGAGCAGAGCATATCAGATACTCCCGTTTCGATGAAGTTCTAAACTAACACACGGGACTGCACGGTTTAACCGAAAAAAGGTTGTGCAATCTTTGAACCAACAAGTTCTTCATGCACGCTCGAAGAGGCAACGTATAAGATCTTAACCTAGACTCAGCTTGCCAGAAACTTGCCCAGAGGAGCACACGATCGATTTTTGGAAGTGAGGTGAGAGAAAGTAGAGAATGGTGTGGGATGAAGGAAAAGGTGGTGATTGGGACCTAATTGTAAGGAGTAGGGCTACATAAGTTAGGCGTATCACCCCTTACAAGTCGCTGAGATTTTCTTCCGAACATGATTCGAAAGTCATCACTTTGATAACCGATTTCAGGGGGAAGACACTCTTTACTTCAAGTCCTACAAGGACTCAACAATGAAGAATATGATCGAGAAATGGACAAGAGCGCAATATCTTGCAACGAAGAGTTTCAAGGACTGTGACAAATTACACTTAGATGACCTTTAAAAATAACAAGCAAAAGAGTTGGATAAATTTGACACCAAAAATATTGTTTTATGTACTGCATCGGGTTACTTACTATGGTCTTCGATTATAAGCTTCACGCTTCTGATTCCATACAGAATCATGGTGACAGATGTTCGCGATCCGCCCTATACAATGACATTTGGTTCCAGCGTGTGTACGTTGCCTTTATCTTCCCAGACAAGTCTGGTACCTATTCACCGACTCCGGAGGGATGGAAGGGTTAGTTGGCCTGTTCGGGCATTGATAAATGGATTCAGTCGCCGCATCATGCAAGAAGGACACGCCACCTATCACTACAACATCTCCGTCCACCTTGGATTATATTACCCTTAGAATCGACATTTTGAACCCTGAACGTGAAAGCCTAATTTGGCCCTAGAACCGGTGACATTATTTGCTCGTTCATACAGTAACCTACAGTAGACAATGCTGAATGCTATTGCTCTAGTATTTCTGCAAGTCCCTATCCGAATGCTTCCACCCTTAAGTGGGAAATGGAGCGTTTTGCATGGTTGCTTTGTCGGTAATATCGTACACCTGTGGTAATCAGAGAAAAAGTAGCGCGCAGAAATGGAGAAACTCTACTGATAGCAGCTGAGAGAGCGATGACAGCTGTTCATGACATTTACGGTACTATAAAAAGTCATGTGAAGCAGGTTTCTGCCCAATATTCGACAGCTTGCGCCCCTCTCCCCTCCAGTAGTAAAGCATTTACAGAACTTTATCATCATGTAGTTTTGACCATTTCCTCTGCCTCCTCCATGGATTTCTCTGTGATCTGCAATAAGAGCGAGAGATATGGTTCTACACTAGGAACCGCTGAATTTAGGAAAACCTCGATAACTCCGCTCGGAGAACCGTTTGGCAGATTTTGAAGGCATATTCTGGGCATGGCAATTGGTTGTCTCATGGCAATTGGTCACATCAACCTGAGGTCCTATTACCGATCGAAGATCCTTTCCTGGAGATCGCCCATGAGCCCGAAATTTTTCGAAAGGAGGTTCAGCCGCCGAGCAACTCCTGAGCAAAACATACCCTTTCTAGAGAAATCTTAGACCCATGCTGGCCACAACGTACTTTCAGAGAAACGCTACCTTAAAGTCCTTCGACCTTAAAATAAGATTTTACCGATGATAAGATCTTGAAATTTCTTTATTTGTGCACGAGATTCGAGATCATTTTTTCGAAACGTAACACCATTATTGAACGGAAGATGGTCTAAGTCATATTCGTAAACCATTTCCCCTAGTGGAACCCACTCAGCTAGCAATCGGGAGGATTCCTCTTAAAAATGCGGGCAGTAGATAACATAGCCATTCAAGTCAGTTAAGCCTCACCGAGGAAACAAAAACAGCCTTCATCAAAATGGCGGGTGTAGTATAGGCAATTGAAAGAAGCAATAGGGATAACTTGGTTAGTTTGAAGATGACAGTGAATGTGTTTTGAAGTGGGCTAGTGCAGTGAAGAAAAAGAAAGAACTTATGTTCGAATCAGACGCATGGGCCCCTGTTCCCGCTTTCGTGGCAGACGAGTTTTCTCAGGGCGCCTCATCACAGACAATCGATTGAGTATATCTACTATATGGGGCTGTCATGCATAGCAATGAAGCAACCACTTGGAAAAGAGCTCAATGGAAGAGGCGCCCAGCGCACATTCTTGTAAAGGGCCTGAAGTCAGTGTAAAAGGAATTTTTAGTTTCCTGCTCGAAGTGAAGTGAGTCTTTGACCTGTAGATACACCACAGACACTCGCATTATTAGATAACATTCATATTTCCCTTTCATGACACCCGGCTCACCCCTCCATCTTCCTCTTGCTAACATGAAATTTTTTTTGCGTGTGTGATCTACTCCTTGATTTGATTTTTGGACGAATCGCCCCTTCTCTAAGGTCCATAGATATTGGTTTTCGAAAAAGTGTTGATTTCGCTCAATCGATTTTCTTGGTTAGGGGCCGTTAAGTAACGCTTGCTATGCCCATCCAAGATGAGCGATAAAAACACTCGGAAATCGCTGTTGAGTTCACCTTGTTCGTCGTAATTACTGACAAAATGGCACTGGCGGTGTGGACCAATGCCCTTTGGTGACCTTTCGCAAGGGTACAACATCGAAAACAACACGTTTATTGCTCGCACTTGAGCATGGTCACCAGCACACTTCCCAGTTCATTTGATGGTTTGGAAAGGAAGCCCGGTTCTTGTATCGGACTGTGGACAAAAGTCGAAGTGGGATAATGTTCTTGGAGCTCGCTTGCGTAAGAGTCACTAAAAGTTTACCAACTGTGATGCAGTAATAGTCCACCAGGGAGCAATGTCGAGCCTGCCATCAAGGAAAATTTTCAAAAATGCCACCCCTCCCTTGCAACTCGAGAGACCAGCTGCTTTCGAGGAGGCCTCGAAGAAGGCCTACTATTAGGTCGAACCATAATTTCTGTTACATTTTGACGAAAAATTTCAAATTTATTTTTCTTAATTTGTGTTCAACTTCAGTCAACAAAATATGTACCATTATAATCAGCAATATAATGCCAGCGAATAGAGAGATGACAGATGCCTTGCTTATAGAAGTCTGGGGATTTCTGGTTGAAGAAAGTCTGGAGGTCGATTTTGAGATCATCCTCATCATTGAACTGCCGTCCGTCGGGGAAGTGGGTCAGAGATAGGAATAGGTGGTAGTCAGTTGGGGCCATGCCCGGAGATTACGGTGGACGGGGGAGCTTCGTTTAACCAAGGTCCTGGATCCTTTGACACGCCAACTTTGCCACATGTGGGTGAGCGTTGTCGTGGAGGAAAAAGTCTTGGTCCATTTTTCCGGCAAGTTTTGCCGCTCCGGTGTCCAATTGCCTGCAGTAAGGATCGGCAGTGGATGTCGTGTTGAATGGTAACAGTTTCCTATTTTTTTCAAAAAAAAAAAGTTTTTTTCTCAATGCAATTTTTTGAAATTTTTCCTGTTCCAATTTGAGCCGATCGAGCCATCGGGCTGCCGCCATATGAGAGACAGTACCTCGATCCATCGACTGGTTAATTTTGCTAGTGGCCTCGCATGCTGAGGAACCGAGGCGGTGTTCGTGAATTTCGCACCTTTCGCGATATTGCCGTAAATTCACTGCTAGTTGAAGCCATAGAGAATATGAATGTGTTAATCAGTAGTCCTTTTCACTCGCTTTATATACCCCCCACTACCAAATGTTCCAGAAGCTTCTACAGTTTTCCACAAGAAAAATAAAAAGTGTAACAGAAATTATGGTTCAACCTAATATTTTTCGACCTTCTTCGACCAATCTGAATAGCAAATTCAGTGTAGAGAAGATTTTTAATTCTTGGCTTCATTAAATTCGAATTCCTTATCGTTTATACCAAATTCAAAGTCTTTTTATGAACAAGACATAAACGGCGTTACCAAGGATACATTACCGTTTCCATGGGGAGAGTTGCGTGGTCTTCACCCAGTAATCTGCAAGCACAATTCTTTTCGCACTCTGATCCAGTGATCTTATCAATCACAAAAAAAGAGCACAATTGTAAGCAATTGAGCCTTCGCGATAAATTAGAAAACTACAACGACTCAGAGCCAGCTGGCTGCTACTTTAATCTCGTCCAGAGAGCATTGCATAATTACAATAAGTCTTTCCTTCCTGATCATCAAACTCTTGCCCTACTTGAAGAAAAGCTAGTGCGAATTGTTGCTGAATCGGTTAGGTATGTAAGACCATGCGGAACCAGCGCCACTGAATGACCTCATGTAACCCAATCAGCGTCTCATGAGCAGATGTCAGTGCTTCACACCTGCGCGATCGTTGGCGACCATGATTGATGAGATAGGTGAGGTGTTTTTTCTACGGTGCCTTTGGTTTCAACCTGTAGATAAACAGGTACCAATTCAAAACAGGTGCAAGAAAACTTAATTTCCCATTTTGATTGATTCAATTACACTTGGTATTCCAAGTCATTCACCAGGGTCTGAGCAGTTAGATTTTCATCTAGAGGTGTTTGTGTTCGGTGAATTTTTAATGCATTCACCTATTACTGAATGACTCCACAAAACATTTCCGACTTGGGTCCCAGACTGCTCATTAATAGAATTGCTCCGCTGCCTCTACGCATCATTACAGTGCTTTACCACAGGAGGGAGGGGGAGTAGATCGGAGTGCTTTATCTATTACCAGTCGGCGGACGCACACTACAGCGCGCCATCCATGGCGATCTTGTGCGAAATGGGGTTGATCGGCACGACCACAGTTGTGCATGGAATTAAGTGGAAATTCCTATGCTTTTAGCTGAGCTATTGAATTGGAAAAAGCAGAGAAGATGGCGTGATAAAAAAGCTTTAGGCATTGACAGTCCCAGCTTTGCTGCGGCGTGAGATATCAATTTCTCGCCATTCGCCTTTCGAGGCTCCTTATCAGCCCTTATCAGTTGCTATCACTTCCCGTTCCCTCACCACTGATGTTCCCTTACCATCCCTCATATCACTTTAAAAAATCAGAGTCCCAGCTCTACTGCGACGCGAGATATGAATTTCGTGACAGACGGAGGGACAAAGGGACGGACGGAGGGACAGACAGACTAAGCGTTTTATATATAGTAGGGATTGGTAAGAAAAGCTGAACAACACAACCACCACCATTCCAGTGATGTCCGATGAGATGTACGATGAAATGAGCAAAGGATGAAGTATTCGGTCATTTACAAACCTTTTGAGACAAGCCACGCTTCCTATATCTGTCCGAAACCTTAGTGGTACCTCAATGCTATTCGGCCTGTACAATTACTTTCGGGGGCCAGCCGGTGCATGCCAGTGTTCTTATTCTTTCAAACAAGTCTGGTTTCAGTTCATCGACATCCAAAGGATGGAAAGTTGGTGATCTGAGTGGGCGTTGTACCAAAAGTTGATCACCGAACTATGCTAGCGGAGACGACGCCACTTGTCAATGCACCACTGTGGATAAAGTATAAAGGAAAGGAAAAAGAATTTTCTGCAACACGTACTGATGCGGACGCAAGCAGAGAAGAACGAGAACCTTAATAGTGAAGCACTTAACCGTCTGTCCGAAAAACAGCAGAGAAAAGGTTGGAGATGATGCATAGATGTGTTGGATGTTGGGGGATCAAAAGAACTTGAACTATTTTCTGGATCACGAATCCGGAAAATGCTCAAATATTACTGAAAAGCAGGCAATTGCTGTAGTGCTGGTCTGGATGAGAAATGCTTACAATTAAACAGCTGAAAACCAAAGATTCGTGGTGCAGCAAAGTTTCATAGCTCATCTACCGCAGTTTGTCGAGATTTTCGAGCAATTACGATTGTCCGGGATGAAAAGGGACTTGGAGAAGGTTTTATAATAACAAGTAGGACAGATCCCACTATCACGATCCAGGAACGAATCCCTGGCTGATGCCGACCCAGACTCCCAAAGCCCTCTGAAGTCTGTGATCCGAAGTCACACCTGTCGGAGATGGTAAAATTTAGTATAATTCATATGCTGACCCTGGAAGTCAATGTATTGAACAAATCGCATTCGAAAACTACTAAGAAATGCCACTGAGTAAAGATGCGTGGCGCATCCTGAAATGAATTGATCGACGTCGAAAGTTTTACCGATTGTTTCATACGAGTGGTTTGTTGATCATTCAGCAAATGAACAGGGAGGGAAATGACATGGAAAACTACTACCTGAAATAACAACGGCCGATTCGATTCCCATTCAGGACGCTCACTTCATCTAAGTTGGTAAACGGACTGTGAGAAGCTGCCATTTTGAGAATCGATCGGCCAATCTCAAAGGAATCGTCCATGAGTTTTTCTGTTATCCATGTATTTATGTCGTATTTACCTAATGTGGACCGCATGTAAACTTTCATGCGAAAAAGTGAGATTCTGTAAGATACAGCTCCCCAAATTCTCGGCCAGGTGGGCGGGGCCTCCGAGTTAAAGCCCCATCCCGTCGTCCACCACTGCTGGGAACGGAGAGTGGGACTGTTTACGTAACTTGCTGTTCTTACAATGCGTCTCCGACTGCGGCAGACGACGGTACAGGCATTTGCACGGAGGACCCGCCCACCTTGCCAAGAATTTGTGGTGCTGTATCTTAGTCGGATTCACATTTTTTCGCGTGAAACTTTGCATGCGGCCCACATTAGGTAAATACAACATAAATACATGGATAACAGAAAAACTCATTTTTCCATGGGCGATTCCTTTAACCTATGAATCCTCTGAAGCGCATAAACTGACAACTGTCAATGAGCTCTATTACTAACAGTGAGATGAAGAACTAATTACTTAACTTCAGATGAACGCGATGAACTCCCAAGGTCATTCTTCTTCAGCCTTCACTGTATGAGGTAAAGGGCCACCTCAGTTGACTCATACTGGCCTCCCAATCAATCTCTTTAGCACTTGAGAAACATTTTCAAGGACATCAATGAGAAATGACAACCCGAGTGGGTACGATCGACTTGGCCAGAGCTGCTTACGATCTGCCCCTTCAGATTCATTTAAATCACACAGATCCCTTCGATTTCGATTTGTGAACGATGAAAAAACCGTGGCGCGATACACGTGACGGCTCACTAGCCAGTGCCGGAAACGAGCTAGGCGCCGATGGTGAAGGTCACCTGAGGACAATACCATGCACGGCATTGCCGGCACCACTTGTCCGATGAATATGACCCCGGCGCGTTCGAACACAAGTGCCATAACCAATCCCAGAGCCCATGTTTATACGTGCTCCTCTTTCATCTGCCTGTCTGATGTTGTCTGAGCCTCACCGTACATCCAAATGATTTAGGCCTTGCTAGGCCTCCTTTTGACTTTTATATCCACAAGGTTCGGTTCAGTGCTTGCTACTTTCGCGTCAGCGTGAGTGTCTGGTCCCTATTTGGATCTTCCACAGCCCAACCGTGCTGACAACTGGCCTTCTGGATTTCCTAACGCTCCCTGACAATCTCCTTCATATTTTTTCAGTCCAACTTCATCTCCCTTTCATTCCTATGAAAAACAGTATAGCCTGAGGTGCTCCATGATTTTCTTTGCAAGGTGCCATGCAGGAGTTTTTTGAACATGGAAAAGGCGAGGTACAGGAATCCTGGGATTCGTTCCTTTCCTACGCTCTGGTAAATTTCGTATACATAAGATACCTGTTGTGTCTGAAATCTGTGGCGAATAATGGATTGTTTAGGTGAATTTTTGTCTGAGTCTTCAATAAATAAAAATATACACTAAATAGTCGCAATATGTTAAACGGTGTTGTAGCCATGTCTGTAATCAAATGATGGAGAGTAGGGAGGAGCAGATTCTGGTTGGCGAAGACGAAATATTCTAGTAATTGATGCCATTGACTTCGTTTGAGGATCCGTGGGAGGCATGTGCGAAAAATAAGAAAAAACTTAAATGGTAAAAAACCAGATGTACCCGGAGTTTTTTTTGCATATGCATCAACATAACACTCATCATTGAGAAAGCTCCTCAGAATTAGCTAGTTCAGATTCTAAAGGAAAATGGCTGCCTTGTGTTTTTTTCAACTTCCCGCCACATTTGCCTGACACTTCGACGGCGTTCTCAGGAGAGTGGCGATTATTCGGTGTGATAACTTCGCCGTACTATCCCTGTCCCTGAAAATACTAAACTTCGAAGAAAATGAAAACAATCTTTCCATCGAGCATTTATATGGTACAGAGTAATTACTAAATATGCAATATGAAGAGTGGCTATGAATGCATTAATAAAAACTAGACTACCTGAGGCAATTTTGTCGTAATGACTTTAGATCGCGATTCGCAATCTTCTTGAAGTTTCGCCAGCCCTAATGTTTCAGACTAGTCCACACAGATCAAAAACTATCCATAAATCTACGAAAAAGTGGCAATGGCCAGATCCCGAAGCTATACGTGCTGACCATGATGAAACTTTGGCAGCTGAGAGATGTAAAAGTTGGAGTGTTCAGAGAATCTCGCTCGGTTGGAAAAGGAATAAGGAAGAACTGAGGAGAAAAGAAGCGTTCGGCCTAGTCTAGTTTTTTTGGAATGACGACCCGACCAATAAATAGTGAATAATGCAACTCACAAAACATTGATGAAAAAATAGAAAACCAAAGCTTTGAAATAGTATACAGAACTCCTTTAAGAATAATTCCTAGGTCATTCTTTGCTTTCCAGGTAATCCCTCTATTTTTTGTTCGCACCTCGATCAGCGCTTCTATTACCTTCCTAATCTAATTGCCTACTCTCAATCATTCCTACCTGTTTTTGCTCTGACTGTATTTCTGTCTTCTTATGTCTCGGGTCATTTACTTCTATACACTGTCACTTTTTTCCGCCTCTCAGATTCCTGTGGCTGTCTGCTTCTACCTCCATACTTATTTGCTAGTCTCTCGGGGCTTGTCCTAACTTTTCTATTTTTTGCCTGTATCTTTGTCTGTCTGCCTGTCTGTCTATTCATCTCTTGGTCTGTCTGTCTGTCTGTCTGTCTGTCTGTCTATCTGTCTATCTGTCTGCCTTTCTGTCTGTCTGTCTGTCTTTCTCTCTGTTTGTCTGTTTGTTTGTTTGTCTGTTTGTCTGTCTGGCTGGCTGTCTGTCTGCTGTCTGTCTGTCTGTCTATCTGCCTGCCTTTCTGTCTGTCTGTCTGTCTTTCTGTCTGTTCGTCTGTTTGTTTGTTGGTCTGTTTGTTTGTTTGTTTGTCTGTCTGTCTGTCTGTCTGTGTGTCTGTCTGTCTGTCTGTCTGTCTGTCTACCTGTCCACCTGTTACCGTTTCCATAATTACTTATCTTAAGCACTGTCTCGGCCCGAAGCTTCATGTTGATCTAAATGTATATTGAGCAATGTGAGACCTGCAAAATTATTCCAAAAGGCTCAAAAGACTTTCACAAAATTGGTTGTAAAAATCGCTGCGAAAGAGTTTTTGAGCCTCTTAGGCGAGCTTTCAGCATCTAGTGCCTTTCTCAAGCCTGAAATGGTACAAATTGAATCCTACCGAGAGACTCTATCTAAGAGCCCCTCTGGTTTATTCGTACTATACCGACTTACTGCTGACACCGGAGGACTATCCTCACTGCCTTGGAGGGGATCCCCGGTAGTGGAGCAGAATTGTTTGTCTGTCTACCCATCTAAAAATCTCTCCATCTTTCTACTTCCTTGTAAGTGACTGTGTCTGCCTGTCTGTCACTTAGCGTATCTGTGCATCGGCCCAGCTGTCCACCTCGACATTTCACTTTCATAGCTCCCGTTGCTAACCATATGCCGCGCGAGATTGCGTTTAGGTTAGTGCCAGACATGCTGTCCGCGCTCACAGCTGGACAATACCCAACCACGCCCTCCCGATTCTAATTACGATACGCTTCGCCCCTCCCCACGTAACCCCCAATGTGCCGGGGACCTCACCACCTGTCCATGATACCAAACAACCACCTGCATCATGTTTCGCAAATTGACATTTCATTCGGCTACCATATAGGTCCTATTTACCATCGTCCTTCGACCTTTGGGTCTCTGCACCATTAATCACCATAAAAAACAGTTCAATAGGTTTTTCAAGTGTCTCACCAAGGCATGATGACATTCAATGCTCAATTCCGCTGAATATTAGATGAATAAGTGTATAATTATGAGCACGCCGTGTAATATCGTATGTAAGCAAGTATTATTCATAAGCTATTTTGTAAGCAAGTGTTACTCATAAACTATATCTTGAATTATTGAAAATATTCAGTGCTTTTACTTAGCCCACTACAATCTTCTCTAAAGATGCATGCTTTCATTCTCCCATTTTATTCGTTTCCAATTTGTAATTACCCTCCTTTCGTATATGATGAGGTGCAACTGGTGCACTTTATTTTTATTTTCTAATTTATTATGCTCTACCAAAATATACTCTAGTGTATGCAAATTTGAAACTGTGCAATAATTTGGATCAACTTACATGCAATACTGTGTGCTGTGAAATTTGATTGAAACAGATAATAATTATAATAACAAGGAGTTATGAATAGCAACTAAGAATGTCTTGCATATCTTAACACAGACTAAAAAAATACACACAGAATTTTGTTCAACATTACATCTTTGTGCAACTTTTTTTTACATTTTCTCTAACTTCCTACAGCATTCAGGCTTTATACTGTATGCATTGCATGTTTTGAGTGAAAAAAAAAACCAAAAAAAAAAGATCGAATAAGCTCTCCACACTGCTTCATTCCGTACTCTTGATGGACCTTCGGTTTTTTTTTCATAAAATGGAGCTCCTTCGATCAGTTTATTGCCATTATTCACTATTACTTCAGCACACTACTCAGTAATGGTGCAACTAGTTCCATTTCACAATTAGTCGCTCTTCTGCTTTCACAACCGATTCGGCGAAATAATTGCTTCTAGATTTCTATCCTCACTAGAAAACACTTAAGAGTTGCTTCTATACGACGAGAGTAACGAATACGAGCTGTGAGCCGGAAGAATATTTCTCTCACAACTACATAAAATCTCAATGACCTCAGTTTGACCCGTTCGCGTTATTTACTATTTACTATTTATTACACGGGCAGACAGATAAAAGTAGAAGCACAATAGTGAAGAAAGATATGTTACGAAAGATATTTCCATCGTTCGCCGTTTCTTTATTCGGTGCTTTTCCCTCGAATTATTGCATGGTGTCAACACCCTCTAGGTGGTAATGCCTTCATATATCCCCCTGCTCACCCCTCCTTTCTACAGCTCCCATCCTTCGACTCGGAGATGAATTTGACGTTTATGATGCTTGCCATACATATAGTTGAGGAAATTGCGATCCTATAACATGCACCATAACAATCCACTTCAAAACGAACCAATATATGATCCCCTATCGAACACTGCTTGACCACCCTGCACTTGAGCAAAGTCATACACGGGGTGGGACTTAAAAACAGTTTGTGCCAGCACATCAAAGGAGCTGTGAACTGTCAAAGTATCTTATGCAGCAATCTACTCAGTAAAATATTATGTAAGATAGCCACACATTTCTTCGCAATATTGCCAGCAAATCACATAACAATCTATGTGTAACCTTATGAATCCCTAAGTTACCAGTCCAGAACCCCATAGGTTCCCGTTTCAAACTGGTATAGCGAATACTAGTAAAGTTTGTTTAGAGAAGCCCGCAAATTATAAGCGTTTCACGAATCGCAGTGTGGAATCTGCTTGCGCTCGCTCGCATTCACGCGATTTCCATTTCTGACAAGACAACGAGGCGTGAGATGAGTTGCGCCTCGTTGTCTTGTCGTCATAGATGGCTATCTGTTTGTGAATGTATGTGTGGGCATGTGGACGCTTCGTCTGTGTACGGTGCAGATTAATAGATTCGCCGTATATGCCGGTAAATCCAAATTGACACCTATCTATGCGCGGCTTTTATTCCGCACGGCAAACAATCCTCTTCAGATAACGGCCGACATGAGAGTTTTCTTATGCGATAATTGCCAATCCACCATGCTATGATGAATCCGCCTTCGACAACTCTTATTCCATTATATTTTACTAGTTGACTGGCGCAAACTACTGTGCGCCTTACAGTAGCGCTCGAAAGTATTCGGCCAAATGGTTTTTCATTTGGGTTTTTCACTTGTAACTTTTTTGCAACTCTTCCGATCTAAGAGAAATTTTAGTACGTTGTACTTGGAGACACTGCATACTTAATATACTATTAGGTTGTTCGGAAAGAAATGCGCGTTGAATTTGTCCATTTTTCTCTCCTACTATAAAAGATTCTTCAAAACAGTTCAATCTATTAGAAAGAGATTTTTATTGTGCATCTTTTCATTTATCTTTGTCTATGTCTATTTGGTTTTTTTCAAAGAAAAAAAAAAGTTTCAACGACTTGAGGCCGACTTCCATGTTCTTCGTCATCCAAGCTTTCATTACCATTTTTTAAACGCTGGAACTTTGCCCGACACTTTATACAGCCAAATCTTTCTGCAAACATTATACGCATGGCGACAAATATTTACCGCTTATTGCATTGAATCTTGCATTTTTTTGAATTTTTTTTTCAAAATTTTGAAAAAAAATGAAATTCTTTTTTGAATTTTTTCTTCGAAAAAAAAAAACAAGTAGATATAGACAAAAGTATTTCAAAAGATGCGCAATAAAATTCTCTTTCTAACAGACAAAACTTTTTTGCGAAATCTTCTGTAGCAGAAGAGAAATAGATGGACAAAAAAACGCGCATTTCTTTCTGAACAACCTAATATGTATTTTGGCGCTCAGCTGCGTAAGTTATGTGGTTAAATGCAATTTTTTTGTTTTTGGAGTGCCATTCCTGTGCCGCTGTCATCAAAAGTCGTGGTCTTTCTACAAAATATTGATGTTCTTTGAGGCTTGCTCGTTTTGTTTTTGTAAAGAAAGCCGTTTTTCTGGACCGCGTCTTTTTCCTTTTCTCCGGTAGTTTTGTAGTAAATTTTAATCAAAAACCATGAAACGGGTCAAGCGGCACTCAAGTAGAAGGAAGTGTTGGCAATAGGTTCAGGCACCACATATTAAAATTTTGCCAATCGGTCAAGTAGAAAAAAGTTATGACAGAAAGTTTTGGCCGAAGTCTTTTGAGCGCTACTGTACATCATGGGCGTTAGTAGGTTGATCGGAATTCATTTTTTTCTACAAACTTACTCACAGATCATAACACGCTCCTTCCATTGTGGATTTTGAGACTGCATTACTATCTCAAGAGGTTGTGGTTCTTTCTCATTGTATAATAGGTTTATTTTACTGCAATTTACATACATTCAATAAAGCAGATTACAATGAGGCATATGCATCGGACTATTCTCCTACATACGACGACGCTGTCTGAACCTATTTCTATTGTTTCCATTTCCAACTTTATATTTACTTCGCTCCTAGTGTGGGTCCGTGAGATGCACGAAGATTTGCCTCGCATTATAAAATGCGTATGAAATACAAGTATCGCTAACATTCTTCATGGTACTTGAAAAATTGACTGGATCGTTATGGATCTTTCTGCGAAAATCAAATCAGTAGGAACTCTACTGTACTTGTACTTATATCCGTTTTGTTACTTTGAGGTGTCAAAAGCTGGTTTTCTGGGCTTGAAGAACCTAGCTGCTCTCCGTTTTTTTGATCTTGAGAAACTTGAAAAATAAAAAATTTTTTGTATAAAAAAATATAAAAACTTTTGCATAAAGATAAGTCTTTAAAAATTCTTTTTGCTTGTGTTAATTTTCTCGAAGTAAAAAATTTTAATTACTATTTCACCCATCTTTCCCCACGTTCTCGTTTTCCCCTGTCGAAATGGCTTCATGTTATTATTAACTGTGGACTGCGATGTTCAAGCTTTTAGTGGACAGTATGTAGTATTATACAGGGGGTGCCAAAAAAAAAGTAATTTTGTCTCCTCCACTTTCGACCCCATTCAGCCAAACTACAGTAAATTCTATTGAGGTATTCTCATCCCCAGAATCAAGAGCAGACCTAACTCTATCACTATACTCCGTGGCAGCCTCCTGCACGAGCAGGAACGGGAGCAAGGAAAGACTGAACAAGATGTATCACCTCAACTGGGCAAAATCCGAAATTTCTTCGCCCTCTTTCACAACCTTGCTGACGTCCGTTCAATCTGGGTACCTAAGGGGATTCATACCGGATGGTGTTCTTTAACACTGCGTTTTTCCCGGGTTCCCAGCGCCCTTCGTTTCCAAGAGCCAAAACGTTCCCCTACCACTGAAACCCCTCCGGAGGCGGATTTGAGGCATGAAAATGATACTTTGGATCATAGCAGCCTTGTCCAAGCAGCAGGGGCTCTATGACTTCCAAGAACCGAAGGGCCAACCCTCAGGAAGCTTCCCACAAAAGACCTACCACGGAGCTTGGCTCCACTGTTTTTAGCGAATTTTCAAATGTAGGTACTCCGAAGCCCGACTGCGCCGAATGAAACCTCCATATTTTTATGAACATGAACGTGAGGAGCCACAGCTTGTTCCTGCTTTTGAGGAACATTCCGGGAATGTTTTGCCCCAATACTTTTATCTCTTTCGTTTCCCTACGTTTTGTAAAATTGGCAGATGTGAGCCGTGGGCAAAATTACTTTTTTTTGGCACATCCTGTACATTCACTATAAACCCTTTATACTTCAGTTACCACTGCTTTTTCCACAAAAAGAATGACACGATCACATCACATTTTAACAGTTTTCCTTACCAGGCCATCATCATTATCATCATCAACGAGTCAAGAAACAGGAAGATGGCCACTGCGATCTGCTTGGAAGCCAGTACATAGCCCATCTAGAAAGTTTTATAACCCTGCTAGTGTCGCTCGCTCATGAGCCGTATTACTTTTGACAGCGAATTTCTTCTAATGTATCCCTACACACTTTCTCATTGCAGAATAGAAAATTCCGGTGGTGTCCACGTTCATAAATAGACCTCTAAAGTCACCAGCATTTCACATATTGAATTATTTTGGGTGTTTTGTTAATTTGAAAATTAGTTCTCTATAGGGTGATCATTCACTTCTATCGTGATCCCACTGAACTACCTCATTCGTGTCCTCTTCCATTTCATCTATTGCTCGCATCCGATCAATATATACATTTATCGTTTTCAGATATTCCTATGCCGTTCTAGATGATCAATGATATTGTTCCCAGTTGTCATTTCATTCTGGCTAGTCACAAATGCATTCGGTGATTTTCTTGAGACCACGGAAGTCTTCTCTATCTCTGAAGGTAATCGTCTACTATTTTCGTGCACTATCATTAATTATTATCATAACAAATAATATACGAAGTACAAATATTACTTGGTATCTTCATAAAACATCATTATGAAGTCTGCAGAACATGAAATGGCGAGTGCATCACCTACCAATTTGATAAAAAAAATTGACGAAAAAAGTTAGAAGGTTACTGCTCTTTCTACAAGAACGATCTTTGAAGGTCATCTGCAGTGTATTCATTTGCACGGAAACGTGTGTTTATCAATTGGCATGTTTGAATATGCGTTTAACGAATGTGACCATCCTGGCGACGTCATCCCTACATGACTTGCACTTCATTTTCATGAAAATCTCAGAATTTTCGTAGCTTCCATATTTCCTCTTTTGAATTCTCAGTATCTTCAGATCATAACTGACATGACCTCCATCCTTTACCATTTCTGACAGAATTAATATAAACTGAAATATTAGAGGTATGATGTGAAGGTGTAATCTAGCATTTTTATGGAAATGGTTAAGGAATTTGAGGAGTGATATCGGAAATTCTTGGAGGGGCTCGAGAACTGTGAGAACCTCGGTGCGCCTCTGGGAAGTAGTAAACTCCACAAGGACTTGAGCGTAATCTATTCCAACTACCGTTTTTGGGATTTTGAATTTTTCTTCACCGCTCGTGTCTGCTCCAGGTATGTATACCCACTAGTCTTGTGGGGTGAAAAAGAAAGTGTTTTCTGATGATTTTTTTCTATATCCTTTATTCCTCTATAGCGCTATTGCCAAGCATCTACCTCCCGATAGAGTCTTTCTCACGCATGTGGCTAGCTAATTTGTTGGTGCAGTTTGCTGGCAAATCGAGCATACGATGACCAGTTCAATCCGGTTGGTCTGTAATTGCAGACGTCATCTCTGAAAAGAAACACTTGAAAAACCTCCGTGAACGAGTTGCAAATCGTAATAACGCGATATAATAGTGGTGCTACAATTGCGCACTCACCTGTAAGGACAACAAACAGAATGACGAAAAGCTGACAAGGGCCTGGCTAGTACTGTAGCGAAAAATCGTATCTTATAAGCTGTCAGGGGTTTTATTAATTCATAACACTTAGGATCGCCAAAGGATCATTTCTACGTGCTTCGCTTTTTCTTTCATCAAACGCATCCATGTAATGTTTGAAATTTTTTGAATTACTGCTCCCATTATTGTTTTATTTTTTAGTCAATTTTTTTTCACCGTTGATATTTTTATTGCCAGCTTACATTTTCATGTTTTGTTGATATTTAATCAATCCTTACGTGGGAATTAAGTTGCACAATCCTGCTTGTGAAGCGTAGATGATGGTGTAGGATGGAAATCCATCGGTCCTTTTCGTGCGATCTGGGAAACAAGTTCTTAATCTCACAACCAACTGAACCTTTTGACTCCCCGAGAGAAAGTCAGTATCATACTCGTCTGGAACAAAAAAAAACGAATTGTTAAGCACTGAGCCATTGAATTACTTTTGTAAATAATCGCATACAAATTTATCGATGAATTCGCAATGCAAGCGGTATACATGGCGCAAATTAGAATGACAAGGATTGTTTACCAACAAACTTTTTAATTGATTCTTCATGAAACAAAAAGATTAATTGCATAAGTTTTGTTTTTTATTAGACATTTACCTTTTACGCCACATTTCCTTTTATTTTACCCAATTATTTTTTTAAATACATCAGATAACACATTTGCTTTATTTTGCCCAGACTGAGCGCGAAATCGCGCCATGTTGGAAACCGCTACTACTTCATCCTAAAAAGGTATTATTACAGATGCGGCTGTCGGTTCGCAAATCGGTCGAGTTCACTTGACGAGCGGCTTCAATTATCGTGTATCCGGTGTCAATCATTATTTCAACTTCGACCCAGTAAGCGGATGGGTGAGTGCGCTGGTCCATATATAATTCAAAAAGGAAAGTTTTCAACTGAAATGCTGGTAATACATAGTGGGGGACCACTTACGATGGTATAGTATTTTCAAAGGAGAAAGGAAATCACGATAAAAAAATAAAAAACAAAGCCTAATCACGCGTCACTGTGATTCTGGGTCCAAGTCGTATTTTACTCAAATGATCTATGGAATGGAATATGGTGATAAACATGCAGTACAATTTGCCAGTGATTTTTTTAAATGAATGGAGGATTTATGGCAAACATGTGTGGACAGTTCCATTGTTAGTACCATCCCGAAAAAAATTCCTCAAATCCTTTGTTCTCGATGTTTCAACCTAGCGAGTCAACGAAGAGTATGGATTTCCTTTTTTTCCTTTGTGTACCATTACACAAGTGTTATTAATAAAAAGCGTATGCACACATACGGATACAACGCGGTGGCGAGGGAATGTGGCCGCGTCGGAATGCGAACCCACATGGGGGTTCAGCTACGACTTTCATCAAAATAATCATCTAAGGAAATTCCAAGATTCTAATTTTTTTTCAAAATCAGCCTAATAGATACAGTAAATAAACAAAAACACGAAAAGAACCGGGAAAGTTTCTTGGCTCCAGAGCAGAAATTGGAAAACTGGAAGAACAGCAACTCGTTTGTGTTCCCGCCGAGAAACATTTGAACAGCTGCCGGCTGGGAGAGCGCGGTTTAAAGTTTCGCGCCAAATGTTGATTTGTTTCTCACTCCGCGTCCATGACCACGTCACTGTCGACTCTTTGCTCCTAGAGCCCTCGTGACCCCCTCCCCCAGGCTGCCCCATCCCGTCGGAAGTTACTTCGAGGAAGCTATATCTCAGCCGGTTTCTTGTTTCTTCGCATGAAACTTTGCTTAGTAAGCAAATACAACCCAAATAGTATATGGGTAATAGAAGAACATAAATTTCCGTGGACGATGCTTTGAAAAGGAAGCCGACGCTAAGCAAATCCTTTTTCATTGCTCCTTCTCGTTGAAGTCATTGACAAGGACTACCTGATCGGTGGGCAAGGGATTGCGGTTTCTCACTCTCACTTTTTCATAATTCTAAGATTTCATTGAAGCGACACCCCCCCCCCCCCTCCACCCGTTGAGGCTGCCTCCCTGATACTAAAAGTGTTTCAAAAAAGTAACACTTCTAGCATTCATCTCCTTCTCAATTCTTCTCGCCTTCACCAAACGAATCTATCCTCCTCAAGCTCGACTTGCAGCTACGATCCCAACGCACTGAAAATAGCCCATTTATTGATTTACGCTTGACAGTGTTTGTTATACACCTGCTAAATCATGGAGAAACGTTTGAATGCAGCTGCAAATTATCTTTCGGGTCAGTTGGTCTCCAATTTCTAGTGCAATCGAATTCGTTGTTGCCATAGGAAGATTGACAGAAACCCATGATATCCTGTGATAACTTATGACATAACATGCGATATTCTATAATATCTTAGGTAAGCTACACATGATATAATACCTCATGCTTTCGATCTAAAGGTGAAAATGCTAGGGTCAAGCGACCGCTGATATTCGGCCGCATTTGGCCCAGCGCTGTGTTCTGAAAGGGGAACAGGGTAGGGAGAGGAAATTGCAGTGTGCGGGTAGCTTCTCGACTGTTTCCCTCTTTAGAAGGGGTACAAGGAGAAGGTCATGTGTAGTAGCACCTCAAAGGCAAAATTACTGGGGCTGATGAGTAAAAATATTTATAATCAAATTATCACGAATACTGAGGAGGGTATTGGCTGGTACCGCATGACTGCAAGGAAATGATATGTTGATTTTTTCCAACTTCCAACTGATTTTCAACAAAAAATTTTTCAAGGGATCTTTGAAAAAAACCATTCAAAAGCTTCTGTCTGTTACAGATTTCTCTTCGTCGAGCTATAGATCGAGAAGAGCTAAGCAATGGTGCTGCCGAGTTGCTGTTGCTTTCCACTCCACCTTCTCTGATTCATGTTTTAATTACCGTACTCGACGTCAATGATAATTCACCAACGTTTCCGGTTCCGTTTCAGGCACGTCTTTATCTCTTGGTATCTCTTTTATTTTATTATTTCACATTTATTCCAAGTCTTTTAGTTTCAGAACAATCGATTATTATGTTTCACACGCAAACTAGTTTACTTCATTGTTCATAGGTATCTTTGGCCATACATGACCTGGCTTTACTAGCAGCCTTTATATGCTAATTAACCGTCCCTTTTTTGCTAGGTGCCGCCACTTCAGACAGCTATTTCACCCACTCAAAGGAATCGTCCACGGAAAATGAGTTTTTGTGTTACCCATGTATTTATGTTGTATTTGCCTAATGTTGGCCTCATGCAAAATTTCACGCGAAAAAATGTGAATCTGGCTGAGAGGCAGCACCACAAAGTGCGGTCCCAGTGGGCGGGGCCTCCGTGTAAAAGCCTCGTACCGCGTCCGCCGTGGTCGGAGACGCATTGTAGGAACAGAGGGTTACGTAAACAGTCCTACTCTCCGTTCCCAACGGCGGCGGACGACGGGACGAGGCTTTTACACGGAGGCCCCGCCCACTGGGACCGCACTTTGCGGTGCTGTATCTCAGCCAGATTCACATTTTTTTGCGTGAAATATTGCATGAGGCCAACATTAGGCAAATACAACATAAACATATGGGTAACACAAAAACTCATTTCCGTGGACGATTCCTTTAAACGGAGGCGATATTGTGAAAGGGGGAGTGCACTTCCAATCTCATAGTGCGGGGATCGATCCCGCATCAATACCCGTCCAGGGCAACTAAGCGTTCCATCCCCTGGGTCGGTAAGTTGGTCCTAGCTCGCCTGGGATGATAGAAGCGCCGACTTTACATAGGCTGGCCTCTGCAAGCCACTGTATGGGCCGAATAGCATTCACCTACCACCACGATTCTAAATAAAACAAGACGCATTCCACAAAAAGGGATTGAATAACGCTTAAAACATTATTCTTTATCTTGCATTTCACCCACCTGGTGCAGAGAAACAAATTTAGATTAAACAACGGGATGCGTAATCTACACCTGCGCCCCACCATCAATAAATACCGTATCGATTTGCAGAACGTGTCCGTGATCGAATCAAGTGCTGTTGGTACGAGGATACCCCTACTACCAGCAGTGGATCCGGATGCCGGTGATAATGGCACTATTGTCGAGTACGGTATCGAAGGAAACACCGCTCAATTCGGACTGATTTATGAAAAGCCTGGATTACTGTATCTGGAAGTGAAGCAGGCGTTGGACCGTGAAAGCAGTCAACTTATAGTATTAAATGTGACAGCCATGGATGGAGGTATACCGCCTAGGTATGATCATCACTTCCAGCCTTTTCATAGTTGTTTACTGCATTATTGTTTACTTTACTTCACTTTACTGTTTACTTTACTGTTTACTGCAGATTTTTAACATTCAATATTTAATAGCATGTCATTATTTGCTCGATACTGCACAAACAAGGCCAAAATGCGATAGGCCCAAAATTACGGGTCGTAAAAAGATGCCAGTTCACGTAAGGGACAAAGACGATTTACGGATTAACGGATTACGGTAGAAGGATTGGGTCGAGGAATTACGGCATCACAGTGGGTTAAGAAGAGGGTGACGAAGCATAGCGGTTCCTGTATTGGTACCCGTGGATTTCATAGCTTTATAACCTGCAGGGGTCTTCTGTACTGTTCCCAGGCGTTCACTATGCTGACCTTGCGGCGTAGCCAGCCATTGCGTTGAATTGCGACCAGTTCGGCTACTAATCTGTGAAATCAAGCGTTGCTACTTTGGTACGAGATTGTGTTCAGATAAAAGGCATGTCCGACACGGCTTGTCCAGTGATTGAATCAGACGAAACATTGGCTAACGAACAAGGGAAAGTCCTTCAACCACTGAAAGACATCATACATACAAAATACTTGATCCGAGGCGCGTGAAAAACTCGTGTAATGCTGTGAATTTCATTGAACTCATAAAAAGAACGGTAATTTCACATCTGTGCTGAAGAATAATATGAAATGTAGAGAAAAAGAATTAGACGTTTAAATTCCCGCCGTAGAACATTCACAAATGCTCGTGAAGGGAAAATTCACATGTTATGACGTATTGTGCATGAGGCTTTCGTAAAGCTACCCTTGTTATCTCATGTTCACGCAAAATGTGCCCTCCACACTTCCTATGTACATACAGTAGGTCATCCCTTGAATTGAAGCGCATAACCAAATGGTCCAATGATCATGCCCACCTGCCTACAAAATCCAAGTCTAAGTTGTCTACAAAACTAGATTTTCGCAGAAGTTTTTCTTTCGGAATTTCAATTTTCTGCACATAGAAACTTGCGCAATAAGCATATACAGTAGCGCTCGAAAGTCTCCGGCGAAATGGTCTTCCACTTGAGTTTTTCACTTGTTTTTTTTTGCAATTGCACCGATCTAAGAGAAATTTTAGTATGTTGTACTTGGAGGCACTGCATACTAAATATACTATTTTGCGCTCAACGGTGTAGGTTACGTGGTGATATGAAATTTTTTGTTTTTGGAGTGCCATCGCTATGCCGTCCGCTGTGCTGCCTTCATCAAAAGTCGTGGTCTCTTTAGAAAATATCAATGTTCTCTGAGACTTGCTCGTTTTGCTTTTGTTAAGGAAGTCGTTTTTCTTGACCAAGCCTCTTACTTTTTTTCGGTGGTCTTGTAGTAAATTCTGTAAAAAACCATGAAAAGTGTGAAGCGGCACTCAAGTAGAAGGAAATGTTGGGAATAGGTTCAGGCACCACATGTTGAAATTTTGTCAAATTTGGTCAAGTAGACAAAAGTTATGGTAGAAAAGTTTTGGCCGAACACTTTTGAGCGCTACTGTATATGCTATTTACTTGAAAAAAAAGTGATTCACCGTGCACGATATCATCATGATCGTGTGGGGTGAGCATAGAAAAGAAGTAAATTATCGTGATTTTGTTTTCGGGATGTAGGGATGTTTGATAGGAGGTCTCCTCCAATATGTAGTTCTCTTTCGAGGAGTGGATTTCTACAAGGTTTTCATATATTTCAAACCATCGATATAAAAAATAGGTGCTATCGTAACGGGGGGGGGGGCATCCCACTGTGGACACGTGTAGGCTAAGCCTAGGGGGGAGGCAAGGAACCCGTTCTTTCCTCCACTAGGACTTAGGAAAAAATATACGCATGAATATGTAGATTGACCTTACAGAGATCCTTTCAAGATGCTTAGATAAGCAACTTTCTGCAAGATCATTGCGATAGCACCAAAAAACACTTTTTGAAACTGATTTTTTTTATTTTCTGAGGCTTTTTCACATTTTAAAAATCAGCCTATTACCTGCAAAACTAAGCACTTATCAAAGAATGTTTGAGGACTGGCTACACCACTGTCTATGTCGACATTATTGATGTGAACGATAATGCACCGACTTTTTTCAAACGAGAATTGGAGGCAAAATGGAGTGGTAAGCATAACATTGAATGTTAAAATTGTGAGAATTTGCTGAATTTTTTTACAAATCATTTTAAAAAATCATTTTCCATCATTTTAAAAAATCATTTTCCATGGGATTATGATTTGCGATCAAGATCGAACACTTAGAAAATTCTTCAGAAGAACAATTATTTTCACGAATTAGAAGTATTAGGCTGAACCATAATTTCTGTTACACTTTTTATTTTTCTTGTGGAAAACTGTGGAAGCTTCTGGAACATTTGGTAGTGGGGGTATATAAAGCGAGTGAAAAGGACTACTGATTAACACATTCATATTCTCTATGGCTTCAACTAGCAGTGAATTTACGGCAATATCGCGAAAGGTGCGAAATTCACGAACACCGCCTCCGTTCCTCAGCATGCGAGGCCACTAACAAAATTAACCAGTCGATGGACCCAGGTACTGTCTTTCATATGGCGGCAACCCGATGTCTCGATCGGCTCAAATTGGAACAGGAAAAATTTCAAAAGATTGCATTGAGAAAAAAACTTTTTTTTTGAAAATTTGCAAAAAAATTGGAAACTGTTACCATTCAACACGACAGCCACTGCCGATCTCTACTGCAGGCAATTGGGCACCGGAGCGGCAAAACTTGCCGGAAAAATGGACCAAGACTTCTTCCTCCACGACAACGCTCACCCACATGTGGCAAAGTTGGCGTGTCAAAGGATCCAGGACCTTGGTTAAACGAAGCTCCCCCGTCCACCGTAATCTCCGGGCATGGTCCCAACTGACTACCACCTATTCCTATCTCTGACCCACTTCCCCGACGGACGGCAGTTCAATGATGAGGATGATCTCGAAATCGACCTCCAGACTTTCTTCAACCAGAAATCCCCAGACTTCTATAAGCAAGGCATCTGTTATCTCCCTATTCGCTGGCATTATATTGTTGATTATAATGGTACATATTTTGTTGACTGAAGTTAGACACAAATTAAGAAAAATAAATTTGAAATTTTTCGTCAAAATGTAACAGAAATTATGGTTCAACCTAATAGAAACACATTTCATTTGTTTAGTGCACATTTTTGTTCAAATAACTCAAGTGTTTTATTAAGGGCGAGCATCGACACCGATTTTCACATTGAATGCAACAGATGCAGATCGTGGCAAGAATGGCGAGATCACCTACAGTATCCCTGGACCGGAATCAGAACACTTCCGAGTGGACGGTGATCGGATCTTTGCTAAGGTAAGCAAGCGCTTATGGTTCATGCTCCTAATGAGCCTGTCCTCTTGAGTGATCTACGCAGTAGTTTTGCGCTATTTATGGTACACAAACGGTCTAAAAATGAATGCACAGGTTCCATTTTAGTGTCCATGCACTCAATAGCAGGTGTGTTTGGCCATATTCAAGTGGTCTTCCGACTCTTGCCTGACCTCACACTCGCAGTCATCACCCGCATGACAACGACCTCCCATGAATCACATCTATCATTGCTGCTCTCCAAACAAACACTACAGTACCGATATTAATACAAATTGGGCGCTTTGTATCTTGGGGGTGGCAACATGTCTGTCCATGATGGACATGTCAAGTACCACTCACTGCATACACACCTATAACTGCTACCGCGTTGGATATAGACAAGTCACTCCTGTAGGATTATGTCACCACGGTAAGGCATGATTCGAGGATGCCTCAAGGGTCGTATTTCGAGGCGAAATGTCGGGAAGGGGTAGCATCTATAAAGCTCACTTGAGAATTCTCCAACGACATGCTCTTATTGAGCAATGTTTGCAGCGATGAGGTGGTCTCTCAAAAAAGGTCGCCGATCAGCAATTAGCATTGGTAATTAGTACTAGAATAGCTATGATTATCGATTAATGATCTTTCTTAGGTTCCAAGGAGGCTTTTTGAGCATAGGAACATGTGACGTCGGAAGCGTTGACCGAGGGGTCCTGCTTCTCCAAAATTGTCCTCGATACTGAGCTTGACCCTGTATGTTATTTTTACTACTGCCACTGCCAGTACAGTACACAGCTTCCAAATTCATTATAATCTATTCAATCTAATTCAGTCCGTACATAGTTTATGGATGTAAAAGAAGGAGTGTGAGCGGATGATGAATGAAGCTGGAAAAAATGCTGAGAAAAAGTAAAAATCAACAAGTTTCAGAGAATTCGTTCCAGGGCACTCCAAGGTAGCATCCTGTTCAATACCAAAGTAATTTGCTGCCAAGTTATCTGGTGTGAATCTGAAAGATTCACTTACGCAAAAGGCAAAAACAGCGGCATATTTCATTAGAGGACGCGAGCGGTTGCGTAACGTCTGCGTTAAATCTGCAAATGTGTTCCCAATTATCCTTCCTGTGATGATGCAATCGAAGCGCGTAGCAGATGGTCGTGCCGCATACCACTTCAGATTTGCTAATTAAAATTGGCGGTGTGCGCGTGGTGTCAACGTGTCTTGCGTACGAAGCCAAGCACTCTCTGCAAGTCTTATGGGTGAAGACAGGCTTTAATTACAAATGAACTCGTTTCCATATCTTACGTAACTGAGGTGAGGAGCATGACCTACAGCTAGTGAGAACCTAGTTGGTTACATTTGTATGCCCAGTTGGAATGTGCAGCTCATGGGCTCGTTTTTTTCACAGAAGGACTCTGATTCATCAGTTTCCTGGGGAGTTTTCAAATCAAATTTTTCACGGCATGTTAGCGTCGTTGACCTTGGTGAAGGTGATTCACATTTGGATGTCGTGTGGGTGCGCGCACCAACCGACCGTCAACGATCCCTGTCATACGATTGTTCGATTCACATAACGTGTCACTTTGATGTTCGCCGACAATTTTATCCTGAGAAAAAACTGTTTCTGTATGGATAGCCGTTGATGAATGGATAAAAAAGAAAAAAATGAAGAGCAAAAGAGGGAGGATTCTCTGTTCAACGTAATTTGAAAAAAGAACGGCTGTGAACGTGGCTATCGCCAAAATAAGGTTCCTTTGGAAGGAACTGGTCAGTGTCACGTAAATTTGTTTACTCTTCTAACGAGGAAGGTCTTCCAACTCATGTCGCGCTTTTTGAAAGCTGTTTTTTGCATTATGGGGGTACGTACAAGAATCATATATCTGATGTCCATTTTTGCTGCGCGGCCTTACAAATGCCAAAAACGGGGTTGATGGTTCGATCCCCACTGAGGACAAATTTTTGCAAAATTTAGATTTTCATTTTTTGGGCTCGTAAACATTCGAATATGAAGATCAATTGCAGTAATCACATTTAGAACTTCGAACTGCCTCCTATTGCCAGTTTTCAGCAAGTTTGAGAGTCCAATTTTCTAGCCTTTCGTCGCTCATAGCGCACGAACGAGGCGGTTTGGCGCGAAACGGAATTGATATTTGTGTTCAGGAGGTCGAACTACCCCCAGAGATAAGTTTCTAGCCCAATCGAAGTTTTGACCCAAATTCGAAAATTTGAGCTGGGCATTGGGATACCTTGGACTGCACGTTCAACGGAGGAGACGACGGTATCACTTGTCATAAATTCTGACTATTCCTCGCTTGGTGCTTGATGGCTGAAATTACAGCGATAGGCATCCATGCTGTGCATATCCATTGATTTCATCGATTTTGTGAGTTACTCACTTCTACAAGTAGAAAGCGCGTCATGTACCCATGACCAAACATCTTTCTCGGAGTTAGGGTCAAAATTTGTAATTGCCTAGAAATGTGTCCCGAAGGGTAGTTTGATCCCCTGAACACGAATATCGCACTCATTTTGTGCGAAATTGCGAATTTCGAGCGTTACGGGCCCTTTCGCGTCCAAAAAGGTCACATCACCAAATTCATTGACAATTCGTAAACAGGGTCATTTTGGCATGCTGTCAACGAAAATCGTAGTCATTTGGCATAAACAGACATATTTGAAAATGAAAAAGTGAAGGCAAAAAAAATTCAAAACTTCGGCAATGCCAAGATTCGAACCACCAACCCACCACTTCCCCCGCTTGAGAGTCCATCGTCGTAACCAGTAGACCATCCAGTCTCCGCAGCAATCGTACATCAGGGAACCATTATGAAACTGCTACGCTTTTTTAGCACATGGTGGAAATAAGATTTTATTTTTTTCCGTATTTGACTTTGTTTAGGATGTGAAGTAGAAAGACACCTTTGGATCTGCACATGATCAAAGTTACAAGGAGGATGCGTTACTATTAGTGGATTGAAATCGCCTTTTTGAAAAACAATTTTCTTCACTCCTTTTTGGCATTTGTAGGGCCGCGCAGCAAAAATGGAAGTCAGTTATATGTTTCATGTAGATACCCCCATATAATGGAAAAACCATTTTCCGAAAGCGCGTCATGACCAGAAAGACCTCCCTTGTAAGCAATATAATAAGGTAAAGATGGAATTCCGACCGCGGCGCACGACGGGATGGGCACTTGCTTGGAAACCCCGCCCACCCGGCCAAGATTTCTTGGTGCTGTATCTTAGCTGGATTACATACATTTATCACACGAGATTGGCTCATGTGGAACATTAAAAAGAAACATTCAACGAGCAAAACAACAAAACAACAATCGAGGGGATTCGCTTTACGGAACCAAGTAATCGTCAATAATATTTTTAAAAGCTTCAACACTCCTAGGAAATGTCTTGATACTATTTATTCTGAAGTAGTCCGTTCCGGCTCTTATCGTAAAGAAGTGGTACCGTAATTTGTGCTCAGCGCGGGGGACTACACCTCTCAGGGACTCACCTCTGGTCACCGTTGACCGCATTGAACAAAACTGATCAGGTTTGAGACCACACTTGCTATAGATAATCTTGTGAAACAAATTAAGTCAAGCTTTTTCCTCCTGTAAGAAAGGGAGTGTAACCCAAGGTCATTGTTCCTCTCAGTGCTTGAAGGTAATCCATCATGAAGAAAACCGAGGACTCTGATCATTAAATTGCGGGTGAACGAATTTTGGACTCTCTCAAGAGCTGAAATTAGTGGATTCACATTTTTTCGCGAGAAACTTTGCATGTGGCCCACATGGGGCAAATGCTACATGAATATATGTGTAACAGAAAAAAACTCATTTTTCATGGGCGATTCCTTTGACCACGAATTTTTTCAGAAAGACACACCAGCGTGCTGCCCTTCTCCACCCTGCATAGTGTGCTTTGTTTCGGTTCGAGCCACTGATCATGGTACACCACCACTGGAAAGTACTGCACTGCTCAGGATCTTACTCAGCAATGAGAATCTCCACGATCCCTTAATAACAATAAAGTGAGTCTTGTTCGTTTCACCCTTGAAAGTTACATTAACATCCATTGGTTCTAGGCTACACCCATCCACTGTTGATTTCGCTCTGATTGAAGCTGGTGCTACAGCTGGTAAGACGGTTGCTGTGCTCACGGTAACTGATGAGGACGGACCGATATCAGGTACTTTTGGCTAACCTTATGAAGACTATGACTCTACAAGAAACAACTGAATTAGGGTTCACTGAAAGGACTGTAAGGGCTGGGATCAAAGACGGCATGATGGTCACAGCTTAAGTCATCAAGTCGTCTCAAAGTATTAGGTTGTCCCAAAAGTCTTGTAGGATTTTTCCAAAGAAACCGATAACTCTTGTTTACTTCGAGGCAGGTCTAGGCGGTTCAGGAATGTGGTAGGACGTTCTCTAAGCTTTCTAGGAAAGTATATATTGACCCACCAGATCCCGTAGAGGGATCTACAATGCCCGTTGTCGATACCCACCCAACTCGCGGTGTCATCTACTATATACGGTCTTGCGGCACCAAAACGACGGAAGCTTGCCACTCCATCAGCGCTGCATTGGGCAAGGGATGTGTGAGCTACGAGACCATGTGCCGCTGGCTCTTCAGCTTCAGCAACGGCGAGACTGACATGGAAGACAATCCACGCTCAGGACTGCGTACCTCTGGGACGCGGGAATGCTTTTCCAAGAGGTGCTGGTACAAGGCGAGACAGTCACCGCTGCCGTATGCACCCACCAGCTCGAGCAGCTCGCCGTCGCTGTTCGAGAAAAGCTTCAAAAAAGGTCCGCGGTCACCCTCCCATGACGGCGCTCCCTCCGCTTTCACGAAAAGTACCCAGGCCAATCTACACGAGCTCGGCTGGGATGTGCTGCCTCACCCGCCATAATTTCCAGACATTGCCCCTTCTGACTATCACCTTACCCATCCTCTTGAATCCTTCCTGGCCAAGAGAAAACTCGTTGATAATGACATGCTTGCAAAGGTGATCGCTGACTTCATCGACTCCCAGACTCAGGGTTCAGGGAGGAGGGAACCAACGATTTACCTATGAGGTGGCAGAGTGTTATCGGTAACAATGGTGAATACGTTGTTGCCTAATTGTTGTTTGTTGCAGGAAAGAATAATAAAAAATGGTGGTCAAAAAAATCCTAGAAGACTTTTGGAACAACCTGATACCTATACTGTTCCAGATTCACCTTCTGTATGGATAGAATCCGGTAATGAAGACCAAGTGTTCGATCTCAGTGTACAAAGGCAGTTCTCAATACTAAAGCTCCTCAAAAACGCCGCTGATATCAAGAAATCTGAGTACGACCTGGTTTTCGTGGCAAGCGACGGTCAGCTACCTCAACGTCTAGCGAATGCGACACTTAAAGTGAGTATTAAAGTCATCTATGTATGTAACCTTTCTTGACCATTGGTACTTCCCAGGTTTATAACGAAGCGAAGTTAATGGCTTCACCGGTGGTTGTCGAACGAGAAATTAGCATTTCTATACCGGAAGATTCGCCAGTGGGGAGCTTTGTGGCGCAAGTGCACACCAATTCGTCCGGATGCGAGTTCAACCTGAATGGAGATGTTCCATTTGGAGTGGACCGAAAAAGTGGTAAGGAGCTGTTTGTGTAATTCTCCTATGGCACCGATGAGATTTCTTATAATCTGAGAATAACAGTATGAGAATACTATACCTGTGAAAAATGATTACCTGGTAGCGCCCAGCAGTCTAATGCAGTTTCCAACCGCGCGGCACGTCATCGCGACAGTAGCTAGAAATTAATATGCTCTATATGTGCACCCAGAAAGGCCTCGAAGGGATTGTTGACGAGAACTCAAATTCTTCCCCTACCCATACATGTGTTTACTAAATGCAACATGCTAAGTTTCATGCGAAAGAACAGGAATCCGGCTGGGATAGAGCTCCTTGAAGTGACGCCCGATGGGGCGGGGCGTCCGAGAAGGCAAGCCGCAGGCGCTCTGAGAGCAAAGAGACAACGGTCACGTGGGGGAAGCGTGGTGAAAAAATATATATTGGGCGCGAAATTTTGAACTGTGCACTACTCAATGACGGCTGTTCGAATCTTGCTCGGCAGAAATCCAAACGAATCGCTTTTCAGTTTTTCAATTTCTTATTAGGAACAAAATTTTCCTGGCTCTTCCCGTATTTTTATTTATGTACTGCATCTAGTAAAGTAAATAAAGTGAAGTAGAGTTTAAGAAGAATTGAAGTCGTAGGATCTCCGCGAACTCTTCCTTTGAGCTTGCTCCCGCATTGGGGGCAGTTATGCTCTCGTGATATATCCCAGTTCCGCACATTTACGCTTTGCGGCAGTGCTGAATTCGCAAAAAAAAACCCACATGGAAGCTATTGCCTTCATAACTATATGGATTTTTCTATTTTTCTTTATGGTTTCCAATGAAAAAATCATTCAGCAATTCATTTTTAGGAATTATTACGACCTCGTCGACTATGGATGTGAACGCAAGAGAAAACTATGCATTAGAAGTTCTTGTTCAACTTCCTGCACCAAGTATTCATACAGTAACTGCGACTGTTACTGTTACGGTTATCGATGTGAACAATCATGCGCCGTCATTTGTCAACTTACCGGATCGATTATTGATTTCTGAGGACACGACGGTTGGAAGTATTGTGTTCACCGTGAAGGCATTGGATAAGGTGAGTGGCACATATCCAGAGCGTAACTGTTCTACAAAGTTGTAGAACAGAGCTGTGGTAATGGTGTGTAGAACAGAAGGCACTGTACGCGACATCGCGCAAGAACTGGGACGCCGCCCGTGGGGTTAACATAGACGCGCACGCGCGCAGTTGATTCATCAAGCTGAAAAATCGTGCCAATGTTCGTTGGGGATCGACACGAGTAAAATGTACATGGGAATCATCAACTACGTATGTCCATGCACCTTATTTTCACTGCTGTCATTTAGGACCGTGGTGACAACGCTCGTTTACTGTATCGATTGTTAAACGAAGTGGCCACCGAATATCTATCAATCGATCGCGCCTCTGGCAGAATAACACTGAGAAAGGTCGTGGATTTTGAAATAATCCAAGGTTTCGACTTAGAAATCGAAGTGTGCGATCACGGACATCCGGAATTATGCACTACTACCATTTTGCCGGTCGTTATTCAGGTAAAGCTTTGCTATGCAAATATTTTTCAACACAAGAAATCGATTGCCTTTCCAGGATGTCAATGATAATGAGCCGCACTTCCCCTGTTCAACGGTACACTCAGTCTTGCCCATCAACTCACCTCCGGGTACCGTAGTCGCTACCGTATTCGCAGAAGATCGTGATTCGGCCCGTGCTGGACAGGTCCACTATGCGCTATTGGATGCGATTACTGGCTTCTCAATCGACAGCTTCAGCGGCGTTATTCAGACCACTGAAGCTCTGCAAGACGAGAAGTATACGGTAAGATATGCCCATCAGTATTAGTACACATTTAGCACACAGAAACTTCAGGACTATAAAAAACGTACAAAATTTTAGATTCGTATCGGAGCCATTGATGGGCATGGTGTGACATCAACGAATAATGTTACAGTCACTCTTTTCACTACCAAAAAGAAGCCCTTGAAGTGGACAAGTGGTCCCAGCGCGATTGACCTATCGGAGTCGGCTATGGTCGGCGACGCGCTGGCTGTTTACCATACGGTAATCTTATCTTTGAGCCGATAGAATTTTGGTTCAGGTTTCAAAAAATATGAAGATAAGTCGTACGTGCAACTGCCGCAGCGCAACCGCGCCTGGCAACTCTTGCGGACGCTTCTTCGCCTAAAGCTTGTGGTGCATTTATTGACAAAAGACTCTTTCAGAGCCTACCTTCATCACTGGAGGTGATGTCACCTTTGCTGTCGATTAACTCGATGGGCAGCTTACATCTTGCAAAACCTCTTCCGATCAATGGTGATCGATATTATGAAGTATTGATCGCTCGCTCTGATGATGTTTCTATCACCAAGTGCATTGCACTTCATGTGACTCGAGATTCACCAGCGCCCGCTTTTCCGAAGAAAAGCACCACACTGAGGCTGAAGCGAAGCTTTCCCCTGGGCAATCAGCTAATGAAGGTAGAGACTTCTTGACATCGATTGGTATTGATTACTTTCTCTTCAGCATATTTCTCTTTGTGTAGGTTGATGCTGGAGGTCGTTTCAACTTCTCTACAAACTGCCGATGGCTGCGGGTTGATGGCGATGGTGTTGTCGCTGTCAGTGAGCTAATCGATAAATCGACCGATAGCGTGCAGTGTGAAGTTGAAGCGAAGGACTCAAAAGGCAGAAGTGATCGAATGAAGATACAGATTACAATGGAAAGCGATGAGACGGTAAATTTCGCCAGAAAAACGATGAGCGGGTTGAGCCTGTGGAGGGACTCGCGTCAGCTATCATTCGGGGAGTAGAGAAGCTCACCAAAGAGGGGTGTGCAGATATGACAGCGAATCGCGCCACCGCCCGCGGCGAACAGCGCGTCAAGTACGAGTCGTTTGGAATCCCGCTTAAGACGCAATGAGCTGGTATCGTGAGGGACCTTTAAAGGTAGGCGAACCCCTGAAGCATTCAACTTGCAATCTTTGGAGGTCCCTCACGGTACCAGCCCTTGCGTCTTGAGCGGAACTCCCAACGGCTCGTACTGATGGCTCCGCAAGGCGATTCGCTGTCATATCTACACACACCCACCAAATAGTAGTGCATGTGCTTGTGGAACGGACCCGCCCACAAGCAAATAGCACCCACTTTTTTTAACTTAGTTAAGTGCTACATTCGGGACAATTTAAATTTCAGCAGTTCAATCTGAATGCTACCTACAACGTGTATTTGAAAGAGAATGCTCGAGTTGGCACTATGCTTATAAGACTTGGCAACGACTTTAATTATATCTTCAAAAGCAGCTTGAAAACGCCGGTTGATGTGTTTACGGATGGTACTGTATACTTGAAAGAGAATATAAATGATAGCAGTCTTGATGTGATTTCCTTGCCGATCGCGGCCACTCATCGGTGAGTTCAGTTCATTTAAGTCTTAATCCCATAGCCAACTTTCTAATTCATTAGTGGAAAACCTGTAAAAGTTATGGTACTCGGAAATATGCTATGCGTTCTAGCTAGAGGCGCAACGAGGTTCTGGGGTTATAACCGAGTCCCATGCTCCAATTCAGAAAAAAGACATAATAGTCGCTTTGACACCCAACTATGCAAAGCACTACTGCCCCGCACGCGTTGCGTCGCGCGCCGCACGCCGCAGCGCGAATTTTCCGTCCTAGTGTTACACACGTATTCAGTTCGACTGACGGTTCAAAAAAAAAACCTGTCAAGCCCAAGCAGGAAATTCGTGGTTCTCCTCACAATTTCACTGTATGATTTTCAGATTTCTGAACAATAGCTACTCGACGATGGTTCATGTGTACATCGAGGATGTTAACGACCACAGCCCCCTATGTTCTCACAGACGAACCTTTGAAATCGAAGAGAATATCAGTGTTGGATCAACAGTGGGCTACTTAGAAGCTGAGGATGCCGACATTGGGCTGAATGGGGTGATCGGCTATCGTCTTCTCGATAATCAGAATTTGATTCATATTGGAACCTTTTCTGGCAAGGTATTTGTCTACGACTTCATCAGTTCACCCTTTAATATGTCTCTCTGACCACGATGTACTCTGCAACAGGGGTTTTGCTCACACTGACCTCTAAGACCGCTTCGTATTGCAAAAACGCAGCAAAATCGAGAGAGCTTTATTAGCATTAAATAAATTTATGCTATCTTAAACATGCTTGCCTCCCTTCCTTTACTGATGAGCACAAGGGAGGTAATTTCTGAGTTAAGCCTCCGTCTAAGGGCACGTGCGAAACGGAGGTCAAACTACTCCTTTGTTTTTTCCCCTTAAATCTTTTGAACGTAGTCTCTCCATTAATGATTCTTTACTTCTTTATCTATCGGGTTGCAATCGCACACCGCCTCTTCAATGCTGCATTTATAGTCGGTGAAGTGATCGCGATAGCGAAAGGCAGCCGCAATGAGGTCTCCCGATCAATACATTGGCGTGAGCGAACCGCTAGAGACTTATACAAGGATCGAGGAATCTTCGACGGGAGTTCGTATTGCAAAATCTTCCGTCAGGAATCATCGACACTCGCGCACCCTCGAAAATATTCCGGGCGATCTCTCAAAAGGGTTGTCAATTATCAATCATACGTATTACCATAGCAATGCTATGATTATCGATTGATGACCTTAGTTGGGGAGATGGCTCAAGTATAGGCACATGCTTCGGCCAAGGTAGGAGGTCGTATTTTCCTCGACACTAAGCTTGACGCTGCTCCAGCTTCGAGCACGTCAACATCACCAAACACGCAGTATTGATCGCAGAGTCAGTATCACTGTAATCATGACCGTTGCGATCGTCTGTCGCTGAGTATAGATGTATCCAAAGTGTAGATGGCTCACTCAAACAACGTGGAGTACAGGCTCGAGAAATATGATTGCGTATCTGTCTGCAGTGATTTTTTTTGGTAGAAAACTGATTTTTAAAGAACAGAGAATGATCGGGTCCTTTGGATTGCACAGTGGGTGAAATCTTATGTCGAATAGTTGAATTGACTCCTCCCTTCTTTTCAGATCACAACCGCAACAATCTTCGATGCGGAAAAGCTAGAAGAAATTGTTTTCAAATACGAAGTTTATGATCACGGTTGGTTCACAATATGCTTATCTAGATAACCCTATAAGCAATGTGCTGACCAACATGTTTCAAAGTACGCCTAAGACCGCATTCGTGCTGCGCGACGCATTCGCAACATTAGTTGCGCACCGCACCGCATCCGCAACGCAGCCTCCGCCACCCATATGTTGACATGCTTGAGCACACCGAAATATCCGTTGCAGCATCAATGCAGCCCAACTCGACGACCTTAGTTATGCCTATTAATCAAACCTGACTTGAACTGATTCTAATGATAGCGACTACCTACTTGTATTCAGGATCTCCATCGAACGCTGTTGTTTGTAATGCGACTGTCGTAATTACGGACTTGAACGACAATGCTCCCATATTTGACCATGATGTCTATACGGCAGCCGTAAATGTGAACAATTTATCGGAAAATCGGACTGTTGCCGTCGTAAACGCAAGGGATAAGGATCGGACAGCGAAAATCGTCTATAAACTCCTCAACTATTTGCATTTGTTTGAGGTAGGGAAGATTCGAAATATTCGAAAATCCGAAAGTTTTTTTCGAAATAACGCTGAGTAGTACACTGAGCTGGTTAAAATCAAACGATATTTGAATAGGGCGTGCTCACCGTAATCTACGACATTTTGCAGCCTTCTTACTCCGAGGAGGTTGATCGCTACCCGTCCACTTGATTGCCTTTGATTTAATTCAATGCCGAGTTAGACCTTTTGCTCATCTAGGTTGTCCCGAAAGTTCCGGAACACCTCGACCCTTTTCTTCTAAATTTATTTCTTTACAACATAAAGCTTTTTGCAGCATGTTATATATCATTCGGAAGAGAATTTTCTACTCTACAGAATGACATGTCTTGTTGACTGAAATGTGTTTATGTTGTAAAGGAATAAATTTGAAAAAGTGGTCGGGGTGTTCCGGAACTTTCGGGACAACCTAATAGAAATGCTGTTCTTCGTGAATGGAGTCAAAGTCCAAAATGACAAACATTTTTAACTGCTACTCATCATATTTCTTTTTTTTCTGTTATTCCTTTACTTCATTTCATTGCTACCATTGGACCGAACTTTATTGATATATAACCTGTTTCCCATAATGATCTCTCGACCGCTCACTTCTACAGCTTTATCGTCTGAGCAGTCAAGATATTGTGCTTCGCTCACTTTGAGCAATTTGGAAATATCGCACCATATTTCTTCTTGAAGGAGTCGAAGGAGTCGTTCACGGGAAAATGATTTTTTTCGTTACCAATATATTCGCGTTGTATTAGCATGTAAGAGCAGCATGCGCAGTTTCACGCAAAAATCGAAAATTCGCTAAGATACAGCTCCCCCAATTCTCGGCCGGATGGGCGGGGCCTTCGAGTAAAGGCCCCGTTCCGCCGTCCGCCGCGGTTGGGGACGGAGAGTGGGACTGTTTACGTAACTCTCTGTTCCTACAATGCGTTTGCGACTGCGGCCAACGACGGAGTGGGCACTTACTCGGAGGTCCCGCCCACCCAGCCGAGACTTTGTGGTGCTGTATCTTAGCAGGATTCAGACTTTTTCGCTAAAACCTCGCGTTAGGCCCACATTAGGCAAATGCATCACAAATATATCGGTAAGAGAAGAACGATTCCTTTAGTCTGCTGCTTACTTGTTTGTTTATTGTTTCGCATTCAACGTGAGCTAGGATTCTTTCATAAAAGGCAGTATAGGGGGCGAAAATCATGCGGGGGGAAAGGGAGGGGGGGGGGGGGGGCGGTGACCGACGAGTGCGGGACGACGTTCGCGGTCGGCTGATTTAGCCCTCGCCTGTCTCACTTCAACTTCACACCTCCGGCTAGAGACGCGGAGGGGAGCGAGAGGGAAGGATTGACCGGGGTTTTTGGACTCTCATTTCTCAGGTTTTCCGCCTCTTGTTTTGTTCTCTCTAACAGTTGCACTGCTAAGCACCCACACTTCCATGTTCCCTAAACTGCCAGATTTACCCCTTCCACTAACTTCAAATCTTACTTGATGGGACTTATCACAATAGGGGACAACTCGTCCGAAATAAGGTGGAGTGTGTGACAATCTACTTTTTCGCAGCTCACATAATCCATGATGCTTTTATTATCAGCACAGAACACTTCAGATCGATGCAACGTCAGGGCGAATCTCATGGAAAGGACGGCTACGACCAGATTCTCGCTTCAACATCTCAGTGGCCGCAGTCGATGAAGATGAACAGATGGCCGCTGCTGTTCTCATTGTCACGACATCATCTGATGATTTGACACCACCAGTGTTTGATCGAATGGAGCCGTTCAGGTACGTGTGTGCCTCTCTTGTGCTAATCACGTCATTACCAATAAGACGCCCCAACAATTCACGACAGTAGCACGCGTATGCGATGCGTTCAGAGAGTGAGACATAGCGAATGTCGTGCTGGGACATACGTGGGCTTCTGACCATCGCATGTTCTAACTTGCCACCTTTCATGCTATGGCGATTATTCTACGTATGAAAATCCTGCACTCATGAGATAGTCGAGAAGAATTGCTTGCAGGATCTCTTCCTCATCACCGCCTGGCTCGATCATCGGAAAAATCAAAGCTGTTGCTGGGCGGCACGTCATCAAATACTGCATTACCGACAAGAAGTTCGACGTCGATTCATGGGGAAATGTGATTTTAACGGACGACTCGTTGACGCCAGGAGTTCACGAATTTGTTGTGACGGCGTCGACGACATTTCAGAACGCCACAACTGTCCAGAAAGTGCTTGTTGAAAACGGTAATGCAACTGTTGCAGGGAGGACATTTCGTGTGAAGGTAAGCCTGAGATTTGGAGAGCTCACAGAGCCTTGCCAAGAAAGAGCGCTGCTCCTTCGAACAATGCCTATACTTGTTTACAGGAGAATTCTGCACCGGAAACGATCACACAGATAGGCGAAGATCTGGATATTTTATTGACAGTGCCCTCTACGGCTGCATTCAAAATATCTGGCGAAAAACTCATATTGGTAAAGCCGTTGGATTATGAGAAGTCTTCTACGTACCACGTACTTGTTGGCAACAAAAGGTAATTTTTTTAGCTATCAGAGCAGTTACAGGTTACACATGGAATAGTGTCCCACATACCAAGTGAAAATAAAGTTATCAGTTGTGCCACGATCGCAATAAACGGCAATTAGGCGCGTAGCAGCCATGACGACTGTATTTGCGGTTGGGGTCTTATTACGATCCCGCAGCACTGCGAGTCGTGCGGCGTTCATCCGTTGGAGGAATTGCGCTAGACAACTCTTGTCGCCGGCTATCTTACCTCGCACCCATCTGGGATTTGCCCCATCGGCCAGTGAGGCAGTGGGGCGCCAAAGAGAAGAAGTCAGAAGGGCCTATCGTCACACTGCTGAGCACCCCTACTTTCACATTTCACAATCTGCTAAACCTACTCCTCCCGGTGTCTTTGATTCCCACGTATTCCGGGCAAAATTTCATCAGTGGTTGCAATCGCGTAGTATGAACTATCATTCCTTGAGAAATAGTGCTCATCTAAAATCCTTAATGTGCAGTGAAAAAAGTAATGAAGGAATTAATTAGTAGAAATATGTTGTCTTAAAACGTAGGGCTAGTTCCAAACAAGTGATCACTGGGGAACCGCCTCTGAGGACGCGTCTTGAGCCTCATCACTGTCTTACATGGCTGTGTTTCAGTGCAGTGGGGGCAGCGTATCCGTGAAAGGCGGAGCAACACTGTTTCAGGCTGTTTTGGTGCCTGAATCACCTCCTCTATTGATACAGAAGGTGCGAAAGCACGTTCCCGATGAGGATAGGTGTCTTGAAAGAAATTTGAAATGGAATTTCTTGATTTTTGACCTGCAGCTAGTGCTGCCTTTAGGGTGTCATTTGCTTAGTTAGTGGATTCCTTAAGGTAATTATGGACGCTATAGCAATCGCTCACTTTTTCTAGGACCTCGCAACTGATTACCGTTGAAGTGATTGACGTGAACGACAGCGATCTCGAATGCGATACCACTACGTTCATCGTCGATGCACTGCCTTTTTCTGCAGCACTTCATTGTAATGACCCTGATTCGCAACGGATGATCAAGTTGACCTATCGAACAACCTCGTCAGACGTGGCGATTTCGGAAGGTGGTCGCCTGTCCGTGTCTGCTTTGGATGGAATGGTGACTTCGGTAGCCGTCAATGTAGTGGATGGCGAGAAGTACGTCTCCTTACTCTTCCACTTATGTATACTGCACTTAGTCATTCTGTCCCCTATCACTACTTATCACATTTTATACGTACGGGTATGCGGCTTGGCACCCGCACCTGTATCATGCAGGTACACTGTACAGCCATAAAAAAAATCACTCGTTTTTGATTACCAAACTCGTAAAAAACTTGCAAAATTCCAGCTCTACGAGCCGACGATCAAAGACGTTCACAGCGCAACTCATCCGGGGTACAGTTGTCGATCGTGGTATTTCCTTTCCATCTAAGGAAATCTCTATGCTCGTGGCATCATCCCAACCGATCGGTACGGCACTGGGAAGAATCACAGCTGAATCAACATCACCCCTGAAGTACTACGTGGCTGGCGTTTCTTCGATACAGATTGATGAAGACAGCGGAGTTGTGTCTTTGAAAAGACGGACTCTAAAGGATGAGAAAGCGATCATTGTCGCGGTGTCTTCGACAGGAACTGCTACCGTGAAAGTATGATGCTCCTATGGTTTTCACATTTTTTTTGATTTTTCATGGTATTCAATAGGCCGCGTTCATACTTTGCGCCAGCAGGGCGTGGCTGCACCTACAGCCAGCGAGGCAAAGTGGCACAGGGGAAGGGCAGAGGCGATGCAGGCGACGAGACATGGTGCTACAGGCAGAGACGCAGAAGCACGTAGCCACGTCCTACCGCCGCCACCGCAAAGTATGAACGCAGCCTTATCGTCCCAACGACTGATGCCCAATCCGTTCAGGTCAACATCGAAGTCATAGAAGACTCACTGGCACTACCAAGAGACTCGTTTCTATTCGTACCACGATCGCTGTCAGCCGGACAGACGCTCGGTCAAATTGATGTCGGTCGGGAGGATGTTGTGATGGAATTATCGGATCCCTATGTGTACAACCGCGGAAAGGAACTGCTTCTGAAAAAAAGCTTGCAGCTAGGTGATGTAAGTCATTCCCATGAACTTTCATAATACTTCCGTTACCTTTGTATAGAAATCGATCCCACCAGCTTTGGAGTGATCCATGCTAATAATCGTATGCTTTTTATACCTATTGATTTACTCTTTTCAGCAACAATTTTACAACTGCTCAGCCACGATACGCAAAGGACGAATTTCATCGACTGTGATGGTATGTCTTTCTACAGATTTCCTCGCATTACATCTACATTTATTGGCATAAGCAGTGCCCAAGTAGCAGTGATTGTGCTGGGAGCCTCCTACCTTTATACCCCAAATTCAAAAAAAAATCGGTAGTGAGACAGAGCCGTGTCTTAAAGGTACATTTGGGGTGAAGAAGGAAGTGAGAACAGGGCACATGTTCTCTGTGTATGAAATTCGATTAAGAAGAAATAATCTGCGGAGAAACTCGCGTTGAAAAGCGCGCCTTGGGGTCTTCACCACGATGCGGTGCGCTGCAATCCGGGATAGGCCGGGCTGAGTTGCTGCGGGGGCGGGCCAGTATCGACGGCTGGATGGATTCGCCTTTCACCTTCTGCATCACCCCTCAGCCTAGTGATACAAAGGAGGTGGACGTAATGGAGTGGGGAAGGTGGCAATTTCTCAGTTTTTGATCTTTTTATTCCGTTTTCTTCTGCTTTCGCAATACTGGATATCTCGAACTTCACATTCCACAATCATTCGCATCAGCCAAAATTAACAGCAATGGTGTTTTCAAATAGTGATAGTCCTGCTGGGAGTTGACTGAATTCCATATAAGGTCACCATAAAGCTCTCGCAGACATGTTCTATTATGCCTTCAAATACATACTTGTTGAATAGGAGTCTGTGGTATGGTATACCATGGAAGATTTGATTAACACCGAGAAATTTTCCCTTTGGCTATGCCGTATTCACCCAAGTGCTCTTTATAAGACATCAGTCGCGCCCGCCGCGATAAGACTGGTTGCCGCGCGCGGCAGCGGTCTCATGATAATTCTCGGCGCGCCGCGACGCACATGACGTGCACAAGTTTGCTCGCGACTTCGCGATTACCGCACCGCCGCGATTGGCGCCTCCTGTGATGCAACCATTATACACATCATTATTATTTTATTTTCTATATGATTTGTATTTGTCTTTATGAAAAAATTATGAAAAAATACTTTCAAAGCTTACTACCAAGCTGCGATTATAAATTTTGTCATCTTACATTCTGTAACTAGTTCCTTCCAGTCTAAAGAATTGAACCCAGTCGAACACTAGCAGAAAAGAAAAAAAGAAGCTTTATTGTTATTATTTATTACTTTCTATTGCTCAGATTTTATTTCCTCCAGATTTACATACTCCATTCTGCACACAACGCAAGTCAACTCGAAGACAGCCGTTTAGAATATTGGATCCGTGAAAATGCTCCTTATGGAAGCGTAGTTGGGCGTGCACCGACCTCGGCAGAAGGTAAGATTTTCCATTCTCTTACTCTTTCGCCTAAAAAGTTTCCAGTTGCAGGTCCAGTCACATATTCAATCGTCGGTGATATTGGATTATCAATAGATCACAAAACTGGCATGATCAAAACTGCAACAGTTTTCGATCATGAAGAGGTTGGTGATGGACATGAAGTTACTTTTCTGAATGATTTAGAAGCTGGGACAGGCAATAGATGTACGAAATGCTTTCAGAGACAGCTGTATAGCTTCAAGCTGAGATTGACGTTTCAATCTGGAGAGTTCAACGAACGAGAAGCCATTTTGGTCATCGATGACGAGAATGACAACATGCCTCGATTTGCCAACGATGTCTACACCGTCGATATTGCGGAGGATGTAGAAATCGGAACCGAAATCGCGAGGCTGCAATGGACCGACCCTGACTTTAGTGAGTACCCTTCCACAGATATGAGCATGCATGCTAAAATTACCCAGTTTAACTAACAGCACAATTGCAGACAACGCTTTTCATCTGTCGATAGTTCAAGGCAACGAGCTGGGCCTGTTTGAGGTAAACAGTGATGGAAGAATTACGGTGAGGCAGTAAGAAAATTCAAGTAATCAATGATAAACGATGATATTCTTCGCTATATTGGAACTTTGCGTCATGCTGTGACATAATGATTCAATACTATACGATACACGAGACAATAGAGCTGATTTCAGATAGCCAGCAGATTGGATCGTGAGCGACTGGCAGCACACCGCCTTGTGGTTCGACTTAGTGATGGTGTCGCACCATATCCTTGTGAGTGGACAAACTTCTCCCTTTATAGGAAGCAATTTTAGCTCGAGTGCAGTGTACCCAGGTGGGTAGATCGGTGGCAGCGAGCTCGCACTTCTCATAGTAAGGCTCCTCTCTCTTTCTTCCGCATAAAATGCTCCATTACGATTTGCTCAAATGAACCCATTCCTTCCGTTTCATCCAGGCGTCCTCTTTCCACCGCACAGAATTGCGCCTAGCATACAGAACATTTCCTTAACGGAATCGCTACGGAAATTCCATGACTCTAATTCCCCTCCAAATCACTCCAGTAGATACGGTACATGAACGAGAGCACGAAAAGAACCGGGAATTCCCCTCAATTCCTGAGCAGAAATCGAAAAACTGGAGAAAGAGCACGCCGTTTGAATTCCCGCCACAATTTTCGAACAGCCGTCAGCGGCCACAGCGCAGCTCAAACTTTTAAGCTCAATGTTGACTTGCTCATTCCGCGTTCCTGATAACGTAACTTTCATTTCTTTGTACCTCATCTTTCTAGCGTCCAAACCCACTCCGACGCCCCACCACTTCAGTCGTCACTTTGGGAGCTCTATCTTAATTGGATTCTTGTATATGCGCGTGAAACTTTGCATGCGGCCTTTAGTAAGCAAACACTACATAAATATATGACTAACAGAAGAAACTAATTTCCGTGGGCGATTCCTTTGAAGGTCGATTTTTCGATGCGTTCTGAAGGAGCGCTTCCTAGACTCTCCAACGCTTCCCAACTTTTTTGAAAAATGTACCTCTCTTTCTATTATTTTGGGAAATGAAGGCGGGGAAAACAGTCGATGAATAAAAATTAGAATTAAAATTGCAAAAATCAGGTCGCAGGCTAGCAGGTCACCTACACGCTTCTCAGATGCAATTCTGTGCACGCGATGTGAATCCGTTTTCGAAATTTTATAAGAAACTGTGGAGATTGGCTTCACTCTTCTTTTCAAAGGGATCGTCCACGAAACAGTAGTTTCTTTGGTACCCTTAAATTTACGGTATTTGTCTAGTATGGGCCACATGCAAAAATTCACGCGAAAAAGTGAGTATTCGCCTAAGATACAGCTTCCCAAATTCTTGACCGGGTGGACGGGGCCTCTAAGTAAAAGCCCCCTCCGGTTGGAGAGTACGACTGTTTACGAAACTTTCTATTCCTACAGTGCGTATCCGACCGCGGTGAACGACGGGGTGAGCACTTACTCGGAGGCCTCGCCGACCCGGCTGAGAATTAGTCGTGCTGTACCTTCGTCGCATTCACATTTTCCGCGTGAGACTTTGCATGCGGCCCACATCAGGCGACCAAAAAATAGATATGTAGGTAGCATTAAAACTCATTTTTCCGTGGACGATTCCTTCAAAGGAGGTACAAGTACATATCTCAAAGAATCTAAGAATGACTCGTGCGCATGGCGCATCCCCATGTGTTCTCGTCAGCGTGCAAATGGATACTGCTTCTTCAATTATCTCTAAACCTCATAATCCTTTTTTCAGATCACACAACAGATTGCGTGGTGATCGTGAACTTACGGGACGTCAACGACAATGCTCCTGTGTTTGAGTCATCCGCAGAGTTCCTTGTGGAAGAAAATAGTTCCCGAATGAAGATCATTGGTGAATTTAATTTTTCTGTTCTCCACATTCAAGGGTTTACAGTATGTTACATGTCACGGAATTATTGCAGTAACTATATCATCTGAAGTCAATTTCTCAGGAAAAGTAAAAGCTGTGGATGCCGATGAAGGCCAAAATGCTGTGGTGCACTATCGCGTAATTCCGGAATCACTTCCACGAGCTGAGTTCATTATCGACGCTGTCCGTGGAGATTTGATGGTGAGCGTTCAGACAGTGAGGAAGGGTAATCCCATCCTCCGAGTTGCGTACATCACAGGCTCTTAACTCTTTTCCCCGAATCCCCGAATACTTATAAGAGAATCTGACAGAAACTGGAAGTGTCCGCAAATGGGCAGGCTTGCAAAAAACATTTTCGGATTCCGCTTCTCCCGGCTTTCGACTCTGCTCCTGATCTTTGTGACGACCAGCACATATTGGGCCGGCTGTGATTAGATTCCTTGTCTCACTTCATCACCTCCTTCAAGACTAATGTACATATAATAGTAAGAGACTGTCTGGAGCCGATTCCAGACCTTCTATTGGTCAGATGCTCCTCGCACACGTATCAGAAGGTCTTTTTAGTAGCTTATTCGTCCATAATTCTCACCAACAACTATCCAATCCAGGCATGAGATGCGGCCAAACCGTAAAAGTACCTGAATCACCACAATTTCCTAGAGTTGTGGTTCCCCAATTCAAATTCCTCCCCTGGATCCCTCTACCCCTTCCTATTCCCCATCTCGAAATTTTAATACTCCCTTAACATCCATTCTCAGGTACAGTTAACTGAGTCTTTTAGGTGAACAAAGCGTTAGACTTCGAGAAGACACGCAACTATACGTTTACTGTGGCAGCCATGGATTACGGTACACCGCAAATGCAGTCACTGCAGCAGGTTACGGTCCATGTTGTGGATGTTAATGACCATGCTCCCGTGCTACGAAGCAGTGGTTCTAGCGTGGAAATCGACGAGGTAACATATTAGAGTTGCCTTTTGTGTTGAACGATTATTATAAATGCGTTTAAATGAATAAAATACGTTCAGTTAATAAGTTTCAATAATATAGTTGTAATACGATTATTATAAAAAATATAGTAGTGACTATCATAATAGTCAGTGACCCTCCCTATGAAATTCAATCATTTTCACATTTTTGTGTTCTGAGTTGTACTTTTGAAAGATATGCGTACCGAAAATACCTATGGAAGCCATGCGTCATAGATACGCGTAACCCCGATCGATACACAGCGATGCAGCGCGCGAGAAAGTACGTCCGCTGGCGTAAGCAACCAACACCACACCACCCCTATTCTCGTGTTTTTGCCCTTTTCTGACTGCTCAGCACATCTGCTGTCATTTTCAACGAACCACCAGGTTATTGCTTCTGCTGATAACAAGACGCCCTCTGAAATTCCGTAATCTATGAGTTCGAACTTTCTTGAGCCATTTGAGAGTATCCACGAATCGGAAGCAACCGATAATGTATCTATGATTTCAGGTAACACCTCGTGGTACGTCTATCCTCCAGTTTGAGGTGGATGACGGAGATTGTGTTAGTTACTTTTTCTCAATACTTCTTTTAATTTTGATGAAAAAAATACTTCTTTTAATTTTAAAGAGAAAATTCAGTCTCTTATATAAACTTTTGGGATCACCCCCTTTTTCAGATAGAAAACGCAGCGAGTGTTTTTGCAATCGAAGAGGGATACGATGTGTTTGACGTGAGTCCAACAAGTGGAGAACTCTGTGTGAATTCACCGCTTGATTTCGAGTCCAAATCAATATACAATATTACCGTATCGGCAAGGAACATCGCTGGAGGAGCGAAGACTTACAGGTAAGGAAAGAAGTTGTTTTACAATGCAAAAGCGACCAATTGGCCAAGGGAAGTCATACTGCGTATTCCTCCCATGGAGTTTGACGGGATAGTCCAGAAGCGCATGTATTCAGAGCTTTGGTGGGTGTAATTTGCGCAGTGACTGATATAACCCTCACTTAGAATTATAAGGTAGAGATTTCAAGATGGTATATCGTGAAATCGATGAAAACGAGATTCTTTGCGAATATAAAGTGCCAGGAAAGTGTCAGGTGAAAACAATGACTTCGCTGAAAAAAACGAGACTGTTTTTGGAAGCGCACGGCGTATGGTGGAGTACGTTGTATGGGCCTAGGGCAGGACTGTATCTTAGTAGTCCTAGTGCCTGCAAGAAGAGAAGATTGTCTGATGTAGAGCCTAAAACATGGGAGATCTTACTGAATATGAAAAGGTTACCCGATACTGAACACGATACTCTACAGGAATCATCTACGGGAATTCCATGGTTCCAATTTCTCTCAAAATCATTCTACTAAATAAAGTGTGTGAAGAGAAACACGAAAGGAATAGAGAAATCTCCTTTGTTCCAATGCAGAAATCGAAAAACTGAAAGAACATTCTTCGAACAATTGTCGGTGGAAATAGCGCAACTTGAGTTTCCGCCTAAATCAGCTTGCTTTTTTGTTGCGCCCAATATTGATGCTTCCCACACTTCGTCCTGACCACGTGACTGACGTCTCTCTCCCAGAACCCTCCGTCCCCGCCTCTTCAGAGGCCTCACCTCTTCGGCCGTTAATCTGAGGAGCTGTATATCGGACAGATTCTTGTTTTTTGTAGTGAAACTTTGTATGTGCCTCATGGTAAGCGAGTACAATATATATATATATGTATATATATATATATATATATATATATATATATATATATATATATATATATGTATATATATGTATATATATATATATATATATATATATATAGATGGCAGAAGAACTCAAATTTCTGTGGACGATCCTTTAATGTGCAGACGATACCACCCATAAGTCCTCTACAAAAAGTGGACCCATGCAGGTGCTCATTGTGCAACTCTTTTTTATGCAGGAAAACGCGAATCGAAGTCGCAGCGTGGCCCCTCATTGCGTAGACTGTAAAAATGACGCGCGCATAGCACTACGCGGCTTTGAAGACGCCGCATGACCTGCACCACACGGCAATTTATCCGTTGGTCTAGTTGCGCGCGTTAATTTCGTGTCACCATCGTGCACTCCACGAAAGTAGGGCTTGACTCGGAGATACTCCATCTCAGGTATGGTGTGGGTGGAAGGCACAGATAACAGAGGGTAAGACAGCGCCAAACTCGCAATTCTGACATTACATTTCCCATCTCAGTTCATGAACTTCCTCAAATTTTCAGAACTGTCATCGTCCACGTGAAAGATAGCAACGATGAACGTCCACGGTTTGTAGGTGGATCTCCAGTACAATTTTCCGTATATGAAAATTTGCCGGGACCGTTTCCTGCAGTGATCGGCAGCACGATTTCTGAGGTTGGTAAAAAGGATAAAGTGTTCACGATCTAGGAGATTTGATGGAATACGATGACAATTGATGCTCAAGGCTTACCTCCATTTGTCGGCTTTCCAAACCCCTCTCTGTTTCCTGAGCTTTTATTTTCTGGCGCTCTCCGTGCTCGTTTCGATCAACAGCAAAAAGGACAAATTCTGATTCTTTAGGATTTGGACAGTGGCGAAAATGGCCTCATAGCTTACAGTATCTTTAATGGAAACGCCACCCTGTTTTCGATTAATTCAGCATCTGGTGAGAATTTTCTATTTGTTTTCTATGATTTGCCATCATACTTTCCTTTATATGATAGGAATGATTTTGAACGCTATCATAAAGGAAATACGAAAAACATTTATAAATCTGGAACAAGAAATCATGTTTGTCTCGCTTTTTCAATCCCGATAATTGGTGGAAATTTTAGGAGAAGTTCTTGTGCTTGGCTCACTGGATCGCGAAGATTGCGCTGAACACTTCCTCACCGTTCAGGCAATCGATTCTGGATCAACTAGACTCTCTTCCACAGCTGAGATCAAGGTAAGATCGTGGTAGGATCGTCTTCAGGACCCAAAAACTCTAAATGGTCCCTGCTATGTTATTTACTGACTAAAATTCCAAGTGGCTCAAATCTCGAAATACATAATTCCAATAAAAAATCGAAAGGGAAATGAAGTAAAGACAGCAACATTAATCAATAATCTGGATATTAACAAAAGCGAATTATGTTAATCACGTAGAAGGTGTGTGGTGCAGCAAAAGTGCGCTTCAACACGTTGTGCCAATCGGGAGCTTGCTGTGACCAGAGCTTCTTCTACAAGTGAGCACGTCACTTGACTGTGCATCACCTGCCGGTATCGCAGATCCGCGTAGCTGCGATCGATACTAAGTGAAGCAATGCACGGAAAAACACATCCGGGGCGAGAACAAATGGGAAGAATCAGAACCTCACCCTTCGGGAGCATAGCCATTTTATTTCGGCGTCACTTTATAGCCCCTTTACCCACAGCTAGAGCGCTACTACATATTTCAACATTTCAACATTTCAAATGTCTCCTTCGGCTCTATCAAATTCTTATTTATTCGCTCTTCGTGAGCTGCATCCGTGAGCACTTTCATCGCTGTGCACTCACAGTCACTGAATGGTGTCGATGTTTGGCAGATTTTGGTCATTGATAAGATTTCACTGACACTTTTCGGTGTGTACGAGAATCGATAATCTACAGACCTGTCGGCGATTTGGGAAAGCTTTTCCGCATTCTTTCAATTTGACAGCTATACTGACTAAATGCAACTGCTGTAGTGAAATAACAAGGCCTCGCCCGGACCAATGAAAGCTCCCACTCTCATCAGCTTATCGCTAAATATCATTCAACAAGTGATCATTTGGTCAGTGCGGTGCCGGGAAAAGACGGAGTTTTCACGTGCCTGAGGGGTTGGCAGAAGTGAAGGGCTGTTCAGCTCCTGAGAGCAGCTACCAATACGCCCCAAGGCAGCTCATCGGTGACCATCCACGTCAAAATACGCCACGCACATGCATTTGATCGAGATGTCGCTCCCTTTCCCGCTTACCACGCCCAGAGCATCCCTCCCCAGTGATGAAAATGAGTTTTCCGTTTTTTAGATCATAATCACCCTATACTTAAGATCACTGTACTGGACGACAATGACAACGCTCCTGAATTCGATCAACCATACTACGTCATTCGTGTACGGGAGAATACCGTACGTGGTCAGAAAGTGCTCAAAGTCACAGCTTTCGACAAAGATGAGGGACAGAATGCGGTTGTGAGGTTCGTTCCGTACGTATTCTGTTGCCAGGGCCCTCTTAGGTTTCGAGGAAATTAGCCGTTTCAGTACGACCCTCCTATTCGAGAATCGAATACGACCCCTTTTTTTGACCTCTACAAAAACATTGCCTGTTGCCGAATTGTACATATCTGATGGTTTTATTGCTATGTATTCGTTTTTTACCTGAAGAAAAAAGTATTTATTTTACTATTTCTCATACGGGCTCGCTGTAAAGTATCCTGCTCTCCTCATCTGTCTATGAAAAAACTAGATCCCAGTGTTTACCGCTGACCTCTATAGATACGACCCCCTCACTCTCCTTTTCAGTCAAGCACGACCTCCTGTCGAGAATCCTCTTCCCTCGGTATACCCTGTCTGCTGCTACTCGGGTTCCTTTGAGCAGTATCCTTGAAAACCGCATAGAGAGCATCCATAAAGGAGATTTATGTTTCAGGTACTCTTTATTAGAACAGAGTCCATTTTCGATCGATAAAGCCACAGGTGAAATAAGAGTCACTGACATCGTGGATCGTGAACAAATCAATGTATACGTACTGACAATTCAAGCAACAGATTCAGGGAGGTATGGCGAGAATGTTCCTCACGGGGATCACTCAGTTCTTACTTTTCCCTCTTGTTGTACCTGCTAAGGGTCATATTCTACGCACATTTTTTAGAATGGCTCATTCAGGTACCGACGGCTCGCATCAACTGCACAGCTGACCATCTTTGTTGATGATGAGAACGATAACAACCCTGTTATCAGAAACAAGCTGTTGGACGTTTTCGTGCCAAAAGATTTGAAAACTGGTTTGTCGAATTTTCTATTTAGGTTCCTGTTCCGATGTTACCAATTCCGTTAAGCTAACGCCTCACTGCTTTTAACTTCACATACTTGAAAACAATTCAACATTCCATCAGTTTGCATGAAATGGATGTAAAAGCTGAGTGTGCTAATAATACGAGACAGTTGCATGACAAAAGAATTCACTAGTAGAGTTAGACTCTATCCACTCATACATCCTTGTAACCCATAACCCGGACTGAACAATACATTGATCACAAGACAGACTCTGAACTTTCTTGTCCTTGGATTTGTATCAGCTCGAAATCGATTAAGGAGGATTGTAGCACGTCACCTCACTGCCAGTCACACCTTTAATGCTTAAAATTAACGTACACAGTACATTATGCGGCTAGACAGGTATATGGCAGGACTGCCCGGCTGGGTCATCGCGCGACTGGGTCACCGCGCACCGGCAAAGCCTTTTTTGGCTCTGTTAGGAGTTTGCAGTTCAGAACGAGACAGCAAGGATTTTGTGGCGAGCGATTGCTAAATTCGCCTGGCACGGTGACCTAGTTAGGCAGTCCTGACGGACATCGAAGTATACGTTCCTGTTGCATAATTACTCTAGCGAGATGCCAAATATGTAATTCTGTTTTTTTTTTCTCAGCGGATGTTAATCACTACGTTCCAGGCGACGTAGTTCATGTGGTAGACGCTATTGATTTCGACGAAAACTCCACCTTATCGTTCAACATTTCTGGACCAGACGCTCGATTTTTTGCCATCAATGCGAGAGGAGAAATTATTGCCAAGGTAAGTTTGGCTGATCGGCCCTATCCACAGGCATTTTTCAGATTCGAGAACTGATAGCCGCCCACCATGAAGTTTTCACGCTTTGATATTATAATCCACAAATGGTGAACAACAAAATGCTTTGAAAGCCTTGCCAAAAAAAAAACAAGTGCACAGCAGACAGCACAGGAACAACTGATGCCCCGTCAGCACCGCCGCACTGCGGCAACCGCGCCGTCGCGATTGATGCCTTCTGACTCAAAATTCTTCCAAACTGGCTGTGTCAGAGTACATAGCTGTCTCGATTGCTGCACATCTTCACGTGAACTAATTATTTTCAGACCGTATTGGCGATGAAAGCGTACTATTCGGTTACTGTAGGAGTTTTCGATAGGGATGGACTGAACACAAGTGCAAGTTTCACCTTCTACTTAGATGACCGCAACCACTTTCCGAGGTGCGTTTGTGGCGAAGTATTTGGCGAGTCTGAAAGAATCGTGCACGAAAAATGAGTTTTCCTGTTACCTATACAGGGGGTGCCAAAAAAAAAGTAATTTTGTCTCGTCCACTTTCACCCCACTTTAGTTGAACTACAGCAAATTCTGTTGAGGTATTCACATCCCCAGATTCAAGAGCAGACCTCACTCTATCACTATACTCCATGGCAGCCTTCTGCACGAGCAGGAACGGGAGCAAGGAAAGAGTGAATAAGGTGTGTCACCTCAACTGGGCAAAATCCGAAATTTCGTCGCCCTCGTTCACAACCTTGCTGAGGTCCGTTTACTCTGGGTACCTAAGGGAATTCATACTGGGTGGTGTTCTTCAGGATCCCGTTTTTTCCGGGTTCCCAGCGCTCTTCGTTTCCAAGAGCCAAAACGTGCACTTACCACTGAAACCCCTCCGGAGGCGGATTTGGGCATGAAAATGATACTTCGGATCATAGCAGCCTTGTCCAAGCAGCAGGGGCTCTGTGACTTCCATGAACCGAAGGGCCAATCCTTAGGAAGCTTCCCACAAAAGACCTACCATGGAACCCGGCTCCACTGTTTTAAGGGGACCTTGATACCGTGGGTGCTCCGAAGCCCGACTGCGCCGCTTAAAGGTTCTGTATTTTTATGAAAATGAAAGTAGTGAGTCTCAGCTTGTTCCTGCTTTTAGAGGAACATTTCGGGAATATTTTGCCCCAATACTTTCATTTTTTTCGTTTCTCTATGTTTTGTATAATTGGGAGATGTGAGCCGTGGGCAAAATTACTTTTTTTTTGGCACCCCCTGTATATTCATGTTGTATTTGCTTAATAAGGGATGCATACAATGTTTCACGCAAAAAAAAGAGAATCCGGCTAAAATACGGCCCCTCAAAGTGGAGGGAGGGGCGAAGCCTCCGAGTATGTACCTGCCCCGTCGTCCAGCGCGGCTCGAGACGGAGAGTGAGGCTGTTTATTAACGTTCTGTCCCCACTATGCATCTCCGACAGCGGCGAACGACAAGGCGGGCACTTAATCCTGAGCCTCTCCCGTCCGCCACTTTAAGGTGCTGTATCTTAGCCGGATTCTCACTTTTTTGTGGGAATCGCGGCTCTTATCAAGCAAATACAACATAGATATATGGGTGACAGAGGGACTCATTTTTCCGTGCACGATTCCTTTAGGAATGCTTGAACATGATATAGGAACCAACACTGATCGTTCCATAAACATTCAGATGGCTGTCAATGATGAATAGGACATCTTTGCATGAGAATTCATCCGAGGACGTTTTCCAATTTGTAGCAACATCGTCAGGGGCTGGCTCATACATAACTTACTCGATTTTAAGTGGCAACGATGGCTCTTTCGATATCGATCCGCTCTCAGGAAAATTGTCAATCAGGTGAATCCTCATTTTCCACCTTTTTCACTTTTCTTGATGGAGATACTCTTTCTTGATTTTTCACTGCTTGAAGTATGTCCATGTATGGCTAGTACTCTGTTAGCATTGTTCCCAATGAGTACTTGAACGCGTCGCGGAAGCGCGCGTGTTTGTCGCATTCACGTGCTACGGATACATGGTCAAATAATCGTTCTTACCTTCTAGTCGTGGACTGGATCGCGAAAGTCGACCATCTTATCGACTGTGGCTTGCCGCTACCGACTCGGACAGCCCGCCAAAATTGTCTATTGCAAGTATCGATATCGTTGTGGAGGACGCGAATGATAATCGCCCGGTGTTTGATAAGGTAGCAGTTCTTCATATCACAGCATTTAGCCCACCTCTCACACTATCGGGAAATGGTGCGCACGTCGGCGTTGTGGCAGCAAGATCCCATGCTCCAACGCCGCGACCGAGCGCGCACCAAGCCGCAAGCGCAAGCAGTGCATTTTTGAATCGTACTGATAAGCTTGCATAACATGTACTGATAAGTGATCCATATACAGGTAATCTATTCGGTGGAGATTATGGAGAACTCAGATCCTAAACAACATCTGTGTGTATCGGCAACGGATCGAGACCAAGGCGATAACGCCGATATTTCTTACTCGATCATCAAAGGTGACTCCGAAACAGATTCCTTCAAATTTGATGTCAAAGATATCATGCATCATGTAAAAAAGAAATACTGCTATAGAGCTGTAACTCATGTTCACGGCTGCAGAAAATGTCTCTCTTTAAAGGAATCGCCCACAGGAAAATGAGTTTTTCTGTTACTCATATATTTATGTTGTATTTGCCTAATGTGGGCCGCATGCAAAGTTTCATGCGAAACTCGGCCGGGTGGGCGGGGCCTCTGAGCTAGTGCCCACCTCGTCGTCCGCCGCGGTCGGAGACCCATTGCGGGAACAGAAAGAAGAATCAACAGTCTCACCCTCCATACTCATCCGCGGCGGAAAATGGGACGGGGCTTTTACTCGGAGGCCCCGTCCATCCAGCCGTGAATTTCGGGAACTGTTTCTCAGCCGAATTCTCACTTTTTCGCGTGGAGCTTTGCATGTGGCCCTTATTACGCTAACACAACATAAATATCTGAGTAACAAAGAAACTCATTTCGTGGACGATTCCTTCGAGCAGGGTTGACGTGCTTTGAGTCAGAGACGCAGACACAGCGACTCTGCTTCTTATACATCCATTTCAATTTTGACGTTATTCAAAACAATGTCTCAACATTTTTGAGCCCACCCGCCAATCTAAGTACATTGCACTTCTGACATCTTCAGGAAACTCCCTTGATACCTTTGCGATCGATGAAAGAACGGGGTGTATACGTTCCACACAGATGCTGGATAGAGAATCAATACCCGGTTATCGATTAGTCGTAATGGCGAAAGATCACGGACATCCACCACTAAGTACGGAAGCGATCGTCGAGGTAATTTGTACCTTAGACTTTCACCATCGCACGGCGTCGGTGCCGTTTCAGTAATACTGTATAGAATATGTAAGCCGTGCGATAATTCAAGCATCGCTTTACAGGTGAAAGTGCTCGATGAAGATGACAATGCGCCGAAATTCTCACATCTTTTCCATGCTGAAATTCCCGAAGATTTAGAGGTAAGTTACCACCCAGCCTTATGAGATGGTTTGGGGCGTTTTGAAGGACAGAACCACAAATGAGAGCAGTATTGTGGGTAATGAGAGTAACCAGAACTGGAAAGACATGTTTTCTGCGAATGAAACGAGTTCCAAAGAGATGATCTGTGGCGAAGGTCGGGTTGAAAAGCGGTCCTCGCCCTGGTGCTTTGTTTTGCAAGGGATTCCAAAGGCGAAGTAGCGTGAAGGGCTACGTGTGGTTACTATTTGACTTGCCGTCTGCATTAGCCCTTCAGTGATACAGAGGATGGGAAAGCACGTCCTCGATGAAGATCAGTGGTTGGGAGAGGTCGAAGTTATCCACGATCGGTCAAAATTATCTTAATGGTATATTTACTACATTAAAGACACCGGAAGGGGTAAATTTAACAGACTGTGGAATATGAATGAAAGTAGAGGTGCTCAGCAATGTAACAGTAGAGAAACGAGACAAAACGGCGAAAACCCGAAACATTGGGACCCGAAAATACTGTCTGGTACCCCTCTGCGTCACTGGCGGGGTGGACTGCAGACGGGCAGATAGGCTAAATCAGCCGGCCGTGAACATTGTCCTACCCTCGCCGGCAGCTCGCCTGGCTGCAGGTGCTGAACAACACGCCTTGCTGCGGGTCGTGATAAGACCCTAAGCCGCTCGCTTTCAATGCGAGTTTCGCCACGCATTACCTCTTCTGAGGTGGAAGATTTGTTTTCGAACATCTATTCACAGTTCTCAGTTGCCCTTACCCCTCCCGGTACCTTTAAATTATACCTTCTGACGAATCGCGGTGAAGTTGGGACAGTGACAGGAGGCGCCGCTACCTCAGTCATATCGTGGACTGTGATCTGTATCGATTATCGCCTAGACCAAGCACCTTATCATCTTCAGGGATCAGTCACTGGGTATCGTATTTGTGTATGATGACAGACATGCTAGCGAGGTGCAGTCCAAAAAATGATCTTCTTAAATGTCTTGTGTCTTATTTTCCCATTTAGGTGGGCTCACCAGTGCTCATAATATCCGCTTCGGATCCTGACGGTTTTGGTAATCACACTTTTTCAATCGACAATGAGACGATAACTCCATTTTCCATTGAAGCACATACAGGGCAAATCTACCTTAGACGACCACTGGATCGGGAACAGGTATGTTCAACTTGTACCGAGTCCCTCGATCGAATAATTCATTGATTACTCAATTTCAGATGTCTTCATATCGACTTCGAGTACGAGTCAGTGATGGCACATGGGCAGTACAGACTGGGGCTGCGATCACCATACTTGACGTCAATGATAACGCATCTGTGTTTGAGAAACAACGATATGTGTTCATTGTGGACGAAGCACTGGTATGTTTATTGAATGCACCACATAGGGCGCGTGTAGAGTTTGCAAATTGACCATTTGTTAGGGGTGTGTACACTTATAACAAATTTCCGCTTCGCCACGTCGCACTGGCGGCGCCATCAGCACAACTTGCGGCGGTCGCTTGGAACTCCGCCCAGGACGCAAGGGTCTGGTACCATGGAAGTCCTTAGTAATAGCTGTTTATCTTCTCATTATCTGAAAACTTTTGTGCTTAATAAAATAAAGTAGGAACATAAAAAGTAAAAGAAACGATAGAATCACATGATAGCAATCCTAATTAAGAAATATTTAACGCGGGCGTAAAACGCTAGAGGGGGTGTTGCACGCAAACACGCGCGGAGGAACCCGCGGCGCCGCTCGCCGCGCGCGGCTGCGCGAAAATTCGACGTAAGTGTGCTCAACCATTCGTTAGCAGTGGCCTGGTGTCCCCAGTTGGCCTTGCATATGGTTAAAGTCTCCTATATCGTTTTGGAAAGTATTTTGAAAAATGAAAAGGGGTTTTGAAAAGACACATACCAATGTAGTTATCCAGTGACAATGTTTTCTATACGTATCGATCCAATTCGGGTAACGAGACGCCGAATCACAGGATCGCGATCTATAAAATCGCAGAGTCTACAAAGATATTTCCGTACACTTCATTCTATTACGATGTTCCGTAGGTGAATCAGACGTTCGGCAAAGTGCTTGCCAGAGATGCAGACGAAGACAAGAATGGTGTTGTGCATTACCGTCTCCAGCGTGATATGCGGTATATTTCGATCGATATCGTCACTGGTGAAATGAAACTGCTTGCCTTGCCGGAGAAAGGAGTTGTTATGGTGAGTTGAGACAGTTGCTTTGGATTGAGCTAGAATTCCTTTTTCGTCTGGACAACCAGATGATACGGTGAGTGTATGGCGCTTCTGAAATGAGTCGTTGAAATATTCGCGTGTAAGTCACTCTTCTGAAGATGCTCATTGAAGCTTTCAAGCTTCAAAAGAAGTGCAAATGTACCTGAAGGAATAATGCAGGGGAAAATTGAGTTTCTCTGCTACTCATATAATTATGTCGCATTTGCCTAATAAGGGTCGCATGCAAAGTTTCACACGAAAAAGTGAGAATCCGGCTGTTGTAAGATACAGCTCCTCAATGTGATTGGCAGGGGTGGAGCCTCAGTATAAGTGCCCGCCCCGTCGTCCGCCGCTGTCGGGGACGAAGAGTGGGACTGTTCAAGCTACTTTCTGTTTCCACTATGCGTCTCCTGCAGCGGCGGACGGCGGGACGGAAATTCGTTGTGCTCCTTCGGCCACCACTTCGAGGAGCTGCATCTTGGCCGGATTCTCACATTTTCGCATAACCTTACATGCAGCCTTCTTTAGACAAATACAGCATAAATATATCGGTAACAAAGAAACTCATGCTTCTGGGCAGGATTCCTTTGAGTATACCAAGTGCATGAAGTGCATGAATCGATCGGCGCCTCACGTCGGTAGGTTAGAGTAGTCCTAGGAACGAAAAAGTGAAGAACACGGCCTCAGTTGCGCCCATCTGGGATGCGCATTGATCCCTGTAGCATGCAAACAGGAACGCAGCACATGCAGCAGCATTTATAATAGGAATACTGACTGAATATACAGCTTTCAGGCAACTGTATCGGCTCAAGACAATGGTGTCCCAGCAATGCGTTCGTCGGTACCGGTGATCATAGTGTCAGCTTCTGAAGACTACGGGATCTGTGACATAGCCGTCAATAAGGATACACCAAAAGGAACGATACTTGGCAGGATCGAGGTCTACTGCGATCACGGCAGAGAGAAAGAGGTAAGAAATCTGCAGTACTCCTATATTGAAAATGTACTAAAGGGCGTTAGAAAACCAGGTAGCTTGTTGAATCGGGGGGAGCAAGAAAGGAGAACTGGCACGCAGGAAGGCTAGATACTATGAGGAGAAAAACCCAAAGGATTGTGGAAATTATACCTCATATTAGAGTAAATCGATGTCGGCAATGGCAACAACCAGCCATCACGACCGCGCGCGTTGCAGAAACCAACCATCTCTTGCATCTGACTAATGTTGCACGACAACAAGATTATTTTTCAGGTTATACGGAGATTCCTTTCGGATGAAACGTTTTTGACGATAAACTCAAATGGATATCTAGTCGTCACTGGAGACGTTTCGAAAAATATTGAGGTAGAGCTCATATTTGAGCTAAAGAATGGAGAGGCAACAAGACATCATGTGCGAGTGGAACTCAGTCACGGCAACGCTAGTCCACCGCATTTTGAAGAAAGAATGTGAGTTAGCTTAAGGAATCTCCTTCTCCATACTATGAGTACGAAGATTTCTTCAGATTCCACTTTACAATCGCAGAAAATGCCAAACGCGGTGACATGATGGGTGCAGTGTATGCAAAGGACACGGATGCAGGTCTCGCAGGGAAATTGCGTTACTGTATCGAATCACACGACGTACCCTTTCAAATGCTTTCGAATGGAACTTTGGTAGTTTCTGGACGCTTGGACTACGAACATCAACGACGATACGTCTTTAATGTTACTGCTACAGATCAGGGACAACCACCACGAAATGGTAGATATCTTTTGAAGTGCTTTTCCATCAAATTACCTGAAAAAACAAAATTGCTAGTGTGCGCACGAACACGAGCCGCCAGGCGACCGCACGTGGATGCTAACACTACCTAACCATATAGGGAATTGGAAGTTCTTCAATGTTACAGAGTTTTCTGCCCTTGTCTCTTTGTCTTTTCCATGGCAAGTTCTCAGGATTGGTCGGTAGGGTCAGAATACTTAGGTTAGTAGAAAATCAAAAATTAAATTAATGTGGGGTATGGGCACCGAGCCATTAGGAGTAAATCAATGATATACTCTATTGAGAGCTCGTCGTACCCGGATGTGTGACAAGACAATCAAATTGGGTCATTGTACCATGCGGATCGCGTCGCGCGCGTAAGATGTGCCTTACTTTCTGTACTGCGAGTCATTGTACCACGCGGATCGCGTCGCGCGCGTAAGATGTGCCTTACTTTCTGTACTGGGGGTCGACTGCTTGCGTACGGGTGCCGCTGAAATCTTCCGTGACCCGACTCAATTTGAGTGTCTTGTCGCACAATCGTACCCTCACCCTCTAAACTTCGCTACGCTACCACCTTGCCTTATCTAACACTTTCAAATCTTTGAAGATATTGGTAGAGTGAATGTAAGTAATGAGAACTTATGAAGTGAGTCATCCAAATGAAAGTTACTGGTCTGGGCAGACCATATGTGGCGCGATTCCCGGTGGAAAGAGGGCCCCTGAGATCTGAAAGAGCCTTTTTACAGCTGCCACCTGTTTCAACATGGCTCGCTTCCTTTTGAAAAAAAAGGTAGGTAAGGGCACATCAAGACCTTATGTATTCAACAATCTTTTCATATTCACCCCAAACTACCACTACCACTGCCTTATGTGGACAAAGCGCGTGTTAAGGGAAACTTATCGAATTTCAAGTGCAAATCCTTATTTTCAGCAACTACACAAGTTGTCGTCGACCTCCTAGACGTCAACGACAATCCACCGGTGATGGAAGATGCTGAGCTAGTCTATGCAGTGAGTTATTCGAAATTTTTTATTCATACTTCCGCGCTATCCCCGGTACCCTTGGAAGCTTGATTTATCCGAATCGATTAATGAGATTAATGATTCAGGTAACCAATATTGACGAGATGATTTGTCCCAGTGTCACAGACGTCGACACTTCCCAAAACGATCTTCAATACTTTGTTGTATCAACCTTTATGGGCATAATCACCACCGACAGCTGCTTTTCCATTCCGAACGACATTCCACCTGTTATTGATTGGACAGTCAGTGACGGAAGCCAATCGACAACAGCCAGAATTGTGTTGATTGACATGATACCGAAGGATACGAACATCCATGACGAAAGCTCGACTCTGAGTGAGAATGCTGGTGCAGGAACTATTGTTTCATCGTACGAAAAAGAGGTATTCGCGGAAAAGAACGAACAGCTATCCGTTGATGGTAAAGATATCAAAATGATCGGAAATAGAAGAATTAGTGACGACCGTATGACGATATATGCAAAATCGAAATTCGGACGATATTTGAAGAGGTTAGTGGATTTAGCGATGACTTTCATTTACGGTAGCAGTGAGAAGGATAACTATGCTTCTAATATAAGGTTTGAACGTCGTTCCATCATGCAGGATCGAATAATGCTAACAAGCACCACGCACAAGATTATACGCGGTACACCCAAGCCATTGTGGCTACAGTAGTCTTTCCCTTTGATAATGTATGCAGTCTCTGCGCACTCCACGAAATAGACACAAGAGCCAACCGTGGAGTATAGGCTGCGCGATCTTCGGGGAAGCCGACGTGTAGCTTTAAAACCAAACCTCCGTTACCACTTTATTATTAGTTGAGCATCACACTCGCGCGCAGCGCACTATCTCATTCTTCTGAACGAGGGGGGACAATTCAAGAATTCTGCATCGGCAGAGGAGAGCTACGGTTCGGTAGAATCTGCGCTAAGTGCGAGAAAAGGTAGAAGGGAACGTCATTCATGTAATTATATTGTAGCAACATCACAACTTATTATACGCGTCAAGATACTGTAACCGCAGTTGGAACAGTGTACCGCGAATGATCTTGGTATAAATTTGCGGAAGCGTAGCGGTCTCGAATCCTGTATCAAAATTATATTGGTGTCGTGTTCATGGCGCATCTGTGTAAAATAATTAGTAGCTCATCCAGAAAGAGTACCATAGGTGGAAATATGAAAGGAAAAGAAGTTTTTTTTAAATTATGGTAAGCTAGTCACATGCCTCAGAGGGGGGTGGTGGCACTAGGCGAAAGTCGCGGTTACCGTATTGAGAATGGCAACCACATGTGGCAAAGAAGACATGGTTGATTTTCACCGCCGCGTGCGACCTAACGCTAGCCGCGCTGCCGTCATTGGTGCCTCCTGTTACGGAATCGAGGGTGGCAATACCGCGTAGTGAAGCGATGCAAGAGCGCTCGATGTTATAACAAAGACATTATTAAATCTTGTTTTATATTTGCTTCTGAGCATGCGCGTGGCAATTTTGAAAGCTTATTCCTCGCAGCTTATTCATTCAGCCTCATACCAGCACAGGGGAAACGCTTCAAAAAGGCTATGTTTTCAGCTCGAAGTTGCAAATAACTGCATCGAAAACGGCTCCAGCGCCAGTGTTCCGAAATGCCATCTATACACTCAATATTTCTGACACGATGCCTGTGAATACCACAGTTCATGATTTTGGAATGTCCGTACCGGCTGATTGTCATCTGGCCATTGCCACTGGTGATAGTGAAAAGGTTAGTGATTTCTCCATATTATTTCGATTCGACGTGCTGCATAAAAACATTGATCAATCTCTTCAGCCGTTCTGCTTCTTCAAAGGCAGCAGTCTGAATCTCTGCGGACATCTCAAAAGGCCACATTACACACTGGTGGCTGAGGTAATCGTACACGCGTTTAATGTTAGGTTGTCCCAAAAGTCTTGTAGGATTTTTTTCAAAAAAATCAATAACTTTGTTTACTTCGAGGCAGGTCTAGGCGGTTCAGGAATATGGTAGAAGGCTCTCTAAGTTTTCTAACAAAATATATATTGACTAACCAGATTCCGTGAAGAGAGCTACAATGCCCGTACTCGATACCCACTAACACGCGGTCCACCTACTATGAGTGGTCTTGTGGCACCAAAGCGACGGAAGCTTGCCACTTCATCGACGCTGCATTGCGCAAGGGATGTGTGAGCCACGAGACCGCGCATCGCTGGCTCATCGGCTTCAGCAACGGCGAGATTGACATGGAAGACAAACTACGCTCAGGACTGTGTACATATGGGATGCTGAGGGAATTCACAAGAGGTGCTGGTACCAGGCGAGACAGTCACCGCTGCCGTATGCCCCACCAGCTGCAGCAGCTTGCCTCGCTGATCAAGAAAAGCGCCGGAAAAGATTTTCGGTCACCCTACTTCATGACAACGCCACCTCCCAAATCGCGAAGAGTACCCAGGTCAAGCTGCACGAGCTCGGGTGGGATCTCCTGCCCTACCCGCCATATTCTCCAGACATTGCCCCATCTGACTATCGCCTTACCCATCCTCTTGAGTCCTTCCTGGACAAGAGAAAATCCGTTGATTATGAGTTGCTTGCAAGGGCGATCGCTGACTTCTTCGACTCCCGCAGAGTTCTGAGAGGAGGGAGTCAACGATTTACCTATGAGGGGGCAGAGTGTTGTCGATAACAATGGCGAGCACGTTGTTGCCTAATTGTTGTTTGTTGGAAGAAAAAATAATGAAAAGTGATGATCGAAAAAAAATCCTACAAGACTTTTGAGACAACCTGATATTTAGAGCAGGTATACTCCTCCTGTTCCAAAGCACACCCTATTCAGACGGTGTGCGACAATAAAACGAGATCTCGCAGCGAAATAGTGATTACGGTGGTCCCGACCCCTCCGATGGATAACCCCATCGTGGGGTTCTTGAATGAAAACGTGTCATCGGTTGCGATTGCTCAACTGCCTAGCAACCACGGTCAAAAGTTCACTTATCGTATCGGTGACAAGCGGCTGAGAGAGGTGAGTTGCTTTCTTTGGAACCCTGAAACGTTCTGAGACCGGGCTCAAAGAACTCATCTAACATAGAAATCGAACTCATCTAACATAGAAATAGAAAAGATCGTAAAATGGAAGTGGGACGATTGTTCCGATAAGTGGAAACAGGGCACTTTCAGATATCGAGGAAAATAGCCGTTTCACTTGAACCTCCTCCCTCTACGACCATAAAATACGACCCCCTTTTTTTTACCTCTACAGTACCAGTAACTGTTGACGGTTTGCATAGTTGCAGTGTGTTTTATTGCTATGTACTTCTACCTGGAGCAGAAAGATATATTTCACATTTCTCGCCTCTCATTTTCTTATGGACGTTTAGATTCTAGTACTGTCGGTAACCTCTGCAGATACGACCCCCCACCCCCCTGTCGAGGAATTCTCGGCTCCCGATGTACTCTGATGGTAAGGGATTGGGTTGCCGAGGAATGAGTTCCCCTCGAGAGACCGTCGATTGATTTAGCCTGATTTCAAGATCTTAGTTACATAGTAGGCCTACTTTGTTAAAGATAATGTCCAAAGAATATTGACTATGATATGAAATAAATATGATTCCCAATAAAATGTAGATGATACGACGTATAGAGTAGGTGGAAGCGTTTACTGTAGCAGACCAGAATATAAACTTTTGCTATGATGAGAATGTTAATTTCGCCGTTCCCATAATGAGCCGTCCGGCACACAACACTAGTGACCTAACCTGTCGGAACACCTGCACATCACCCCACTATTTTCCTGAATTGTATGATTGATCCGCTTCAAAAGGAAGTACCTGTTCACCATTCCTATATCCGTTCCCTACGGCAAATGTTCCCAGTCTGACCACGCTCGAAAGTAAGAGATGTCCGTCTTATTCGTTTACCTCAACGGAGCTAGAAATTTCGCTAGTTCGATGAAAAAATGAGTGCTTATTGAAGATGATTCTGTCACAGTCCTTACAAATCCAGAATGTCGCTAATTTTTTATGTTGGTGAATAGTGCCGCCCTCAAACGCATGGTTCGCACATCAAATTTGAGATCAAAACCCTCCGTCAAGCAAGTAATTCAGGCTTCCACCCATCCGGGGTCAGCAAGTTGGTCTAAAGTTGTTTGAGAAAAATGACACTGACTTGTACATCGTATTGCCCCGTAAGATTACGTAGGCCAACATGCGTTTATGTGCGTCTGAAATTTCGAGTGGAAGGACAGTGCGTGGCGACCCCTCAGGGAATGGTAAATGTTTACTGCTTCATTCTTTCAATTTATGGGCTTAATCGAAAGCGAGCCATTATAACTCGATCGCATTCTGTTAAGAGTGATCATTTCTACGAGTCTGACCGCACTGAACAAGGCTCGTTTTCAGATTTTCACTGTAACCCCTGAAGGCATACTGATGTCTCTTCGTCCATTAAAGCAATCAGTTGGGGATGTCTACGAAGTTCCTGTGGTTGCACAGCCGGAAAACGGACGACCGTCGACGCAGCGTGTCCTAGTCAGTACTTTAAACACGGCATTTTTTTTTAAATTCATCGACATACAAAAACTGTTTGCTTTCCTTTTTGCTGTCTGCTCGTCCCAAAAGACTTTGACTAAACGAGCTTCAAACGGAAACGGATGAGATGTCATACGTAGGAAACCAGTTTCGTTTCAGAATGAGGTACTGTTGGTACAGTTTTGTGCAGTAGTTAGGGTGTGCCACAAGACATTCGGGGTCACAGCGCCACAAGAATTACACAACCACGCGCGAAAAGTGCCATGCTCTAGCTGGTCGGACGTAAACTAGCCACGTCTAGGGGTACGGCGACAGCGAGCTCCGTCCCTGTGCCGCTGCCTTTTCGCATGGCCTGACCAAGTTCGAGTATCGTGTTGCACACCTTGAAGACAGCATTGGGGATAATATGGGTAATAGAAAATCCTTAAAAGAAGCCACTCACATAGAAACTTTGAGCCTGAAAAGATTATTCATGGCGGAGTACTTGTCGAAAAGCGCGTCCCTGAGCTGTAGTGACGGTGTAACGGATGAGACCTGACGCCCTTGATAAATCCATCCCGCCCCCTAGGGTCGACTTTACCGTAGAATGACTGAGGTGTGGTGTAATAAGCGTTGTAGCAGAATGATACTTATCGTATGGTGTTAAAGCCGTATCGATCGGGATGACGTGGTGCTTGAAGAGTAAGCTTTCGTGGTAAAAACCTCCACCGGTCAGAGCAAAGAATGGAAGGGATGGAACAATAGAATTGTCCCCAACTCTGCCTTCAATTGTTTGAGCAGCTGCGGAAACTCGTCCGCTCTCTTGTTTTGGGTGACATCGGTATGGCCTTCTGTATTGGGAATTTCCATATGAAATGGTGGATTCCTTTGACCACACATCCTCGATAGGTCATTTCCCCATCCCTTCGACACTTAAAAGGAACGTCCACTGAATTTCCATGTTTCTAATTCCTCTTCAAATCATCTACTAGATCCAATACATGAACAGAAACACGAAAAGACAAAGAATCTTCCTTCATTTTGAAGCAGAAATTGAAAAAAAGGAAGATCTTCTTGAATTCTTGCCACAACACTCGAACAGCCGTCAGCAGCCGCAGCGCCCCTAGCGTCCAATATTGAAGAACAGCATAGAAATAGTTAGATTCTGTTGCATTACACGGTAAATGATTTGTTTCGCCTTCGACTCAGACGAACCATGGTATGTTGCCAGCCTTTGAGGCTCATCGTCAAGCCGACTTTAACACCCCACCCGTCATTGTCTACTTTGGAGAGCCCTATTTCGATTGGATTATGCTCCCCTTAGTAAGCAAATATATTACGTGGAGGATTCTTTGAATCAAACAACAGAGGCGATAACGAGATTCTACGGGCGCGACGTCGCTGCCATTTCCGGCAACGCGACGTCAGGCGTTGCCGGAAGTGGCAGCGACGTCGCGCCCGTAGATTGTCTGAGTTGTCTTCTAGTTCGTACCAGTAGGTATATCGACTCACATGTGAGAGTCTGCGTATTTCCACGCAACTCCTGATCTGATCCACCGATGGTTGGAGGGTTGGAAGCTCTACTTGGGCTGTTCAGATAAAAATATTGTTGTTGTGCAGAATGCGTTTGTAACGACTAGGCCAGAACCATCGAACGCAACTCGCCACTGAGACAACCGATGGTGAGATGAAAAGCCCTTTCACTCCGATGTAGTGCTTGAGGGGTCGCCGAGGCTCCACGTAAAAACTCACCGGCGCGCGTATGCGGGGCGTGCTAGGTGACGTCACAGCCATCGCGCAGCGCGACAGTGAGCGATGGCCTTGCTCCTCGATGCGCTTTGTAGAGTGTAACCTTGTTGCTGCTTTTCTAATACATTAAGGTGAGCACATAATGCTGCGGAAAGCTTTGCTGCTTTGAATGACTTTCGACAGCTGGGAGATCTGGCCCTTTCTAAGTGGCTAGCCTCTCCAGACGTATGGATTTGCCTCAGCCCAATGATGTAGAAGTTTCAGAAGACTGTGTGAGCTACGTCCCATGTATAACCATGCGGGGAGACACATTGTAGAAAAGTGCAAGCCATCTCATGACTTTGGTGAAGTGACAGCAAGGTTATCCTCATTGAAGAGCAATGTTTGTAACGCAGCCCATCTCAAACATCGCATCGCGCGGTGGCTGTGACGTCACCAAGCGCGCGCCGCACGCTCGCGCCGGTGAGTTTTTCCCTCCTCCCGGTCGACGAAGCGACGCCAAGTCTCAAAGGTGACGTGCCAGAGGTGATGCGCGTGTGATATTTCCGCGATGAGTGTGAGAAGTAGTGCAATCCGAAGCAGCATTGGCTCCCCCTGCACCAGATCTATCAAGTTGACGAAAAAATTGATAGTTACTCGAAAGAAGTAATTAATTATAGTTAGCGATGTATAATTTTGCCAAAAATCATCGATCTAGGTGTTTGTCGAGGCTGACTTTGAAAATGCTGTTGTTTCACGACATCTGAACACAACTGTGGTTTTTGCTGGTACGCCAACAGAGCTAGACCTCAGTGCCCTGGCTTCCGGAACCAAGTCACAATGCGCTTCCAAAGAGAGCGAACTCCTCGAGGTTGGTCCCACTCCATCTGCTTAAAACTTTGAGCTCGAACATTTCCTTGCAGATCTCGCCTGACTGCCATATTACTGTGAAACAACCTATCGATATGGTAGTAGAGGCTTTGATCAACGGCAATTCAACTGAAATCAAGATCAACACGCTGCAAGTATCTGAAGAGCTGGAGCAGTCAGCGCTGCAAGTCGTCTTGTATGCAGCACCAGGAGGGGTGGCCAATTTCTTTACTGAACTCCAGCGGTCCTACAGTGACTTGGTAAGTTTTGAACGGAGATTCTGCACATGTTGAACCTCTCATTCACTTCCTTTCAGACTTTTTATCCATTGGCTATCGAAATCGTCGATGCGCTGCATCGCAACACCCTCTCACTTGCTGTTGTTGACCGTAATCGTCGAGTGATCGCTGTGGATGATTCGAGGGACATTTTGCGCAGTTTCTTCCAAAAGGACGATTTTCCGCATGCACTTCTTCAATCAATGAAAACTTCTCTCTGTGATGACGTTATTTGCTCCAATGGGGGCAGATGCCGCCAGCGCATCGTACTGAAGAATTCGAGCACCGCTTACTACGGATCAGAATCTATCTGGAGTATTCCTAATGGAGTTGCCAGAACGAGGTCAGTATCGAGGACTACTAGCCTTCGAGAACAGACGATAGCCAAAAAGTCCTTACTACTGCTTTGACCAAAAAGTCCTTACTACTGCTTTGAATAGGCTCGTAGTGGCCCTTGATTCCGTGTTTCACCATCCTCTTTCCAAATGGATAGACAAAGGGAGGAATGGGGAACACGGACAGTATCGATCCACGACTGAGGAAGAAGTGGTAGTCGAATGAAGTGTTTAGTCCGTCGACGACACCATGCTTGGCCATGCTAGCTAAATTTCATGCAGAATATCAGTGCCGAATATTTCAGATGTGAATGTGCAAGCGGTTACGTTGGTGAATACTGCGAACAAGTGAACCGATGCGATAATGTCATCTGTCCCGATGGGCGATGTTCAACAAGTGGAAATTGTACGAGCGACTGTGAAGTGATTTGCAAAAAGTGGGTTATGCCATATTCTTTCTTTCTTTTTCAGAGACGTTTTTGTAAAATGTACGTTAGAGCCCAGGTGAGCGGTCCTAAAGGAAGGGATAGCGCCATGTCCTCGAAACTGGTGCTTCCTGGCTCTGTCCAGGGAAGTCACCAGTAAACAGGTTTGCACAATGACTCTCCATCCACGAGTGCTATGGGTGCGATAACTTGGAAGTAAAAGAATGGAACAATTGCTCTTCATCGTCCACGGAAGGAATCGTCCACGGAAAATGAGTTTTTGTGTTACCCATATGTTTATGTTGTATTTGCCTAATGTTGGCCTCATGCAAAATTTCACGCGAAAAAATATGAATCTGGCTGAGATACAGCACCACAAAGTGCGGTCCCAGTGGGCGGGGCCTCCGTGTGAAAGCCTCGTCCCGTCTTCCGCCGCCGTTGGAAGCGGAGAGTAGGACTGTTTACGTAACCTTCTGTTCCTACAATACGTCTCCGACCACGGCGGACGCGGTACGAGGCTTTTACACGGAGGCCCCGCCCACTGGGACCGCCCTTTGTGGTGCTGCATCTCAGCCAGATTCACATTTTTTCGCGTGAAATTTTGCACGAGGCCAACATTAGGCAAATACAACATAAATATATGGGTAACACAGAAGCTATTTTCCGTGGACGATTCCTCTGAATGCCTCTGTGCAAACACATGGGATGTCGCTGTTTCACGGTAGAAGGCCCATTCGTCATGAACCCTCAAAGCCGTCCGAAAGCGTCTGATTGCGAGCAAATTACGTCCTTATGTGAGCGGCTGCGTATGGCCGCCGCACATCACAGATCTGTACAACACCGATCTATAAAGATGCGGCAAGCTTAACAGTTGCCAGAGTGAAAAGGCGGATGTGACTCCCTATTCCTCGGGTTTTCTGTCAATCCATTTAGTTCTTCTCGACGGCCGTACTACTTTGCATTTACTCCTTTATTTTACTTGCTAGAGTAAATTATTGCACCCACTGCCTTTATGGCGTTGGCTGACGGTATCAAACGGTCGAATGAACTTGAGCATAAAACACGGTACGTCATTATACATGGCGCACACCATTGAATCTCATCGCCTAACTACCCACTGTGCGAATTTCTCTCCAATAATACGCACTCGCCTCCAAATTGCTATCAAATTTGCTCAGTTAACATCATTAGGAGTTGATGATCAAGTTCCTCCATCAATTCACATTGCAATTGCAGCGGAGTATGTTTCGCCGGTATATGCGAGTGTCTCGACGGATTCAGTGGAATTGACTGCTCGACGAGGGTCTTTAATGGAAACGGGCGTAAGCACAAAAAGCGACCATATGAACTGAAGAAGCCGTCGAAAACCCGTAAGATGTCGTGCTCCGACATGAAGTGCGGCGGTGGTGTGTGCCGAACCGAGGGTGGACGAGCGATTTGTCATTGTGACGATGGCTTTGTTGCTGTAGATTGTTCATTAGGTATGGCTACTCTCCTCTCCTCTGTCGCTTCAGATACTTACTATATTATACTTTCTGTGTTGCAGCTGAGCAAGCCATTTCGATGACATCTGGATTCATCACTTTGACACCAACCGAGCAGCTTCAGGATAGTCTCAAAAATGGCACATCCTCGCAAACTGCTCGGGATTTCTGTAACGGCAGCCGATCGATAGAAATAGACTTCCGCACACGAAAGTCGTACGGTACGATAGTGGCACTGTCTTATGAGGCAGAATTTGCTGCTATTGAGGTACGGCTTTCTTGATCCTCTCGGACTTATCTGGCCACTTTCTACCGAATACACTACTCTTTTTCAGGTACACGCTTCAGTGGTGCGTTACCGTGTATTCAACAGTTATCGTACTCTAGTAGAAATCACGCTTGGTGGTCAAGTAGTGGATGACGGCAAATGGCATCAGGTCGTTCTTGAGCTCAGTGAAGACAGGAAAGTGGTGAGCGGTTTTTGAATTATCCTGCTATTCAGAATTCGCGATTCGCGTGGCTCGCGCGATCCACACGATTCACGCGATAAGGCGATTTAAGCAGGAGGGATAAGATGCGTATCGATCAGGTGAATGATAGACCTGCATTGCGTGAATCACGCGATCATCTGGGTGGCGAACTGTTAACAATGTCTTAACCTAGAATCGATGCTTATTCGAATACTCCTTAGGGTGGGATGGTTCTCATGAGACCGAGTTCATACTTCGCGACAAACGCACGTTTCGCGCGAAACATAAGTGCAACGCGCAAGTTGCAGTGTAAGGTTACGATATCTACTTCTAGATGATTACGGCGAATCTGACAAGGAAGGAAAGTGATGATCACAAGAATTGCATTGTACTATTTCGCGCACATTTGTCGCCAACTCTGAATGTGTCCTAGGACGTATGCGGGGTAGCAAGTAGTGGATCTGAAGATGTGGCAGACTAGGCTATAAAGAAGCATGGTCGTTGTAAAGCAAATCGAACAATTCCATGGGTACATAAGAAAAATACAATTATGTGCAGTCACTCCGAGTGCTCATCACCTGTAGATGCTATCCTACGTTACTGCTACGCAACCGCACGTCTCTGTCTCACCTGTTGCGGTGGTGACTATTTTACGACCCTATCGAAGCTCACACTTCCATATCTGACTTCAGAAAACCTACCGTTCCCATCTCTCGACAGTATTGAATCCTCCACCGTTTACTTCCAAAATTTCTATAATTTCAGATCACGTTCAAAGTGGACGGAATCGGCAAGCAGGCTATGTCTCGTGTAGTGCTACCGTCAGTAATATCAGTCGACTTAAAGCGTATTCAGCTTGGAATCAACGGTCTAAGAGGGTATGTTATTTTGTTGGTCCTTGCAGGGTGTTCCGTGAAGGTGGACAAAGGCCGACAGTAATCCCCATATGCCACGATCAGATCCATTGTTGACTAAACGGATCGTGGATCCTTCACTAGTACCTCATCTCCGTATCCAAACATGGCGTCTTTGACATCAGAATTTTCACCGACACACACATCAATTTCAAGTGCAATGAGGCTCAACTGAAAAGATTCCTATAACGTAAAGATGGCAGAGATGGTGCACTGACAAGTGATCCCATTCTCATCAGCATGGTTCGGAGATCAGAGCCATGCTTTGGTAACCGAGCCTCTATCTCTTTTGGGTCGATGACGGTCTTTTGGGTTGTTGTTACTAGATAAGTCGAGAAAATAAAACCATGACCTGTATATTGGCTGGCCTCCACAAGTGACTGTGAGGCCGACTCACACCTCAACTTCACAGCTGTTTTGGATGGATTTACTAAAATGCGTGGCGCATTCCATGAAAGGGTATCTCAATGTCAAGTTAGCATTGTTAATAGGGATGTGCCGCAGTGCTGCCCAGCAAGGTTATCCCGATACGCGAATAGCGCTGGCGCTCGCGCTAGTTGCCTTGTCGTTTTCGTTGTGAATCATACGCACACATGGGGAGAGGTCGCTTACTTGGTAATACAGTTCTATCATACTCTACTAGTTAACGATATTTAACCTATAACAGGTGCAGTGCCATCTAAGGCTGTTTCGTACTTCACGGCACTGCAGATGACGCTTACAGAGACGCGCTGTGTTTGTGGCGTATGACCCAATCGCATATCATTTTGTGGTGATGCAGTCTGATATTCCTCCTTGTTCCTCTTCCTCTCTTGCATTTTATAATTATCTCATCTTCGTAACAGATGAATCCATGAGCTTTTGAGGTGATCATCCCTATTTTCATTGCTGTGCTTTGAAACATTCGATGAAATGAAAGGAAGTGCGGCTGGGTCACATGTTATGAATATAGCGCGTCGCAGCAGGCATCGCCAGCCGCGCCGCAGAGTACGAAAGCAACCTGAGGCTTCAGTCTCCTTATGGGCCATCACATACACGTAAGCCACACTCGCAGTCGAAAGCCAATCAAGATCGTGGTGCACTACAGGTGTATCCAACGTTACAGAGAACGGGGTGAGATTATGGATTGGTCTGGTCGTCTAGAGATCGAAGTATTAAATGTGTCCATTTCTTGTCCACCTCACAGCCCTGAATGAATCTCATAAGCTCGATACACCCATTTCGAGGGTGCTATCGCAATGAGAAGGCGGGGCATCTTATTCAAAGTTGCACATCAAAGCATTTCTGAGAGATCTTTGAGGGGTCATTTTGCAGTACTCATGCGTATATTTTTGCCTAAGCTTCTTGGGAAAAGAAGCGGTTTCTTTCCCTTTCAAGCTTAGGTGAAGATAGCGTTATAGTGTGATGCTTCTCCCATCACGAATGCACCCTGACAGCATTTATGATGTGTTATTACAGGCAGTTTACGGGTTGTTTGCGGCGCTTCGTTGTCAATGGAGAACTGCAGTCCCTGCGAGAGGAGGAAAAGCCTTTCAGCGAAGTAACAAGCCATTTTTCTCCTTAAACTTGTTTCGTCTATTCCGCTTTCATTTGACTATCCAGAGTTTCCAATTTCAGTTCTTTACAAAAACTGTAAGCGGTGATGTGACCGCGGGATGCTCTTTTGGCTCCGCCCACTTGGCACTGCTCCAGAAACCTGGAGTTTTGGCGTCTTTGCTTTGTGTGACGGTATTTGCTGTCGCTGCTGGTGTGGTGTTAGCCGTTGCAAGAATCATCAGACGACGTGAAACGCCCAACGAGATCACTTGGCAGCGGACAGAGGTTTGTAGCCAAATATGGCCAACGGCTAACCCACGAGAGACAGCTATAAATTTCAAAAAAAGAGAACTTGTTGTCTTTTCAGGAAATCGACGCCTACGCAACGCATAAGCCACTAGCTACCAGCTTTGGACATATTAATCGTGCACTGACAACATCTTCTGAAGGACCTATTTATGCCTCAGCGGACGGCTATGAAACACCGATTCATTTGGTGAGTTTGTTTAACTCGTATCCATGTGGGTGGGGCTCACAAAAAGCGCAGTAGGCGTTGCTTTTTTAGGACGCCATTATTTTCGTTTCTTCCTTGATACCTTGTTTCACTCCATAGAAAATCAGTCTGTAAAAAAAGTAAAGACAATAGATCAACACATAAGACAACTCATCAGGGAATCATCACCTTACAGGTCCATCGTTTCTTGGGTTGCCGTGCTCCCATACAATTGAATAAATTGTGCGGTATTTCAATATTTTTCTGAAAGCACTTGTTTACAGGTTCAACAACATCGCAAAATAAAGCCAACCATAAAGCCATCAAGGACCGTTGCGGATATCGTGCTAGCTGTTCGGCCGTAAGCTCTGCAAGACCACTGTTCTATACGACTTCCAAAAATGAATGTATCGATTTTTGCAGTTCGCTGTCAGACGCTGAACGCAGCAAGGGCTCGTCTATATACCTGGTAAGTGTCTCAAAATTCATACTACCGTATCAAATTAACCTTATTGAATTCCAGGATACCGATCGCGGACCACCACCACCACGGGGAGTGTACAGAAATATCGCATATTTTTGAAGCTCATTAAATAATTCATGACCAAAATTCATGACGTCAGATTCATATAGCTTTATAATTTTTCAGCTATTACTTAATTGAATATGAGTATGGGTAGATCTCTTTCATCGGTCGATAACTATTGTAACGATGCTTATAGTTTTAATTTAGTGCAGTGTGTGCCAATTGTCTAGTCCTTTTCATATTTATTTATTGTTTACAAGTAAAACTATCGAATTTCGTTTCACACTTCAAGTGATGCACAGCAAATTCAGAAGGAGAGATAAACGAGGGTGAACTTTTGAAATCGTTATAATGCTGGCCGTATTGTTACTGAAGGTGGACCACAGGTAGAGAGATAGACCGATACCTTTCGAACCATTACCTCAAACCTGGAGGCATTTCCCGCAATAATTCTAATAATTCCCTCCCTTCTTTACGCAGACCGCTCCCTCTTAGGCCCACCAGGCCGGCTCTGTGTGCCCATAAGGTGCGATAGACAGACAGACAAGCCAAACAAACATGCCGAACATCTGCTATATATCCGCAAAAATTAATGTTAAACCACTCCTAACTGTAAGCGCATTGTTCTCTTTTAGGAGTGATGGAGTGAGCCCAGTGCACTCTGAAGGCAGATCGACTCATCTTTTTCAGGACTACCAAGCCTGCTTCGCCAGGGGTGTGTATCGTTAGGACAGAAACGTCGCGTGGCCGTGTTCGGCACGCGACGGGATGGTGCGAGCTATGCGTGCCGTATTAGTTGAGTCCTGAAGCGATTACGCCTAAAAGGAGGCGTAGAGCACCGTCATCGCTTCAAGACTCATCCGATACGGCGCGCATAGCTCGCACAATCCCGTCGCGTGCCGAACACGGCCACGCGACGTTTCTGTCCTAACGATATACACCCCTTCGCCAGCCCCATAAGGTGGGACAGACAGACAGACAAACGAACACTTCAAACCTCTACCTTATACACAGGGGTGCCAAAAAAAGAGTAATTCTCCCCACGACTAACATCCGCCAAGTGTACAAGAATTAGGGCAAAGAAAGAGATAAAAGGGTTGGAGCCAAATATTCCTGGAATGTTCCTCTCAAAGCAAACAAGCTATGGCTTACTAGTTTCACCTTCACAAAATATGGACCTTCATTCGGCACAGTCGGGCGATAGAGCACCCACGACATTATGGTCCGCTTGAAACAGCAAATCTCGTGGCAAGCTTTCTGAGGCTGATCCATCGGTTCATAGAAGTCACAGAGCTCTCGCTGCTCGAGCAACGCTGCTATGACCCGAAGTGTCATTTTTCATGCTTAAAGGAACCGGAATGGGTCCGAAACAAGAGAAAAATACAAAGAAATGAGCATTTTGTAACGAACGCAGAAGGTTAGAAGCGATAATCGGTGAAAAAACCCGAATTCAAAAGTGCATCGCTGCGGTGTGTATTCGCGCCTCATTCGCACCATCGCACTGACTTTCCGAGTTACCCGCTGTAGGAGAAGGGCCGCGGTCCAACATTAGTTGTAGCACCTGACTCCCAGCGCAGTAGAGTGGCCAATCCCAACTATTAGGTTGATTCATAATAAATCGGACAAATTGACCAATTTTAATCATTGTCGTACAACTTTTTTACGACAACAGGGATTCACTTGAAATATACTCCATCTTTATCGATGACCTTCTGCCACGGTATAGGCAGATCATGGATGCCCTTGCTCCAGAAGGCAGGAAGCTGGAGCTCGAAGAAGTTGCCGAGTGCCGCCTTGACCTCGTCGCGAGTTTTGAAGTCTTGGCCGTCCAGGTGGCGTTGGCTGTGGGAGGAAAGGTGGAAATCTGAAGGGGCCAGGTCTGGGGAGTACGGTGGGTATAGAAGTACGGTCCAACTGTACGACAGCAGCTCGGCCTTGGTCGATCTTGCGAAGTGCGGTCTGTGGAAGTAGACACGTTGTCGAGCTGGAAGTAGACATGTGACCGCCGCCGTAGCGAACTTTGGACATTGGCCTTCAATTCTCGTAATTGACGAACGTAGACGTCGGCGGATACTGTTGTACCTTCATCGAGCAGCTCCCAGTACTCTACGCCGTGTACGCTCCACCAACCGCGGTTTTCGTCTTCGATGGAATAGTCGCCTGACGCAAACTTCGAATGCTACAACTACAGTGTACTTCTGCCGGGGCATGCTCCTTGTGAACTTCTATCAGACGTCTGCCGATATCCGCGGGTTCCTGGCCAGATAGCGATATAAATAGTATGACGTTGCGGATGTGGTCTCTGGACCGCTTGAAATCGTGCGGCATTGTGGCGGAATGAATTTACTTTGGAGTGATTATTTTGCGGTACTTTGAAGAGCTTTTCATACTCATTCCAACGGTACCTCGCGCGTCCATTTTCGTTAATTCGTTACTGAGTTATGATCTCTAGAAATCATCACTACCATTTGTCCGATTTATTATGAATCAACCTAATACATTAGCATTCATGTAAGTACATCTAGAAACAGTGTAAGAAAGAATAAAGGAAAAAGTAAAAGTAAAAAGCAAATTTATAAAAGGAACATCTTCTCTTGGCACCATGCCACGGCGTCAAATTGGGGAGTTTGTGCAATGGCGGCCACTTGAACTCGTCCACACTACGTCTGTTCTACCGTAGGGCAAAATTACCTCCTTCTGGTGTCTTTAAAACCCGCCTTCGGAGGGGTTTCAATGGTAAAGGCACATTCTGACTCTTGGAAACGTTAGGAAGCCGGAAAAACGGAATGTCAACGAATACCATTGAATATGATTCCCCTCTAGATCCAGAGTGAACAGACCTTAGCAAAGTTGTCAATGAGGGCAACGAATTTTCGGATTTGCTCAGTTGAGATGACACATTATGTTCACTTGGAAGGAACTCCAGTTCCTGCTCGTGCAAAAGGCTGTCACAGAGTATCGTGATAGAATGAGGACTGCTCTTAACTTCATGGATGGAAATACCTTGTCAGAATCTGTTGAAGTTCGACATATGGCGTTGCAAGTGGAGATGCAGCACCCTTATTGCAGCGCGACGGTTTACATTTTTATTAAGGCGCCAAGACTACTCGAATGGCAACTAGAAGTTCAAAGGAAATTAGAATAGGGTTTTTTAGCGTTAGTCAAGCACTTGCTGGAATGTACCGCGCACATCCTAGTTCACTTCGAATCGTGGTGGCAGGGTCGGCCTATATAACGACTTCGTGAGCCAGCTGCCGTGGAGTCAGTACTTTCATAATCCAGCACGGGTCTGGTACAGACTAGAAACCCATTTGAATTTAATAGTAGACCACGCCGTTTGCGTCTCTGGCGCCCCTCTTTCTTGTGACCTTTTTCGTCTGATATTGTACCAGCGCTTTCACAGTATCAGGCATTGAAGATATTAGGTCTGTGCAGAATGAATGGCCAAAACGAAACACTTTTTCAAAACCCCATAACTTCGCTCAGACACAACTCTATTTGTCGAAATAAAAACCATTCGAATCTACACAACCTTGTCAACGATATGGTGAAGAAAATATGCCATCATGATCAAATTCTGGATTGCGAAAATTAATGAAGTCAACGATGGCATTTTCAACATGCATCGTTTCGGCGAACTCCTTCTGACGCAGGTTTGCATCGAGAACCCGGAAAAAGTGGTAATCCGTCAGGAATAGGTCTGAGGAATAAGAGGGGTCAGGGAGAGTCTCGATCAGTTTCTGCCGGGTGACTTGCGAACTGTGGGGTTTTGCGTTGTTTTGCGCACCCAGTAAAAAATGATGCAGTTAGGCATCGAGCCTCTCCCTCACCCCGCTTATTCCCCAGACCTATCCCTGACGGATTACCACTTTTCCGGGTTTTCGATGCAAACCTGCGGCAGAAAAATTATGCACGGTAAGAATGCCATTCTTGACTTTATTTATTCTAGCAATTGATCATGATGACATTTTTTCTTTAACAGATCGTTGGCGAAATTCTGTAGATTCGAATGGTTTTTGTTTCAACAAGTAAACTTGTGTCTGAGCGAAGTTATGGCCAATTATGTTTTGGCCATTTATTCTGCACACACCTAATAGCAAGGAAAACTCGAATTCAAAGAACTGGCGGTTCTCCCTTTTTCCTCCATTGGCTAGCCACTGAGAACGCCGCTTTTATGGCTGAATGCTATGATACAAAATTATCGCTATATTTGGCTCTTAAAATGGAAAAATGTGCAAATCAAGTGCGGGACTGGCAGTATGGCGAGCTGCAACTAAGAGTAATCGCACCAGATGTACTTCTGGAAAACTGTCTACCAAAAACTAGCCGAGCAGGTCATTTGGCCTAGTGTAGTTCCTGTGAATGACGCTGACAAAAGTTCTACTTGTTATGAAGGTCAAAACAGTGTTGCGCAGATGCCATTTTGAAGAAGTGAGCTACATAGCTTGGAGCATCCCTCAGTTCGTTGGGTACTGGAATAAAGCCAGCTCATAAAAACCGTCCGTAATCCGTCAATCGTCCTAACAGCGCTGTAGCATAGCAGCGCTAAAAACCTGAAGGAACTGGATCTCGAAAAAAAAAGTAGGAACAAGAGGAGTAACGCAAGGCCTACAAAATATCTCAAACTCAAAAATTGCTGAACTTTCCACAGCAGGTTCTCACTTGCGGGCAAGATGGGGGATACTTAGGAACTGGGTGGATCAGCCATCACCAAGGCCCATAGTAGTCCTTTAAAGTTGCACAACTGTGCATTTCCAAGTGCTATTATGTGTTAAAGAGATTGTCTTACATACAGTAACCCCCCGCTTCCACATACTCCCACGGTATTCTTATAAACGCGTCTAGATAGGGTATGCCCCACTCCCTTCAAGGACGGTTGACACCTTTTGGCTACCTCTCACAGTCCATCCATTCAGATGCGAGTTTCCAGTGTCCTCCTAATGTCCTTTCACGTTGTTTGCTAAGGTACGGAGCAAACTCTAAACCAGCTTCTGGGTCTGATGAAAGTGCTCACGAGCAAGAGCAATTATGGATTTTTCTGAAATATGATACGGCTTTCAGCTAACAAACGGCAGTCCCCAACTCGTTCATGGGCACATTGATCTCATGAAAGAAACTTAATACTTCATGAAAAAATGGACGGTACCGTCAGGACATTTGGCTTATGAGCTAGCGTTTGCAGCTAACAACAAGTTCCTGAAATTGGATACTTTCAAAGTACAGTATGAACAACCACTCCCATTCACAGCTTACTGGTAATGAGAAATGATGATAACTCGTACTCATTGGGGTGGAGTTCGCCAAAATTAGTGACCTTTCATCTTCTCATTCTACTTCTAATTTACTGTTTCCACCCGACTACCAGCGTTACTGCACAGGAAACATGTCGTCGATTGAGAAAAGGAGTGGCAAAAGTAGACAAAATCATAGAACCACACTTAGATGATATTTTGAGGTGTGATCGTCCACTTTTGGGAGGGGCATCATCCCTGGTCGGATGAGTACACAGTGTGTGGATGAGTATCGATGTCCATCTATGCACAGCTTCTTCGCGCAGGTTCTGTAGTGTGGTGAGCACACGGTGGCTAATCGGCAACCGTGTGAATTATTTGCTCAGTTGGGGTGATGGTGGGGGCGGTGGAGTAGATTTCGAGTTGACGGGAGAGAATGCAACGGCTAGTGCAATGTCCTCCGTCCGGCTTGTAGCTGCACCCTTGGTAGCTCACCGATCTAGCCATACATCTACAGTTCCGGTACCCTCTACTCACTGCTCACTGTTTATAAGACCGATATAAGTATTTTCACGTCATTTAGTTGTTTTAGTTCTTTGTTTTGCATCACATGATCTCTCAAATGAAGAGAACGAGCTAGATCGATTTCGATTTCTCTTCTCAAATATTTCGATGAACCGCTTGGAAAATACTGCCATGACACTTTCGCAGAACCCTGGTGTCGTGGATCTCTCTAGACGCCTATGTACGGTATCAAAAGCAATATTTGGGTTCAACCTAAGTATTCTTGGAATGCTGTGGAGCGAATGGTTTCATCAGAAGACCATGAAGGCAATGGCAGGGATAGTTAGGGTCGAATGTGAAAAAATCAGTGAATATGAAAGTCGAGACGCTCAGCATTAGTATGAGAGCAAAGAGAAATTGGAAAAACTCCTATAAAAGGAAATAAGACCCCATTTCTTCAGAAGATTCTAAAATGGGGCGGGTCACGTCAACGAAAGGAGCGGGTCATGCCAAACGAGGTGATGGTTGTTGAAAAAAAAAAGGCTCTCACAAACAGCCTCTCTCCTTTTCATCGGGATTTTTGCCACGTATAATGTCTCTGAACCTGTAGCTTTCATCTGATTTCTCGCTTTAAGAGGTCTTATTGCTCACATTACCCTGACTACTGTCTATAGAGACTACCGCAGCTGTAGCTCAGAACCCATACACCCATTGTACCGTACCACATGCTACCCATTGTACCGTACCACATGCTACACAACCCGTAACGGACGGCGTGCTCCACATGGTGACGCTCAACCTTTAAAATTATTTTTCTTTTAGTTTTCGATATTTGCAAGTAACCAACTGTATCGCGTACATTACTAGTATTGAAGAATAACGTTTTTTTAACATGTTTCCAGGGCTGGTGCAGCGTGAATTTTACTAGATGTACAACAAACATTATGCGAGTAGTTTCAAATGCGAATCCTTTCTAGTGGTACAAACAAATAACAAAAATTGTTTTTAGTTTTAATCAATAATCCATCAGAGTCCATAAGCTCCAATTGTGTTCCCGGAGTACGCTTATTTCCCATCTGAAAATTACCTCGCGCCCATCTTACCACTCAAAATGCATGACTTTTCTGCAGTAATAGGCAGAGAGAAGTACCCCGTATAACAGCATGAGGCGATACCACTACACAGTGTGACCTTTTTATCAGTAGCAAAATGCACAAAAAAGGTCACAAAAAAAGACTCAATTGATAAAAATTGATAAAAGATAGGGTGAAAAAAACGCGCTCGTCCCACAGGCCATCTCGTGCAAAAACGCTGCTGTCATGGGATAACTTCGGCCTAAGAGGTTGCTTCTGCTTCTGCTGCTTGCTTAGGTACCAGTATACCATTGAGCATGGATGCTAAGCAAAATTCGGACGCTCCCAGAAAAAGTTTGAAAACGGGCCTCAAAATGATGGGGTTTTGAATTTTTTTTGCACCCTATCTCGATGGTTTACTGTAGCCGAGCATGACTTGGCAGTTTAGCGTACAGCGGATAAACGCGCTACAAGAAGCCAGACTAGTTAGCTCGCTGGCTCAAATTCTCTCACAATCAAAATGACATATGTACCACTAGATGAGAAATAAGTTGGAACCAAATCTATCAAAGGTGACCGACGCTGTGACCTGGGCCTTCGCCGCAATTGCGATCTATTGTACGGCAACAACAAGCATTTAATCCTCTCCGAGATGAGTATATGAGCATGGCGCATTCTTACTGATTGGGCGGTACTAGTCACCTCATAGACTGTGCTTTCAGAAATTTGTCTACGATCTAATATGTTCAAGCCTACGGTTGGAGTACACCCTTTCTACGTTCCATATTCCGTGAACTTCCACAGAAGGAGCCGCTATTCACTTCGTCAAGGGTCCAAAGGAGGCTGGCCATCCAAATATCAATATTCACACCGATACTTTGAATGCAGTTCCTCTCAGAAATCAGTCCACTTTCGAGCCGCAATGCCCACATGGAGCCTTCAGTTTGCTCTTCAAGAGACTACGGTAGTTGCTAGATGATTAGCGGGATTTCAATTTTTAACGCGTGTAAGTGCTGCGCATCGTTCAGCGATGATTTCATCCCTCCCTTTGCCTTAGTCATCACCTCACTTTCACTGATTACACCCCCATCAATCAATACCGCTTCTGTTTGCACAGCAGCTACAGCATCCTGCAGCTTGTTTGTCATCATCTCTTGCGCACAATTTCAACGGCAACCTTCCACCAGCCGATGAAAAACTTGAGACTCACTGATGAAATTTGTGACTTTTACTAGTGACGAACGAAAGAGCTTAAAGTCTCCCAGTTAATGACTCAGAATGCGCCATGAACTTCCCTACCTCAGGTTGCTGAAGCACTCTAAAGCGTCCTTCGCCAACAAATCTGTGGAAGAAGTGCAGAGATAGGAGATGTAATAACTGCCTACGTTTGCTGGTGACCCCATGATAGGAGGCTCGCGTGGAGGTGAATTTGCTGCTTCCAACGGATTTTTGTATTGCGCACCTGTGCATACAATCTTGTCCACGACTACTCATGAAAGCCGAATACATGGCGTACACAGTGAATAATGAACGGTGCAAGGCCATGTATAGAGCCCCATGCTGGAGGTAAGGGTGGTTACTTTGCCGTCATACATACCATATGGCCAGATGAATGTGGCGTGTGTCTCCAGGAACAATCGTTCACACGGCAGCAATGCCGCCACCACGGAACACACATTCACGATAAACACACCTATTTGATTGATTTGATTGCTACTGAGCGACAGCTATCAAATGCCTCACACCTTCGATTCTTTACGTTTGTTTACATAAGTTACCTCGTAAATAATCCTTAGATAAGCATTAATCACACACCTCGAAGCTTGGGGCTGGTTGCAGTTAGATGAGTCGGTGGCCACGTTAATCATGGATCATTTCTGGGTTTTGAATGTCTAAAAAGCGATTCTTTGGCACTTTCCTGGCGGAACCGCCTCTAATTCATCCAAAGCAAAGGAGAAAAACAATTTGTCCCTCAAGCGTCCCTCAAAGCTCTGCGCTCTCTTTGTCAAAGTTGCATTTAATGTAATACGCAGCCAATTGTGATGCGTTGTTTATTTATAACCAACTGTTCGTGATATATAAGCATATGTGATTTTCCTTGCGCCTGTGTAGCGCAACTACTGTGTGTGTCCTTTTGACTTCTTTCTAAGTTAGTTCTGAAGAACGACCAGGGGGCTTTCACGTAACGCGTAAACTCGTCCACTTTTGGGCGGGGCGCAGCTCTCCAAAAAGTGGCAGCGTCAGATGAGTGTCGATGCCCACTTTTGCACGCCTTATTCGTGCAATTGTGGTGAGCACACGATGGTTAATGGCACCTTTGTGAATCATTTGCTCAGTTGAGGGGACACTGGCTCTTCACTACAATCTTCACCTCATAATTTTTAAATGACAGCGAGAATAATACAGACGTCTAAGAGGAAGTTTCTCAGGCATAAATGCGAGCTAAGGCAAACGGACAATATGAGTATCAGCACGCCTATTCAATCTTATTATATGGTCACATACCCCTTTAACGCTGCTGGGCATTGAATTTAGTTTGTAAAAAGCCTATTCTTTCCCAGTGGGAACGGGTGGATCAATGACTTGGAGTCGTTGATTACCAAGAGGTGATCCGATCAGACCAAATCTCTGTTTTACTCTAGAACAGCTCCCCTTCTTCCCTGACTTGGGAATCTCTAACGGACATAGATGACAAAATCATAGTTGTAGTAGCACTACAGTCGTCTACAGTGAAATAATTGTAATGTTGTGATAATACTGCAATTGCACACATCATGCTTTGGCTTACGCCAAATATTTCAAAATGAAAAATCAGTGCTGTTGCATGTTCTTGAATTTTTTCATCGTATTACATCATAGTATCGGGTTGATCGACATATGTGGGTGAGATCGAGCGCATTATGTGCAATTACAGCAACATTACTACACTGCAATTGTTTTACGGCCAGAATTTATGGTAGCCTACTGCAATGCTGCTGCTTTTATAAATATGTGCATGTGGGAGGATAAGCGATTTGGGCGTGTACTTTGGTTGAATGTCCATGTCGACTGAGCATGTACACAATTTTTTTCGATTTGCAGTACTGCAGCTATATGCAAGCTGAGCTACGCAAATGTTCACATCTATTTTATGACCCTTTTTAACTATGTCTTGCTAACAGCTGCAGGCCAGTCCATTACGTGTAAAAAGTTGCGCAAAACTTGTTTCCTGACAAGAACCTACACCATCTGGCACCATGATGATAACTGGTCCGTGCTATCATATCAACGTTTTGTTCGCTTCGAAAATGAGCAGCCGAAAATCTTTCACTGACGCCTTTCGTTTTCAAAAGCCGCAAAAAGAGTTACTCAAACACTGACGCATTCACCTCGCGATGCAATGAACGACCAAGTGGGCGGGGCAATTGGTGATGGGGGCGGTGCTTTGCTGTGAGTTTAATGAGCGTCACTGATCTATTACCTCGTCGTTATGTAAACAGAGAAATAGCTCTATGTGAGTAGGACGGTTGCAATCGGCAGCATCTTGCTCGCATAACACCCCACTTATTTTATTTTATTTTCTCCATTTACCAAAGTCAAATGCTAACTTCTTGCATGCGAGCTGTGCATATGATCGTATTTCGGAGGCGTGTGCTTATGCCCCTTCATAAAGCATGAAAAGGCGAGACCGGAGAGGCTCAGGAGCAAGAGGTGCCACTAGCACTTGCACGATCCATGGATCGGTCACCGACGATTTTGCCTAGCCTCCCAACCTATCCTATCAATACGAAAAAGTATAAAACACTTCTTCGACATCAACTGTCAAAGGTCTTACGACTGAGCGCAACATTCAAGTTCACGGCGCATCCTAGTGAGGGCTAACCACTTCACAAGTGCCATCACTACCGTACGGATGGGGCGATTTCGATTTCCGGAATTCCAGCTTATCCAAGCCTCCGATTGGCCTGAGATTGGAGGATTAGCCCTAGACAATTAGGAAGGATGGGATAGCCCCGACTTGTAACTGCTGCAATTCAATGCATACCCCCAATCAGCTGTCATCAATTTTTTCTGTTTTTAATGGGATAACAAAGCGTAGAGCATCTTCAAAAGATTTGGGCACAGCGATTTTTACACTTTATCTAAAGGGTGTCTATCTATAACAAAACTAATCATGGTAATCAACAGCAGAGACACTCTCAGAAGGAGCGTTTCAAAACGGGAGGGGGCGTGGTCTCGGAAAGCTCTCTGGTTCCGCAATTTGCTCGAGCCAAGCTGATTGCCACTGTTCAAACAGTCCCTTTTCTACAGCACTTTTGGACGGCATTATTTTCATCGATGAAATCGAGCTTCACCCCAGATCAAAGATCATTTTGCTGTGCTCCGGTGATCTCCAAGTTCCATCTTCACACATACTTGGGCCAAAAGCCATACAGCAAAGGCGAGACGACATAGACATCCTTTCATTCAAGTCACAAAAAAACTGAATTCCGTCTATTTGTACCTTATTTTAAGATCTAGTTCACCATCCTGGATCTCTGTTTTTCAGCACTACAACCTGTCCTTCTATATCGCTTTTTCATATCGTTCAGCAGATTTTAAAGGGAATACTTCATCTGCACGATGCCTATGACGACCTCACATGGTTATGGGGCGGGGTTTGTGAGGTGGGTGGGCTCTTATGGATTCCACTACTGTTCTGGTGAACTTCAAGCGTGCTGTAGTCTCTATACTACCCAAAGTTCAAGACTGTCAAAAAACTTGACATGCAATTCATTGAATATTCATTTAGAACGCTGAAAACCGTTTGAATATTCGTTTATTTTCGGGTAACACTTTGACTGAGGCCGATGATTTGTTTTCGTGCTACTCGTCCAAATTCAAGATACTGCACCTAGCTGTCAATTCTGGCGAATACTCTCGTTATTTCCCAGCAACTTTTTGTTTAACACAAATAGATTTGGGCGACATTGATTCGAATATGTGCTAGTTGTACGGGAATCACATAGCTTTAATCGTCAAGGCAACATCACGATTAAGTTGAGCATCACATAGTCTCTGGCTTCATATAAATCTCCATATAGCTCTGGAAAAACCGTTAACGATCGCGTAGAAGAGAAAAGCTATGCCTGTGGGTGGAACTAGTGAGGTGGGTGGAGTCTGTAAAGTGGGGGCATCCATGACTTTGCTATGTCTGCTATCCTATTTCGTAACCACATTAAAAAAGCTAGTCTCCTTCTATATCTCAATATCGTTTTTCATGGCTTGCAGATTTTCAAAGGGAGCAATTCACCTGCGCAATGCCTATAAAGACCTTCCACATCGTTTATGGGCGGGGTTTGTGAGATGAGAGAGCTCTTCTAAGTGTGCGATCTTTCGATAATCGTGGAGTGGATTTTGTGAAGTGGGCGGCGTCCAAGTTATTCCAAGTGTTTCAAACTTATTTTGTGGCTGTTTTTCTAGGATAATCAGATAATCCGATAATCTTCTTCTCTAGCAACAAATCCCATTATGCACCAGGAAAAACACTTCAATCGTACGATGTCTTTGAAGATCTCCAACAACGCCCCTTCTCGAGCGAAGCTATGAGGTGGACTGGCTTCTTAACGTTACAATCATCTGACATTTTTGTACGTTTTTTTTTCCATTTCGCAGCTACACATTTGTTCTCTGACGACGAAGCTGAAAGAGCAGATTGTAATGCTTCCGAAGACCACCCAACTCCCCTTCTTTTTCAAATTCCACCATTTGCTATTGAATACCGAGCTCTTGTGTATGTTGTCCATCAATCATTTAGCAGTTGCAATATCAAGAACTTCTTTGTCTTCCGGCCCACTCAGCTTTCACTACCATCACTCCAAGTATTCGAATCGATGCCCGTTTCACTACTATTCAAACGGCATCTCCTGATTCAGCCCTTCTATACGCGTCTACCGATGTCTACACTCACACACACACATTCTTCTGCCGTATACTCAACCGTACTTCCAGATCAGATGTCCATGTTTGGCTGTTTGCCATCTCATTAAATGTGTGTTTCGTGGTTATTCTATGCTCTCCATCGCTATTCTTTGGCGTGTGTCGGTGTGACGTCAGAATCTCACCACCATATGGGGGGATGTGTGGTCGTAGCTGTCGAATAGAAAAGAGAGCCTCTATGGTGGCTGACTATCAAATTTCAGTCGCTCAACGGCCCACCAAATGCGGTCCTGGTGGATCGCCGTCACGGTTTACGTCACCATCGCTGTACCCTCTTATACCAGGTCAGAGATTAGTAAAATGAATTTTCGCACAATTTTCATGCTTTATAAAACAAGCAAACGATATTTCAATTGATCATTTTTTAAATTTTTGAATTAATCATCTTCTTTCTTTTGCTTGTGACTGTTAACGCTCAAAAATCGCTTAGCGCATTGCACTGACAGGGTTCACCTGCGCGCTTGCAGAGTAGTGGAGGGGGTATGGTTTCTGAGCACTGGTATGAGGAGAAAAGGCGTCGGAACGGAAAAGAATAGCGCCATGTCTGCCAAACAATTCCTGTCAGCACGTTTTTATGTGGGTCCCGTGTGGGAGAGCGTGAAGGTTCGCAGCTGAGAAAAAAGATGTTTGGGTGCATGCAAAATATTATGGCACTGTTTGGCAGCCGTCTCAGATGACGAACATAAGGGTCAGCGACCCGTTAGCTCTATAATGAGAATCGGCAGCTTCGTAGTTTCCCATGCGATCGGATGGAACTCGAAGAACCATGACAAAAGACAGCGCGCGCTGCAGAAGAGCAAGCTCAATTGGGTCGAGGGTTATTCGAAGAAACCTGGAAGGTGTACGTACCTAGCCCACTGAATGGGGTGAATGGGACGGTACGAAAAATGCAATGCTGCGCTCATTTCGCTGACCGAAGGGATAATCTCCTTCCCCTCACGACACAATTTTCGGATGGTATGGAGATGGTAAAACGGAGGTGGTGTTCTGACAGGTGGTACGCACTCCCACTCTTATGGCATGGGATCAACTCCCGCATTAATCCCTTTGCGCTCAACCAGTCCGTCCATCCTTCCGGGACGGCCCAGACCAGCCACTCCTCGGGTGACGGTTAGGACACACGGTCAGTAGGGCCACTAGGTCACGTAATGACCATGCACTTCCCTTAAATCATCATACATACAGATCTTTTATATCATCATCATCATTCATCAACACAACAACAGACGTGCAAGTAGTATAGAATTTACATGAACAAATTGTCTGAATAATTTATGTCACAGGACAAAGGCCACAGGCTGTCACAGGCTGAGGCCTAGATTCGTGTGTCCCAACCTACACCCGCCACTCCTCTCATCCCTTAGGTGTATTGATGCCAGAGTTGCCTGGGAGTATGAAGGCACTGACTTAGAGCTAAACCCATCTTATCCTTTTTTGGAGACTGTACAGGCTTTTAGAGAAGGTGTAACTGTAGAGCAACCCATCTTCGAGGAGGGGTCGAATCAGCGCATTGATAGAGGAAGCGGTTGCAGCAGAGTGCCTCGACACGGAATTCACGACCCGATGACTACAGCTGACATCGGCATATACGTTCTGTAATCACACAAATTTCAAATGACTGGTACAGTCCCAAAAAATTGTTTTGCACACCAAACAAAAGTGCATGTGCATGTTTATGTATCATTCAAAAGGGTCTTGCACGTATTCCACAGCCATCAAAGGAGGCGGAACAAGTGCAAGGTGATTCGCTTCAGAGCTGCTTCCATAACATGAATCATCTCCTCTTTTGTTATTTACGAAGACGCATGATTAATTGGAAGCTCCCATTTCATGCACGTTTTCTTTCTTTGGCGACATACTAAGAAAAGGATGCATACGTAATTCAAAGGAGTTGTGTTACAGTTATCAGAGTCACGCCTTTCATGTCAAAGTGGGGGTCCTTTTACAGAGAAAAATTTGTTTGATTGGCAATAAATTTTTTACGTCTTTTTAGTGTCTACTTTAAAATCTACTTCAATTCAATACCCTATAATTTACGTAACTGGTGAGAATTTCCGCAGTACAAGCCCAAGCATCTGAGAAAGTTGTGCGTGTCGGTATGAGCCTCATGATAGTTAGAGCAATAGCAACCCTCCCCCCCCCCCCAGCTCAGGAGAAGAGGTACTGCAGCACAGCGGTGACAGCATATAAAAACGAAAAAAAACTTCCACTACCGTTCTTTCTCGGCGTCCTTTTCCCTAATGAGATCTCCCTTCCAAGAATTCCTTCACCAACCCTGGCAGCGAAAGTCGCTATTTTCAAATCAGTCCAATTGTAATGTAACAGGATATATACGTCCTATGTAGATCCTCAGACACAAAAAAAAATCAGCTAGCAATCAATCAATTGAAATTATTTCAGTTTACCATTTTAGGATATTTTTCCAAAAAAACAGTTCAAATGAAACTGGAAGCACTTAAAGGCAGATTCAGGGGAAATTCGGACGAAAAGTAAAAGAAGAAGTGAATATGAAAGCCGAGATGCCTAGTAACAGGACAGTGGAGTAAAACGGATGGAGATGGCCAAAAACCCGAGAAATAGGACCCCTTCCCACCGTTGGTTCTAGGCGCGGACGACCTTTCCGTCAAGAGGCGGGTAGTCCGCATAGGTTTTCCATTGGCGTTACCAAGACGTAAACATGAAGGGATGTTCGGAAATGCGGCAGCATCTAATTTCATGTGATGAGCTTCAAGCTAAAAGTGAGAAAGCGCGCTGCGATACTTTCAATCCTGCCGATTTCCTTGACCAACCTCGCCGTGACCAACCACTAATCACGTCGCCTGGAGGCGGGCTGCCCCAAACCAAGGCGGCTTGCACTGACGAGGCCGCCTCCGCCACAGCTCAAGAGGGCGCCTTCCGCGGGGGATATCGCCATGCATAGGCCTTACAGACCCGCAGTTTTTCACTAAATGACTCCTTCAGGGATTTCTTATCACCCACATTATCCCTAACACTGTCTTTAAGAATCGATCATGATGCGTGGAAATTATTCACTAGAAAGTGCACTTGGTGTGGGCAAATGTAGGATGACTTCCCATTGCGCAGGTGTTCAAACTGTACTGCAATGATTGAATCCCGTAGAAGCTTTCTACAAGCAACCGACAAGGTTCAAGCGTAAGGGCTAGCCACAGCGCTTCCTCGAGATCTCTAGGCAAACAGAGTGAGAAAGGTGAATCGCGTCATTCTGTTTTATTTACAGCCGTGTTAGCTTGTCTGTAAAGGCGGGCTAAAAACTGTGAAGGGTATCACATGAGCATGACGCATAGACCGTGGGCAATCTCAAGAGCGGGTAAATGTGTGGGATCAGTGAGGGCTATGGGCGGCAAGTGTGAAGTAATGGAGACATTGCAATCCGTGGATAAACTGAGGTTCAAGTGAAAGCAAAGGAGAGTCGCCTACAGTGGTGGATCAACGAGTGCTCATCTCTCACTCAAAGGCCGAAGACAAATTATAGCCTATTAATATTTATTCCATGAGGTAGATAATGCAAGGGCCGCAACATTACCTGAATCGAGTATCAAATAGAACTATAAATAATTTGACCGTGTTTCTTAATTCCTTTAGAAATTTTGTAGATGAATGCCTCGACCAATGACGGCCCCTCTGACGAACGTTAGAAACCAAACAAACGAAAAAAAAGGTAAAAAGTGCAGAGGTCAGTAATGCGTTGAGGGCAACCAATCCTACAACAGAAATATTTCGGGACGAAAATGAAGAAAACGGTCAAACTCAGAGACCACCATTGGTCAAGATATCCATTTGCAAGTTTTTCAAGTTCGGGTAGAGGCTGAAATGAACGCGTAAAGTGGAAATGAACGACATGAAATTGGTTAAAAATTTCTTCGATTAAAATTCATTTAAAATTTTGAAATGCAATATCAATAACTATAAAGATTATATAGGCGTGTGAAAAAACAAGGTTCTTTTGAAATCTCCTTCCTCTTCCCTGACTCCCGTTCTACTTCAAGTTCCAAGTTTAATAACACTTATACACAAAAATGAAAGATTTAGTACACGATTCATTTTTTTAATTGTACCTGATTCTTTTCTTTATGCTCAGAATAAATTAAATATTACACAAAGCATGCCTACCTCCCTTTCAGAGGGAGGTTATCTCTAGGTTTAACCTCCGTCTAAGGGCCGGTGCAAAACGGAGGTTGGACTATTTCTTCGCTTCTTTCCCCCCTAAAAAAATTTTTCTAAACATGGTTTCTTTGCTAACAATTATTTATTTCTTCATTGTTGGATATACATTCAATTAGCTGAAATTCGGGACCTTATCCTGCTATCCACGTTTTTACTGTTCATGCTCAGAATAAATTAAATATTACACAAAGCATGCCTACCTCCCTTTCAGAGGGAGGTAGGCATGCTTTGTGCAGAATGTTCATAGAGAGCCGGGTAATTCATGAATGGGTACTTCATTTCCATGATGTGAATAGACCGGCTGGTCAGTGATTTATAGCACAGGTGGAGCATATGCGATAGTCTGATGGGATAGGTGAGTGCTCTGAGCAGTCGACCTCAGCTAATAGTCAATATTGCATAGTTTGATAACCCAACCATAGAATGTTTATGAGATCGTTAAATAAAGCTTGTTAGTGTTGACAATGGGGTAAGCAATCGATATAATAAATTATCAGTGAAATGGAAGGGTTCTAAGGGTGAATTGGAAAGGGCTCGTGGGCAAAAATGAATTGGAAAGAGGAACAGTGAATCGCAGTTAATGAAGAGCTCGCCTATTTATTATTAGGTCAACGTTTTCCACTCCACTCTCATTTAGCGCACATTCTAAATACGATAGTAGACCTGAATAATGGAGTTCGAACCAGAAAGTAAGGATGAACTGGGGCACCGGTGAAAAATTAATGAAAAACAGCTGACACAACGGAAAATAACGCATCAAATTTAAGTTTTGCGGTTGATTTTGGGCATAACAAGGGTTAAGGGCAGGGAATTTAAGCGCTCAGGTGATAGAACAGGCGAGGAAAGATAATGCAGAAACGAGAGGGTACAAAGACAAGAGACCTCGACGCACACACCCATCATGTTCACTTCGGGGAGGAGACACTTTCAGTAGGGAGGAAATATTCAGCGAGAAAGGCTCCTATAACTCTGTCCTCACAATTAGGTTGCAAAATCTGCACATCCTCTGCAGGGTCTTCACCATCCCCTACAGCTGCTGTCTGATTTAGCACAAATAAATGCACATAGAGGTGTATGTCATTAGAACAGAAAATTCGCCTCGCGGTGTTCGGTTCGCGACGCGATGGTGCGAGCTATGCGCGCCGTATTGGATGGGTCCTGAAGCGATGACAGTATCCTATGCCTCATTCTAAGTGTAATCGATTCAGGACCCAACCAATACAGGGACCATAGCTCGCACCATCACTCCCGCGATAAACGAGACTACGGAAATCTTCTGTCCCAATGGCATATACCCGTGCACATAATTGTTGCTTTTGGAAACGCCTATATTTTCAGACCATACCCTTATAAGAGACCGCCAAAACGTGCTTAACTACACACTACTGACAAACATCGCTTTCTAGTTTCTAAAGCGACAAATATCGCTTTAAGCATCCGAATAGCAGGATGTGCGAGACTGAGCGCGTGTGCGTGTGCGAGAGCAGAGATTGATAATTTTAAACTTTTCATTGCAATGGAAATCATTTGAGAAAAAGCTAAATGGATCGATGGTTTTGCCCTCGCCGTGCCCATTATGTAGTGAATGACTTTTCATGGAATACATTTTCATACTGAATCACAAAGACTAGATCTTAACATCAATCACTATCACGCGCCAAATCTAAGGAATCTCCTATGCGCCGTATCAAGATATGAGCCGCCAAAGGGCATGGAAACATAAGTCTCAATGTGATCGCATTTTGAGATTACATTTGAAAGCAAATCAACGTGCGCAGTACAGATGTGCTCCTAAAAAATGTAAACAAAAATTGGTCATCGAATACATCGGGGTAGTTTTAGTCACCTCATAACGACAACGACAGAAGGGGGCAAGAATCATGGTTTCGAATCAAAACCGTCTTTATCTGAACACGAGATTTGGAAACTTCCTTTTCTTATGCCCTATATCACTTTTGATCACGAAATAATATGGCTGTGCTAATTTTGATGTTATTGATTTTTGATAGCTGCTGGTTTTCGTCGAAGCCCGCGATGCAAAATTTTTTACAAGTGCTATTCTAAGTTATGGGGAAAAGCCTCGGTATTGAACAGGAGTTGTACCCGTATTCCACGCTTTCCGTGCATATGAGCTGATTCATTACACTACCGAGACCCTTTCACCTTAAAGGAATCGTCAACGAAAAATGAGTTTCTTGTCACCCATATATTTATTTTTTATTGGCCCAATGTGGGCTGCATGCAAAGTTACAGTACCACAAAGTCTTGTCCGTTTAGGCGGGACCTCTGAGGAAGTGCCCACCTCTTCGTCCGTCGCGGACGGGGACGTTTTGTAGGAACGGAAAGTTACGTGAACAGTCCCACACTCCGTTTCCAACCGTAGCGGGCGACGAAACGGGGCTTGTACTCGGAGGCCCCGCCCACTTGGCCAAGAATTTGGGGAGCTTTACCTTAGCCGAATTCTCACTTTTTCGCGTAATTTTTGCATGTGGCTCTTATCAGGCAAATACAACATAAATATAAGGGTACAAAGAAGATCTTCTTTGTGGACGACTCCTTTGATCTGAGCTCTGATAAATGGCGCCTCGGTTAGTTCACTTGGTTAATTCAACTATAAACAGTGAAAAGTATTCACAGTGAATTACTTATGATTCCTTTATCATTGTATTCCACAGCATCTCCAATTTCATAATTTAGCGCTTCAATCCATTAAAGGTAATCCTCTTTGATGCCCGGTTGGTCTTGGCTGGTACTGACCCAAGGCTTATGAACTTGGAAGACTTTGTCTTCCAGGTTCATAAGCCTTTGATCAATGCCAGCCAAGGGAACATTGTCTTCCAAGTTGTCTGAAAACAGACATTCTAGTCTAGATGAAGTGATATAAGCCGAAATGTTCATCGAAAAGCGCGCTGGGATCTTTATCACGCAACGCTGCCAGTTACGCTGACCCACACCCGTTGGGCGAGCTGCTGCGGGGGCGGAGTGAGGTTTGCGGGTGGCTGACTTATCCCCTTCCCCATCTGCACCTACCCCCTACCAGCGATGTCATGCAGAGGGGGTGAAGGAGAAGGAGTGAGAAGAAGGGTTTTCAAATTTCTATTTCTCGAGTTCGATCGCTTTATTACCCCCTTTCTCTGTTGTACACTACTGCTCACTTAGATTATAATATTCCACTGCTATATCACAACCGGCCAAAACACCCACTTCCGGTGGCTTTAGGGATCTGCTTCCCGATCCCCGCTAAGTAAGTGGGAGTGGCGCCGTTTGCCTGCACACCACGACAAGGGTTATTTGCCTCAATTGTAGAAACTGTAGGCCACTATTAGCACCCTTTTGTGAGGGCATTCGAAGAATTTTTTCCACCGTATTCCTTGAAAGGATCGCTGAAGGGAAACTTAAGTGGAATGCTAGGCTTGTCAAAGGGAACAAAAGACCATTTCACTGACGCCAGATGACGTGTCCGCGAATCCATCAGCAGCGTTCCGTTGCAATCGCTACGTCTCGAGTTTCGGTGGCCACAGAGCGCTCATCAGCGCCTCCGACACCGCCGACGGGGTGGCGGCCGTTGCTGTTGCCGCCGCTGCTGCGCTAGCTTCTACATGAGCAAACAATTGGTGGTTTAGCATAGCCCTATGCAAATAGCCGGAGCTCAACCAACCGAAACTCACAGGAAATTATAACTCGACACAGGGAAAATGCGGCAAGCCGTCAGGGTTGCTTGATGTTTGACTTCCAAAAAGAAGCTTCTTTTTTAGATCAAGCTTACTCTTCATGATCAACTAATTCGAGGAGACCGAGTCACCCGTATCCCGTGCCCCTACATTGAACTCTATTTTTTCCAAAAAATCTCATGAACGAGTAATTTGACTAACTCCGTTCAGCATGCATTTAAAGCGTTTCATCATTGCAGTAGCTCTGTGTTTTCCAATTGAACCTTAGCATTTATTTAATTAATATTCATGTCAATAGGCGAATGGGAGCTTAATGCAATTATGAGAAATTCAGCACATATATGCGGAATCGACATAAACATTACTAGAAAAAAGGAGCACTTAGAAAATAAATACCTCAGAAAAGGAAGGGTGAAGGAATGTACGCTCGATTTCTCGAGGACGATCGAAAACCTTGTCGATCGCATTCCCCCACATGAACACAACGGACCAGGATCATCGGCTCATGGGGGAACGAGATCCATCGGTAGAGGAAGGTTCATGACTACCGGAAACTCGTGAACCAGGTGTTGCTGCGGTTGTAATGGGGAAGCAGTGCATAAAAGAGGACACTCTGAGTAGCAGCTCATCAAAACACTTCAGTCAAAAGGTTAAAAAGTCAACGATCACGATTTTCACTTACCGCGCCAAACACTTTCGACCTTAGAAAAAAAGGATAAAGTTTCTGGCGTTAATCAATCCTTTCCTGGAATGCGCCGCACATTCTAGCTCCATTCAGAATCGTGATGGCTGGTGAGCGTGATTGAAGGTGACCCTATTATGGGATTTCTCCGCACAAAAAAAATACAGAAAATTTCGAGATGCGCCACGCATTCTATTTCTATACCGAATCGTAGTGACATTTGAATACGGTCTGCCCTATACTTACAATGAATTCCGAGATCGAGCCGATGTAGAAGTAGGCATATTTCCCTGCTATGCGAGTCTGGTATCAATATGATGCAGTGCGCATTCTCGTGATCATGGTAGTGGGGGCGACCCCAGTTGCCACTACATTACACTCTCCTTGTGGCAAGATATACCTAATGATAGAAGCTTAGGCGACTTGTAATGCTGGCTCTATCACTCTGTTTTCAATGAGCCGAAGGGAGCAAAATGTAGTTATAGAGATGTCAGTATAAATACTCCTGTTCACCCATGTTTACCGTGGGTTACATGTACATGTACCCAGGGTTATCCATGTTTACTAGATGCTTTCTTGTTAAAGCAGAAAGAGAACACGGTTTTGGATTCCCATGCCTATCAATGTTCGACAGAGTCATAACAGGCAATTCACTGTGTATTAAAATTGTATAGACGAAAAACGTGGTTGTGAAGTTGGCTCCTACCCACCGTTCTTGATTCTGCATAGGGTCATATGCATGGTACACTCCCGAATATAAGCTCCGCATAGACATACCTACTATAATTCTTTTTGAATTTATTTGCTTTTCTTGCTCGACAAGTATCAAATGAATCCTGAAGAAATTGTCCACAAAAATGAGTTCAAATTTCTTTTTCAGCGCATTCGCCGTACGTCAAAACGATTTGCATCGGGAATGCGTCGATCTACAGTGTCCGGAAACGGCTTTCGATAGTGGTATGATTTCCTTTCTCGATCTTTGTTTTGACATTAATTTCGTGCCACTCCAACGTTAATGACCTCAGCCACATGGTCAAGGAACCAAAGTTCACTGCCAGGCACTGGAACACGCAACTCGCACATTAATGCATTCGTCAGTGGAGTGACAGCAACATCCGGGAGTGATGTCTCAAAATGGGGTTTTCAGTTATTCGAAAAGACAATCACTAGAACTTACTCATACTCAATACCTCAGCAAAAACAGGAATGACCACTGATCATGAACAAAAAATCACTGAATCACTACTGATTTTGATGTTTTTGGTTTTTGATAGCTGTGATTTTCGCCACAGCCCTCGATGCGAAAGTTGTTTCAAGTATGGTGAGCTATGGACAAAGCTTCGGTGTCAGACGGGACACGAATCCGCACTTCATGCTTGCCGGCGTATGTGCTAATCTATGCACTACCAAGACCCCATTCACCTCAATTCAGCTTCAGAATGGTATATTCACCATAGCTTATCAGCACCCACACGCATAACGTGTTGAGCCGGTTGGCCAATATCGGCATCGAACCGCGAAGCCCGAAAAGCATGGGGGCGGGTTCGAATTCCCTCCAACCCGAAGCTTTTGAAATTATTACTGATACTGAAGCGACTACCATTTCCATAATAACTATTTTTTGCACTCAAACAACTTTGAGGGTATCCGAGATCAGACGCGCGAACAGTTTTATGATGATAGTGAATGATTGAGCGTGATATCGACTGATAAAAGGTGATAACAAGCAGCAGAAATCACTGTCATCGACTTTGCAACGCATTTCCCATTTATGATCTTGCAAAAATGCTCATCAACGATCTCCCAAGCTTAACATGAGCGCCGAATTCCACCTTTGACGATTATGCGTCTAATGATTTACTACACCACTCAAAAGATGTACTCAGACACCGTGTCTAGCTTTCACCAAGCCTCACAGAAGGTAATTTCTGTAAAAATTTCACTCTTCTCTACTGAAACTCTGAAACGCCGACATTCAGTTCATGGACTGTTTCATGATATGAAAACGGCCGTCCAGCTGATTATACAGCTGGAGACATGTTCGCTTTGTCTGCCGAAACTGTTCATTTTTGCACTATGAGCGCGTCCCCACGTCTATGGGACTACGCAAATGCTACTGTGAGAAAACATCAGAGGCACAGATCAAACGAATGACCATGATGTTAAATTAGAGCAAATTACAATATCTTAATTGTTTCAACGGCTGAACATTATTGTAAACCATTAGCACACTGCCACACTTACAATTTTTGTAATTGAAAGAGTATTGTCTTGTTCCAAAGCTGCTCTGAAATAGAGTCTCTCGATAGGATTTAGTTTGTATCACTTCAGACTTGAGAAAGATGGAAAACTTGCCTATAAGGCTCAAAAATTTTTTTGCAGCGATTTTTGCAACCGATTTTGTAAAAGCCTTTTGAGTCCTTTGGAATGAAATTTTGCAAGTCTCACATGGTTCAATTGAAATAGTGCTCTACGGAGTTAACATCTATCGTTTTCTTTTTGGTAATTTAGCTATAAGGAGCTAAATAGAGTTGTTGGGAGATCTTTAGCAGCTTTCTGATTGAATACTTCAGGTGTGAAGAATCTTGTCGATGAGGACTCACTGAGCACCGAAAAATGCCTTGACTGCAATCAATGTTCAGCAAACGGCTACAGGTAATCCATTGCCTTATTATGACTCAATTTAGTGATCTCAAAAAGACCGTTAAGGGAATGAGGATTATCGAAACCGGAAAACATGTCGTCAGGGCGGCTTCCAAAAAAAAATATCCGTGAGAAAATATGCGTCGGAAGGCGCAGTCGGGCTCTTTATTGCTACTTTCCTGGGTGCGTGTGGATGCGATGGGTGCGTGTGGTGGAGTAGGTGTTGAGGGTAGGTAACGTTGGCTGAACTAGCTTGGCTGCTCTCATCGTCTTCACCACCCCCTTTGCTGTGGCAAAGGCGCGAACACTTTTTTCAATAAATTCGGTGGAAAGATGAAGGTCTTATCTTATGAGTTTTTGACCACTTCATTCCGTTCTTCTCTACTTTTCCATCTCTTAGAAACCCTACTCCAACCTCACAATGAAACAAAATCGCCCCTAACGGTACGGGGCCTCAAAGTTACGCCTGGCACGTGATATTATCCCTACTATATGTAAAACGCTTCGTCTGCCTGTCCATCCCTCCGTCCGTCCGTCGTCCGTCTGTTACGAAATTCCATCATAGAAAGACATCATAGAAAGACAGCGTGGAAGTGGAAAAAGTTTAGGATAGATAGGGTGTAGGCCAAGAAGTAAGGAGCACACAATGATCTATGAGCTCCGCCCACGGCGGGCGGAGCGTGCATTGGAATGTTCCGTTTTCACGCCAAAAATTGATAATTGGGTCCCGATATGACCCACACGTGTGAAGAAGATGGAATGAGGTCAATCGTGACTTTGTGAAAGTCGTGAAAGGGGCTTGGGCATAGTGGGCGGAGCGCTCCCCTGACAGGCGGCTTATACGACAAAAATCTATAACTCGGTTCTAACTCAGCCTTGAGACCACGAACGAAAAAATTGGTAGAAGTGACCAATGTCTAAGCCATCTTGAACACTCATTCAAAGTGGGGAGTGTGGTCTGGTAATGGATACTGTACAAGTTCACAGGTGAAGCAATTCCGATCGACCCACCCACACCCGTAATGTTACGCGCGCAGTAATGTGCGCTAGCCCGACCGGTGATATAGCGAGTTTATAATGTCATTAATCCTTAAACTTCTGCGAATTACCCTGATTCATCAGAGATGTTTTATAGATTTTTTGAGCATATTTGTCTGATTTTAGCTAGACAGCCTCATTGAACAAAGCCCTTTAAGTTGTCAGCTCCTCTTGGAGCGAACCTCTCTAAATTTGACCACTTGATGAATATCCTGAGAGGGGGTTTTCCTGGCCCAATCCATGAGTCCGATATCCTTTCCGTAATGGCTCTCGCTTACACAGTATGAGAAACAATCCTGCAGAAGTAATCGAACCTCCACATTTCAATATCAAATGACCAGCTAGGTTCAGAAATCGTTGTAACCCATTGGGGCACCTCTATAATCCCAACAGAAAGTCAAAGACATGGCGTATCCCTCGTTAATCAGCGTCGAGCTCTTCATCTCTTTGTATTCAGGATGGAATGTAAGCAATCCCTACAGTTTCACGCATTTAAAAAACCACACAAATAGGCACTCCATCCTTTCAGGCATACCGCTGCCGTAACGATACCACGCACCACGCGCATTACACTTACAAATTTTTGGAAAAGGATTACGATTTTATGATATTTTGACACCCTGAATATTTACGTTTCAGTGTTTGCATGCGAGTGCGACCGAACCGTGGTGATCGGTTGATTGAAGGACGGACAGCTTGTTCATGTGCTCACACAGTACCGGTTAATTGCCACGAACGACTAGGAGAGACTCGGCATCCCGCCAACATTTCAATGAAAACGTACAGCATGTGTTACATGAGTGGTAAGCTTTTAAGTAAATGCACAATAATTTGTAGAGACAATTATTGAAAAACTGATCTTTCTACCTTCTTATACCACACCTACGAGCTCTGAGGACTTTATTACCTCCAACAGCGAATGTTGGTTGCTGGCCATAAGGCACCATTTTCATGCTGCGTGGCCACGCCATGACCTCACGCAAGGCAGCGCGCGATGGTCTCACCGAAGTTGAGTCGCCGCGAGCGATGATTGGCGCCATACGACACCAACAGATGAAACGATTTCTAAAACAATTTTCTAGGTTTAGCAGAAACGTGGTAAACTGATTGGTAAAATCGCGGATGGGAGAACAACTAGACGGCGCACCATATTATATGCAATTCTGAGACAGCTTGATATAACAGGACATACATTTACTTGCAGCTCTACAAGCTCCACCTCGCCCATTGGCCGTCAACGAGGGGAAGTCGGTGATCTTCACCATTGAACCATTTTGGCTCGAACCTTACTGGCGAGAACTGGTACTCGACAATCTCACCTTCCACTACGATTTTACTGTCAAGGTTTGTTCAAGAATTTCATAAGTTTCGTGGTTTCTGAAAGGGTAAACGAAATGGAATATAGTGGAAAACAACTTACCGCACCATGCTGCTGAGCAACCCCGTCAAGTTTTCTACTGAGCAAAAGTCTGCTCCGAGAGTGCTTCCTGCTAGAATTCTTTATTGAACTTTGGATTCATGCATTCATCGCTCCATCCGTGTAACACTTGATCCTCTATAACCCATCGTCCAGACGGGCTCGGGCTTGCAGAGCGCTTATTTGACGCAATGACAGTTAGCTGACTCATGGATTTCAAAGGCACACTTTGCGATAATCAGATGGGTCCATTTACTTTCTTGGGACAGCAGACCCTTGGGCAACTAGAGTGACTGCAACTTTCTCGTGCGTTGTCACGGCGCTACCCGTGCTCGAACCCACTCCGACACCACTCACCTGAGCTCACTTATTGGCCAACTGAGCAAAATGGGTGGCGTCGGAGTGGGTTCGAGCAAGTAGCGCCGTGATACATAGCGCACCGGGGCGACGCGGAAGAGGTGCAGCCTAATAGATAATTACCCAAGGATTTACTTTTCCAAGAAGGTAAGCCGAGCCATCTTATTATCGCGAAGTGTGCCTTTAGTGCCAATGCATCCTAAACACTAGGTGAGCGTGAAGGGTCGGATTTCCCCATATCTTAAACCCAGACTGACGGTGATATCATGGGTTTTCTCAAGTTCGTCGCGACAGTAGATGACCTCATATTCTCAAGACCAACAAGAGCTTCCTTCTCCTTGTAGGGAAAGCCTCGGAAACACTTTCCAAGCTTTTGCCATTTATTGGTCATTTTGCGGGATGTGAACCTCAGCGATGTCCAATTCCTTTCTGGCACTCCTATAGAACCTCAGCTGAACATTATCACATCACAATCGGAGGGGTGTGTCTATTTACGACAAAAAATCGCTTTGTGGCGTCGTACCCGCGGTTCCATCAGTACGACTTGCCGAATCGATTGCCTTCGGGAGCCCGGCAGAGCATGGCTGCGTCACCTCTGTACTTCCACCCATGCCACGCCTCGCTTGAAGGCTGCCATGCCTTGCCACTGGCACACCGCGTGGCCCGTTCGTCGCGGGCAGCCACGCGGTTTTTTGTCGTGAGTTGACGCGCACCAATCAGAGTAGTGTGCACCGCCAATGAGTACTCATAGCAATTGCTGTAGGAGCGAACACATGTGAACAGGTTGTGTACTGCTTCGTCGGCTTAAAATCCCTTTTTTCTCAGGCTCCGGAACACTGTGAGGGTACTGTTGTGACGTCAGACGATGGCCATCACCTCTGTAACAATGCCATCGCTCTGAACATAACCGTCGGTGGTGTGGTTGGCGAAGAAGAGCCTGAAGACGAAGAATACGAACATAGCGAAGTGAGTCATTTGAAGCGACAATAAAATCCTTGGGAAAGCAATGCATGAATGTTCTTTGTGCTAGAATTACGATCAGTACGACGACGACCTGCCAGAAGAAGTGGAAATCGATCGCGATATTTTTGCGGGAGCTCCTGAAGTGCATGTATACTATCTTATTGACGTAAACCGTCCCAGACAATTGGAGATTAAGGTTAGTTAAATATCGAAGAAACAGTGAATAGAATGAAGTAACCGGGAATATCGCCTATGAGAACTTATCTGTGCAAAATTTAAATCAGTCACTGTTACGTAGAATGAAGTGAAATGTGCTCATTCAGGGTGGCACCCCTACAATACGCGACATGAAGACATCAGTCGAGTCCGAGATACTCAAATATGATCTCACTGCTGGATACCAGCCAGATAACCTTCCGTCTGTTCCAGGTTAGTGAACAGTAAATCATGAATAATTTCATGAAAGCAAATGCTGAACAATCCGGGAAAGGAGACCCTTATTCTCCTCATGACTTCTGCTTCCGGCGTGCCCAATCACTGACATGTAAATCGAAGTCGCAGGGATCTGTGACGTGTGGCGGTGGTACGCAGCACGTGACTGCTGAGGCGCCTTTCCACATCTCCCGCTCCTGATCACCCAGTCCCCGTGATCAACGCTTGTGAAATGAAGTTTTGGAGCCTCACATCGTTTTTCACTCAGCACACTTTATTTAGAGACCGAAGCTGAAGATGAAGATGCTGACGTCAGTGAAGAGCAAGGAGCTACCGAATTCTTCGAAAACCATAAACCAGCAAAAACCAAGCAGCATGAGGTATATTTCATTTTCGTTGATTAGCAAATCCATTAAAATCAGCTTCACATAAATCTAAACATCTGATATCATTCCAAAATGCTATGTACCCCTTGCGTTCTCTTGAATAGTATTTCAGACCATACCAGCGCGAAAACTTCATCTGTGGCTTTTTTCCCTTCCTGTACTGTTTCTCGAAGACACAAGCAGGGGCAATTTTGGCTTACGGTATGGGTTTACGGTAGCCTGTAGTTCGTTAGTTTGCAGAGTATGCCCTACCAAGACGTCAAGAGTGACTTCAGTGGATTTTTTGTTATTATATGATCACACTTTTTTCTCACTTTCGCTTATTCTTCCTCTCATTCTTTCAATTGCTTATTGCTTGTGCTGTTTCATGTGCTTAAAGGCAGTGCTACGGCAAATTCGGACGAAAAGTGAAAAAGCAGTGAATATGAAAGTCGAGAGGTCTAGCAATAGTACATTGAAGAAAAACCGGATGGAAATGGCCAAAGACCGGAGAAATAGGACCCCTCCCCACCGTTGATTCTCGACGTGGAGCCTTCCCGTGAAGAGGCGGGTAGTCCGGACGAGTTTTCCATTGACCTGTTGCCATGTCGTAAACACAAAGGAATGTTTGGAAATGAGAAAGCATCCTTTTTCTGGAGTGAACTTCAAGCTAAAACTGAGAAAGCGGGCCGCGATACCTTTCATTTCCACCCCAGCCAATCAATTGCTAGGAGGCGGACCGAGCCAAGAGAGGCGGCTGGAGGTAAAAAGGCCGCCTCTGTCACAGCTAAGAGGCGCGTCTTTCGCGGAGGATTTCGCCGTAGATGGCTTCATAGACCCCTAGTTTTTGAGTGAATGACTCCTTTCAGAGATTCCTCATCACCCACATTACTACTATCACTGTCTTTAACATGATTATTAATGAAATGGAATTCGCCTTACGCGACCTCGAATAACAGTGATGTTGGCCCACCTGAAGCGTGCAGTTCGAGTTAAAGCATGTAGTTCGCGGGTATCCCTCTATAATCGTATAGCGCCTCAAAGGCGCTTTTTTCATCGAGATTTTTGCTAAACATTGACTCTTCTGAATGCGTTGAAAAACGCGCCTCTCGTATGGTGCGTCGCGACGCGACGGGAGCAAACAGTAGAGGGGTGTGGCGACTGGCTCGTGCGAGGCGGCACACGCCGATTTGCACGGCAAAATGCGCGGTGACGCGGCGGACTGTGCCTTTGGATGGCGCGCGGAAACGCTTGATACACAGTCATTATTTTATGCGCGTAACGGTTATAGAATAAAATTTTAAAGAGATTTTTTCGACTCCTTTGGCACTCTTATATCATTCCTTAGAATAAGAACTGGAGACTTTGTGAAGCGTAATTTTGGAACGTTTCATAAAAAAGGAAACTTAAAGACAGCATTAGGGGTGGTGCGGTAATGGAGAAATCCCTACAAGAAGTCACTCACATGGTAGTCCTGGGCCTAGGAAGGCTATCTGTGGCAAAATCCCGGTGAAAAAGCGCCCCTCGAAGCTGTAGGAACCCTGCAAAACGCCGCAACCATGCAGCGGTTCCGCCTCTTGGACACAGCGGTCCCGCCTCCCGATGACGTGATTCCCGATTGACTGGGGTGGGAGCGGCCAAGAAGATGCGGCGGGATCGAAGGTTTTGCGACCCGCTTTCGCAGTTTTAGCTTGAAGCTCACTCCAAAAAGTAGATGCTGTCGTATTTCCAGACATTCCCTTGTCTTTACTTGGCAACATGCCAATGGAAAACCAGATCAGACTACCCGCCTCTTGACGGACAGGTCGCCCGCGTCGAGGATCAACAGTGGAAAGGGGTCCTATTCCTCGGGTTTTTGACCAATCCCATCCGTTGCTTCTCCACTGTTCTGTTACTAGGCATCTCGACTTTCATATGCACTACTTCTTTTACTTTTCGTCCGACTTTCCCCTAATGCTGCCTTTAACACAAAGTGGACGTCATCTAAGTAATGGAAACAGATCAACCCGACTGCATCAAGAAAGTACGGATAGGGAAATTACACATAATGAGCTTATCATAAAGCTCAAGCTGAAACAAATAAGGAGGATAGGCTTCGAAAAAAGTTTCATGAGCACTTTTAGTCGATCTGCCCCATCGCAACTCTGCGCCCCATCTACAGACACTGCCTGCTGCATCGCCACGCAGTTTACCGCGCAAGTTGTCAAGTGCCATCATGAACGAGTAAAAGGTTCGTCTCCCAGCGGTGTAGGGGTGTGTGGCGATTGGTCGATTTTTTGCTTCGCGGCGTCGCACTCGCGGCGCCGTCAGTATAACTTGCCGCAGCCGTTTGAAATATCACGCAGGATGCAATGGGCTGGTACCGTTAGGGATCTTTAAAGATCGCAATTCAAGAGATAAGATAAGACTACAAAAAACCCGCACTCGCCGCGGGCGGACGCGCGTGAACTCGGCCAATCGCCATACATCCGCGGTTTGGTACCTGTGGAGGGCGGGATCATGTCCACTGCAAGGACTCGCCGCCCGCTCATTCCCTTCGGTGATGCAGAGCAAGCGAAAGCATGTTCTCTATAAAGGCAAATGGAGGGAAAGACATACTAGTTCACCATCTTTACTTGCATTTCCTCCTTCCTCTATTGCTGGACACTGAGCACCTCCGCTTTCATCCACAATCAGCCGAAATTACACTACAGGTGCCTTCAACATACGTTTTACCATACACTCTAATATCCCTTTTGACAATTCAATGTCTACACTCCATCACTTACGAATAAACATTGCTGTGATCATGATTTCAGGATAAAAGTCACGTCGAGAGCGACAAAATGGATACGAAGAGTGTTGAAACAAAAACTACAACGGAAACTTCTGAAGACGTGCGTGAAGAAGATGAAGAAGAAAACGAGGACGACGGTGACCAGCTTACTTCTAATGAAAATAATTGAAAATTAAGGTGAACCGAATGTTGTAGGACTGGGCGCCTTCATAAAAATTACCAGAAGAAGCTAGTACCAGCCAGAAAATTAGCTTGAAGCCCGTGTTTAAACCGCGAATTTGGAATGTAGTAGGAAAACCCCGTTGAAGGCACCATGAGTGGCAATTTGTTCGGTTAAAGAAATGGAAAAGAGGTGCTAGGTAGTATGGCAGTGAAGAGGTAATTAGGATCAAAACCCTTTCAATGATAACCCTACCCTTCACGTATTTTTGAGGCGGACATGTTTCCCGCGCTCCCAGTCACTTACGTATTGATCGGAGCTGCGTGAATGTGCGATGCGAGGCGGCCATGCGCAGCAAGCAGTGCTCGCTTGGGGGGGGGGGGTGGAAAGGTCGTTCAGCAGAAGGTGTGGGTATCGTTAAAAAACTGAAGTGCTCTTCTCACCACGAGTTGCGCCAAACATCGTAGTCCTGATTCTCTCTCTAAGGTTTATTTACAGTTGTCGTAGTGGTTTTTTAATCGGTTAATTGATTAATTTTATTTAACTAGCATTTTCCCTTCCGATACAACTAAGTTATCGCTCAGGGCGGCTCTATGTTTCTGTGGAGAATCAGCAAATAAAAATAAACTGAAACAAAATAGTTATTGAAGTGACACCAAATACACCAAATAAGGTGCTTATCACTATTGCTCTCATATATGAATTTAAATAAAATTCATGTTATCTCAGAAGCGACCACAACTACGACAGCGTCAGAAGAAGAGGAAGAGAAAGCACATGAGGAAAAAGAGGCTGATGAAGCAGACAAGACGAGTCTGGAAGAAGAAAAGGAAGATGAAGTTACTGAGACTGACGGCAGCCACGATGCCGCGGAACATGCTGACTCTGCAGAGAAAGAAGCCGTGGATTCAGCTGAGAAGGTCACTGAAGATGAGGAAAAGACTAAAGAGACGGATAATGAGAAGGAGGAGGAGGCAAGCGAAGAGAAGAACGAAGGAGGCAACGCCGACGACAGCGGTGATGATGACTATGGGACAGAAGATGACGAGGTACAGTGTGTTATTTAGCTAAGTTACATAATCCCTGCTACATACACAACGCTTCGTCAGTCGTCTGTCTGTATGTCCGTCCACCTGTCACGAAATTAGGTATTATACGAAAATGACTTGTGAAGATGGGGACAAGTGGTAGTATGGGTAAGGGATGGGACAAGAAATAAAGACCACTAATCAAGCTCCGCCCACGGTGGGCGGGGCGTGCACTGGAATGATCCGTTTTTGGACCGAAAATTGTAAATTGGGTTCGTATGACCCAAACGTGGGGGGAAGGGTGTGTTAAGATCAGGAATGAGTTTTTCAAAGTCATGAAAGAGACCGGGGCACAGTGGACGGAGCGCACCCTGAGTGGTAGTCCGTGCAACAAAAAATCATAACTCGGTTCCATGGTAGCCTTGAAACCAGAAAAAATCGACAGAAATGACCAGTGTCCACGTTAGCTGAAACACACTCAAAATAAGAGGAAATCATTCACAATGGGCGGTGCGTGATGTAGTGATGGGTACTGGGAGATGTATAAAAGAAAAACAATTCCGATCGACATACTTTGGTGTAAACCAGAGAGTTCTGTAACGAGCTATGGGTTATGAGTGAAAAGCTTCTAATCAATTCTACACGAAGCCGCCACCTGTGTGCTTTCCGGGTACCATTTCATTGGGAAGACTTTGTGAAGTTACATTCTTCCCATGTTGATTCTCCCATGTTTTTCTCCCATCACTTATCATAGCTTTCGTGCCACCAGCTTTAGTGATATTCGAAGTAAATCACCACAGACCGTGGATATAAAGGATAAACGGAACAAAGCACTGACCCACCTATGACTTGGTTCACTTTTGTGAAAAGCTTGCAATAGCGGGGTCATGCGAGCAATCCTCAACAGGAGACCGTGCTTTGACCTCTGCAGTAAGGGGTGGAGTGTGACACGACACTCGAAATGGTCAGGTCACGCGACAACCACACCCCTCAGCGCACGGCCAATTCACTGCGAGACTAGCAAAGCACTTGTCGCGAGCACTGACCCAGTTCATGTGGTCGGTGAAGAAAGGGCAAAACCGTATGAATGAAACCCCTACTTTTCGCGTAATTTTCAAGTTGGGCATGTTTCCCGCGCTCCCAATCACTTACGTATTGATCGGAGCTACGTGAATATGCGATTCCGAGTGTCTCATCGCACACGCGGATGAAGAAATTTTGAGCCTGTCTTATCGAATCTATGTTGTATTGAGAAGGGAGTGCAGTAAAATGCCAAGATGAAAAGCCAATTTTCAGGAGTAATTTTTGTTTTACCACCTCTTATCCATTCAATGTTTTTTTTTTGACTGTTGAGGAAGGGAGATCGTAATTCAGCACCTCTTCCGGGAGTAGTACTGCCCGAAATCTGCCGAAAGGAGTCAGGGAATAGCAGATCAAATTGAAGCGGCTAAATTTCTCGACACGACGTTTAATCACATATTTTAGCAACATTCAGTGGCAGTCTAATCATCACCACAAGGGTTTGAGGGTTAGATGGAATAAACTACTGACCCTACATTTCCATTTCTTTGAAACGAGGCCATACGTGATTTGAGAAAACTCGAAAAGTCTGGGGAATTGTCGAAAATTGTTCAGAATAAATGGTCCGACATTGCATTCACTTCAAGCTTCCCCGAAGTTTTCGAGCATGAAATAGTTCGCGGAACGGGGCACAAAAGCATTACTGAGGAAGAAAAACATTGGTGGTATCCAGAATAAGTGTGAATGGTCTAGCGACCGGAGGGAGCAGTGCATTACTATCGACTGCGAGCTGCGGATATCTATAGATATAAAGCGGATGGAAGTCATTTATAGGCCAACATAAACCACGCTCAATGCGTACCCAAATGATAGCGAAGGATGGGCGTCTACGAGTAGAAGTAAAAGCTGGTTCACTTAAAGGCACACCACGCGATAATCAGTGTGGTCTTTACCTTCTCAGGGCAGGTAGACCCTTGGATGATTGTGAAGACTGCACCCTTTTTGTGACCCATGGCTCAACCCCACCGCGCACGGCCTGGTAGATGTGAGCCGAGTTGAGCCCACCGAGCCAATCACACCCGGCTTAAAGGTTGCATTAGGAGAAAGTCGGACGAAAAGTAAAAGAAATAGTGCATATGAAAGTCGAGATGCCTAGTAACACGACAGTGGAGAGAAAACGGATAAATGGCCCAAAACCCGAGAAATAGGACCCCCTCACTGTTGATTCTCGACGCGGACGACCTGTCCGCCAAGAGGGGAGTAGTCTGATCTAGTTTCCCATTGGCATGTTGCCAAGTAAACACAGGGGAATGTTTGGAAATACGACAACATCTATTTTTTGAGTGAGTTTCAAGCTAAACTGCGAAAGCGCGCCGCAAAACCTCCGATCCTGCCTCATCTCCTTGCCCGCTCCCACCCCAATCAATCGGGAATTACGTCATCGGGAGGCGGGACCGCTGTGTCCAAGAGGCGGAACCGCTGCATGATTGCGGCGTTTTGCAGGGTTTCTACAGCTTGGATAGGCGCTTTTTCACCGGGATTTCGCCACAGATAGTCTTCTTAGGCCCAGGACTACCATGTAAGTGACTTCTTGTCTGGATTTCTCTATTACCGGATTACCCCTAATGATGTCTTTAAACAAGAGGAAAGCTTGCGATAAGACAAGATAAGGCAGCGATATCAATAGCGAAGGTAGCTTCAGAAGGGAAGAGGTGATATCGTAGCATTTTGCGCGACATCATCTAGCAAAAACTCATTTTCCATCTACCATACTCGTACGAGGACCAATGGCAGGGAGCTTTGTTTTTGGTAGTGGAGGGTTTTGATTCATTTTCTTCACTAGTGGATAAACCAGGGCCTCTACATCCAGTAACACGCGCGATAGATCTCACAATTTTTTGCGAGGTGTGCCTTTAAAGAAGAGAGTGGGGGACTAATATTCCAAGCCAATTCATCTATGCTATCGCAGCTTTGAAACACTCAACAATTAAATTACTTTATTGTTTATCTCATATTCAGATGAATTCTTGCAGAATCTCTCATTTGCTGCACGAATCGTCAAAGACAAAGGCATGATGGCACGTTGGGCATTCGGCGTGACGATTGCCATATGTTTACTGTTCATACTGTGCGTATGCACATTCCGTAGACGATGTTGTGGACACAAGGTATGACTCACATACTGATTATATCGTTAACGTGAATTAATTGAAGAAACAGTCGAACTGAACGAGCATAGTCTCTGGAGTACCCAGACAAAGTCGTAACTATAACTCGCCAAACTACGATCATATGTAATAACAGAATCGCATATGCCGCGACGCTTAGGGCATGAGACGCAGACTTTTTCGCTCGGAAGTTGTATTCCACAGTCATCCTCTACAAGAAGATCGTCCACGGAAAAATGGGTATTTATGTCACATGAATATTTATGTTGTATTTGCCTAATGTGGGGCCGCATGCAAAGTTTCACGCAAAAAATGTGAATCCGGCTAAGATACAGCACAAGAAAGTCTTAGCCGGGTGGGCGGAGCCTCCGAGCGAGAGCCCACCCCGTCGTCCGCCGCGGTCGGAGACACATTGTAGGAACAGAAGGTTACGTAAACAGTCCCACTCTCCGTTCCCAACTACGGCGGACGACGGGACGAGGCTCTTACTCGAAGGCCTTGCCAACGCGGCCAAGAATTGGGTGAGCTGTATACTAGCCTAATTCCCACTTTTTCGCGCAAATCTTTGCATGCAGTCCTTATCAGGCGCATACAACATGAACATAAGGGTAACAAAGAAACAAATTTTACCGAGCACGATTCCTTCAAGCATTAGTCTATACCACTCACCGTGACCCACTAATACTAACGCCTCGCGCACTTCATGCGTCGCATCGATTGCGAGCCCGCAATTCCGCTATGTCGCAGAACCGTTATATCGATAAAATCACTTGCAAGATGACGCTGCGGCTTAGCCCTTCGATTTTCAACCTTTCCGACCGAAAATCGAGCTATTCTTGATATAGTGGTTTGATCACGTCTTGTAATCATAATTAATCACTATTTTCAGGAAAGCCATAAGACCGTAGCGGGTCATCGCTACAGTGGCGTCAATGGCCAACCGTTGGTAATGCCACCTGAAAAAGAAAGACTCAATCAATAATGATCAGTACATCAGCAAATGCATACAATTACATTCAAGCATTAGTCTATACCACTCACCGTGACCCACTAATACTAACGCCTCGCGCACTTCATGCGTCGCATCGATTGCGAGCCCGCAATTCCGCTATGTCGCAGAACCGTTATATCGATAAAATCACTTGCAAGATGACGCTGCGGCTTAGCCCTTCGATTTTCAACCTTTCCGACCGAAAATCGAGCTATTCTTGATATAGTGGTTTGATCACGTCTTGTAATCATAATTAATCACTATTTTCAGGAAAGCCATAAGACCGTAGCGGGTCATCGCTACAGTGGCGTCAATGGCCAACCGTTGGTAATGCCACCTGAAAAAGAAAGACTCAATCAATAATGATCAGTACATCAGCAAATGCATACAATTACACTTGGAATTCATGCAAACCAGGTCCCTACTTGAAAGCAGCCTAGTCAAAAATTCAGAAAATCATTTTTTTTGCACTCAGTACTACGTTATCAGTGAATATCACATATATCACTCAATGTGAAGACCTAACACAGGGTCTGTAGTTATACGGTTATTATGCGAAATTCTTTTGTCGAAGTGGTTCATTCATGACCAATACTATTCTATGTCGATACATTTCACTGTATTTTATGATGGTCTGTGAACTTGTCAATATGCATATTTTTCTATGATTCCTATTATATCTCCACTATCTTCACTTTTCAGTAAATTTAAAAAATATTTTATATGTCAATAAACAGTCTATTACTCGATAAAGCACGTTCATGTACGGTCAATGTTTAAATGAGACATTCGAGAAGTCCAGCTGAGATGTTGAGAGCAGGGTCTAGGGTGCAGTTAAGGAAAACTTTCAAAAAATACGACCCCACCAAAAAAAGGGAGCCTCATTACGTCCCCTCTCTTTTTCAGGTTCCGCTAAACCACCTGAACATAACCCTATTTGTATATATAGTGTAACCAGAAATGTCACACACCTTCTAGCAGGCAAACGGAAAAAAGAGGAAAAGTATAATGATACACATGATTACATTTTCCTACTGGGTCAAATAAAGTCGGGGGGGGGGGGGAACGCAAAATTTTCACCCACGTCAAAGCTTGTTTCTCTCCCTAGGCTTAGGCTAAAGCAGATGAAACCTATGCTTTGACAGATCCTTTTTCATGTGCGAGGAAGGAATATCAATTTTAGCCTTAGCCTAGGGAGGGGAAGGAGCTTTTCGACGCAAAGTTGCGTCTCCCCCCATCTCTTGACCCTTCATACTTACGTAAGCCATGATATCCTCCTTTCAAAAATTACGTCAACTCACACAAACCGACATAATAATTGACACTAAGTGCACGGGGATTGTATAATCTTTTCCGAGTAACAGCCCTCTGCTCACTCAATTCTTCAGATCTCGTTTTTGGAGAGCGTAGAAGAATGTTCAATCGATAGACGCCTTATCACCACGTCACAACACGCGATCAAAGGGTGGATAAATTATTATATAGCTGGCCATATTCTACATCTAATCAATAATTATGGCACAGGCAAAAAACTTTGCAGAACTGCCTGTTTTAGCAGTACAGCTATCACACGAGAGTTTGCAAATATCAAAGAGCTGTGAAAAAGAGTCACAAAAGAGAGTACAGTGCGTACACGGAAACACAGCATAGAAGTTACAAAAATAGTCAGAATTTACTCAGGAGAACACAAAATGATAACACATGCATGATACCCTACGTGAATATGGATGAGATTAGAGGTATTTCATTTCAGGGGACAGTGTGACGCGGCGATCACGATGGAGTACGGTATCTTCCCCCTATCTACTAAATTCGACATTTTTAAATACTTCAAACTTTACCCAGAGCCCATCTTTCAGACAGCTGTGAACTATTTTCCTAATAACTCCCTTAGACCTATCTACTGGCCGCTTGTTCTCCCGAATGGTTGCTTAGTTCTCGATATGGGCTTCCAAGGGTGTGTACACATTGGTACGAATGACCTCCTTCGCACCCCATGTGCGAGCGCTTAATTATTTCCTCGCACCTCATGTGCGAGAAAGTAATTAACTAGCAGAGGTCAGCTATAGACCGCTCAACTTCATTAACTAAGTGTAATGTTCACCGAGGAAAAGCAGCATGGATGGAATACTGAAGAATTTTTTCCGAAAAAAAATAGTTTGGTTTAATGGTGCTATGGTAGCAAGTCAGATACTGGCGAATGGGAATGGTTGTAACATGAAAATCTTGTGAATTCGCGTGGTGCTTGTCTGAATCTAACAAGGGAAGGACCCCAGGTCGAAGTGGCCATTCGCAATGGGATACATATTTTCCGACGTATTTTCGAACGCTGATCTCGAATCTGTTTTCGAAATTTGCAGAACGATTCTCTGAGTGGAGTTATGGACGTTTTTTTGAAAAAAACACTACTGTTATATGGTAGGTTTGGAAGCCTCTAGCACGCCAGCCAGACGTTCTTGCGCAACACCAGGGCGATTTTCGTGTTCAGAGAGTCAAATTACCCCAAGGGACAAGTTTTTATCCAGTTCGAGGATTTGACCAAATTTCGGAAAATTCATGGGCTATTGGGTGGCAGCACATTGAACAAAGGAGATGACGTTGACCCTTGCCTAGGAAATGCTCCTATTTGACACTTCTTTCGTACATTTAGTGCGATGGGCAAGTGTAAAAGGTATGTGTAGGCTATCTTGTTCAGGTTGCAGGGTTTTCCGTAGAAGAAAATTCAAAATCTACCACTTTATCCCCTGGCCAGCCCCAATTTTCCGAAGTTGGACCAAAAACTGGATTTGGCTGAAAGTTTGCACAGAGGGGTAATTCGTTCCCCTGTGCACGGACACCATAATCTTTTTACGCAACAACGCCTAATTCATGTGGTACGGGATTCTCTTCGACTTGATATCCCTCCCTTGTGAGTAGTGTTAGTAGTTATAAATAAAGTGGACGAGTGATGGGTGCGGTAGGTTCCAGTACAAGGAAACGTCCAGAAGTGAAAGAAAAGCACTTACTGACAATTAAACACAAAATGCAAAAAAACCCGCACCGGCGGGGAGCAAACCCATGATCCTTGTCCTGCAGATCCGGAGCACTACCAGTGAGCCACTGAGGCCGCTGCTTGCTATGCAAGCGGCTGTGCTGATGTAATAGTGTTTCGTCACAGAAAAACCTCCATAACTTTGCTCAGAGAATCGTTCTGCAATCGAACACAGATTCGGCATCAGCGTCCGAAAATGCGTCGGATCATATGTATCCCATTCCGAATGGCCACTTCGACCTGGGGTCCTTCCCTTGTAAGTCTAAAGTGCTATCTCGTAAACGCTCGTAGCATTACTAAGCAACTGTTTCAATTACATGCTTTCCTATCAAAAATGAAGCTTGATATCCTCATCATAACGGAGACTTGGTTGAGCCATAATATGCTTGATTCTGAATTAGTATGCGGTCTCCCATACTCCGTGTCTCGGCTAGACCGCACACGAAGGAAAGGTGGGGGTGTGTGTTGCATTGTGAGTTCCCGCTTAAATTGTAGAGAAGTGAAATGTAACATCACCTTTGCCCCAAATGTTCTATGTTGCGACATTATGTCACATAGTGCTGTCTCCATTAGGATCATTTCCGTTTATCGTCCGCCAAATACGATTTCTACGGATGACACCGCTTTGATGGATTAAGTGGCTGATCTAAGCTCAGTAAGTAATCATACCATTCTCCTGGGTGACCTAAATCTGAAGATTGATTGGGATACTGCTACGCCCTTAAATAAGTCTTCTAAACGATTCCTTCAATTTTTTGAGAGCTGCAACTTTACTCAATACGTAAGGGAGCCTACTCACGGTCAAAACATTTTAGATGTTATTTTCTCAGTTACACCAATTATCTCTGCCGTAAAAGTGTTACCCCCGTTTTCTTCTTCCGATCATGGAACAGTATACTTCGAGATCCATTGGAACGATATCAGGAACGACTTCATTCAGTCTCTACGGTTACCGGATTTCCTAAGTGTGGACTATTCTGCACTTAACTCTTATTTAAATAGCATTGATTGGTTTATTATATTTGACCATTTTACCACTGCTAGTGATGCTTATCATAGCTTCTGTGGTCAGCTCTACGAGGCATTCTCTAAATTTGTCCCTTCAAGATGTCCTCGCACTTGTCGAACTGAGTATCCCTTACATATAAGAAATCTGATTGCCCAAAAAGAGAGACTATTCTACTCCCTCCCACAAGCCATCACTGATTTACGTTACAAGAAAGTTTGCTCGGATCTCGATTATCATATGAGGAAGTGGTTTGAGAATAAGGAACGGCGCTTGTTAATGAGTTCTAACGTGAAACAGATTTTCCGTTACTTCAGACGTAAGACTAAATCGAGTCCTGTGCTACGGATACTGACTGACGCAAGTGGTGCTATGTTTATTTCAAACACAGAGAAGGCTGAAGCTCTAGTTGAATATTTTGCTAGTGGTTCTGTGCATCTGACAATAGAGAGGACACAGTAGATATCAAGGGAATCCCGCGAATATCTAGCACACTTTCTCAAGTTACCTTTCACCCAGATGATGTGCCCAGGATTCTGAGGAATTTGGAACCTTCCCTTTCTGAGACGTGTGATGGCATCCCACAAATCGAATACAAAAGGTGTGCTTCCTCTCTACGCCAACCATTGGCACATCTCTTTAATATATCGATGCTCTTAAGAGAAGTTCCCAGAATTTGGTAGGAATCCCTTGTTACAGCTATACCAAAGCAGCCAAACAGTGGTCTCGTATCTGATTTTCGCCTAATCAGCATAACGCCGACGCCAATTAAAGTAATGGAGAGACTCATTAGAGAGACTAAACTGTTAACTGGCTAGAAAGATTCCGAGCTATTCCAAAAGAGCAGCACGGGATCGTGAGCGGGTCCTCTACAACGACTAATTTAGTGGACAGCTCGCACGATTGGATTTACGCTCTGAATAACGGTAAGTCTGTAGACGTCATTTTTATTGACTTATCAAAAGCATTTGATGAAGTGTGTCATCGAAAATACTCACTAAGCTGCAGCGCCTCGGTATTTCTGGGCAACTTCTTGATTGGTTTAGATCCTATTTACATGATAGATACATGACTGTCAGAGTACGGCGCAGCTTCTCTGGGAGACATCACTGTAAAAGTGGTGTCCCACAGGGCGGAGTGCTGTCACCATTTCTGTTCCTGATATATACAATAGACCTGCCTGCGTGTATCACAACGTCTCTTGAAGTAAAAATTCAGATGTACTGATGATATAAAGGTATACGCAGCATATGACCCCTCCAATAAGGAGGAAGTCCAAGCCGCACTCCAGCTATCTGTTGATAGAGTAAGTGAATGGGCTGCCTCATGGGACTTGTCAGTTATTCACAGCAAAAGCTCAGTTCTTCATTTCGGGGACAGCTCACCATCTGTGTATAAAATAAACGGCTCCATCTTAAAAACCTGTACTAATGTGAAGGATCTAGGGGTATTAATACAGTCGAATCTAAAGTTCAACACTCAAATTGACCGAGTGATAAAAGCAGCTTTTTCTGCGCTTTTTGTAATTTTTCGTAATACTCCGATCAGAGATCCCAAAATACTTTTGCGATTGTACAATGCCTATGTACTACCTCACCTGAATTACTTCCCTCAGGTATGGAATCCCTCCCTCAAGAAGGATGTATCCAGACTGGAAAAAGTGCAGCGCACTTTTACCAGATTGGAATACCTCCGTGTTTATCCAGCAGCAGCACTATGTGACATTCCGACCTATAAAGAGCGAATGTAATGGCTAGGACTGATGAGTCTGCGTAAGAGAAGATTGATAAACGACCTCACCTTGCGCTACCGCATACTAAGGCAGGAGACCAGGCTCAGATTCAGCAAATATTGGACCTTCAAACTCTGCAGCAAGCGCTACGGAAGGTTTGGAATAAATCATGATAGAATTCAAAAAAGATTCCACTTTCTGACGTTCCACTCTTATTTTTATCGCAGGGCCAGAAGCTTCGCGAAGCTACCTCCTGAGTTGTTCAAACCAGTCAATGGTAAGGTGTTTGAGAAAAATTTGATAAAAACCAAGTTTCTCATGCAATTATTACAGAGACCTAAATGTGGAATCGTTTAGATATCTTGATAATGGCAGCCATCCTTCCAGCCCGGTGCTACCGTGTTTAGCTGACGCTGCGGCTGCAAATTTCACTAGTTTTACTTTTCATAATGACGTTTGCTTGCTTTAAGGGAGCTGTATTGCCGCTATTTAGTATTGATGCCTATGTTTTAGTATTATGCTTGTTTTTTTGTGTTTGTTTTTTTTTAACTGTGAGTGTCAGTTTTAACAGCTTACCCAAAAGGATTTGACCTCTACAAATCCACCCGTTACCATAAGATCACCATATTTTGTTCGAGTGATAACATCTATGAGAATGACTTCATATGTTTACAATATGATATTCCTTGGGGGACAGTCACCATCCGTTTCTAAACTGATATCCTTTATTTCCTCGAGTCGCGAGACTAGGTACCTAGCGTTTATCTGTCCTGCCTGTTCCACGAGGGAGGTCGGCATACTCGTGTTTCGAAGTTCAGGCAGGTTCCTATGACCTCTCCAGGTAAATGACTCAGGTGTCACTCGCGGCTTACTCCAGGCTCGATAGGATAACATAGATACACTCTGTGTGTCGAGTAACTCATCTATAATCTTTTTTTGCTTTTTGGCTTGTATAGAAGTTTTGGTTTCCCTTTCACCCTAGGCTTAGATACTTTGAGGATTAGAAAATTTGGATAATTTTTCTGTTGATGTTCTGGCGCGTCTCATGTAAGCATAGATAAATAAATAAATAAATAAATAAATAAATAAATAAATGAATAAATAGCACATTTTCAAAAAATATAGTATTACAAAAGAAATGGTTAGAATAATGAATAAATGGGTCAAATAAATAGAAAGAATAAAACCTCTTTGGTTGAATTTTTAAAGCGCGAATCTTATCCAACCTTAGCATATGATGGTAAATTATTATTAATCTCGATAAAATGTTATAGAACACCCGTAAGGGATTCATACAGGAGAGTAGCTGTACCTATACAGGGGGTGCCAAAAAAAGCTATTTTGTCTCCTCCACTTTCACCCCACTTTAGTCGAACTACAGCGAATTCTGCTTAGGTATTTTCATCCATAGATTTAAGAGCAGACCTCACTCTATCAATATACTCCGTGGCAGCCTTCTGCACGAGTAGGAACGAGAGCGAGGAAAGAATGAAAAAGTTGTGTCACCTGAACTGGGCAAACCCGAAATTTCGCCGCCCTCTTTCACAACCTTGCTGAGGTCCGATCACTCTGGGTACCTGAGGGGATTTATACTAGGTGGTGTTCTTCAGCATTCCGTTTTTTCCAGGTTCCCAGCGCCCTTCGTTTTCAAGAGCCAAAACATGCCCTTACCACTGAAACCCCTTCGGAGGCGGATTTGAGCATGAAAATGATACTTCGAATCATAGCAGCCTGTCCAAGCAGCAGGGGCTCTGTGACTTCTATGAACCAAAGGGCCAATCCTCAGGGAGCTTTCCACAAAAGACCTACCACTGAACCTGGCTTCACCGTTTTAAGCCTTGATACTGTAGGTACTCCGAAGCCCGACTGCTTCGAATGAGAGCTCCATATTTTTATAAAGGTGAACGTAGGGAGCTACAGCTTGTTCCTGCTTTTAGAGGAACATTTCTGGAGTATTTTGCCCCAATACTTTTATTTTTTTCGTTTCCCTATGTTTTGTATAGTTGGCGGATGTGAGCCGTAGGCAAAATTACTTTTTTTATTGGCACCCCCTGTACACGTTTGATATGAGTTGCTATGGCCACAAGCTAAATTTGGCATTCGATGCGAGGCAAATGCAGACATTTGAATAGGTGTTTGTGCAACCCACGCACAAGTGTTTGTTTCCAACTTTGTTGAGCTGTAATGTTTTCTAATACTTACAGATACGTTACTAATGAGCTCATATGGTTTATTAGTAAGTCTGAAATCCGTTTCGTTTCTGCGACCTAATGTACATTTCATAGATGTCAAAGTATTTTAGTTCGTACTGCCTCAGTTTTTTTCCCCTCATGAAATTACATCCAGTTAATGAAGTTGAGCGGTCTATAGCTGACCTCTGCTAGTTAATTCCTTTCTCGCACAAGAGGTGCGAGGAGGTAATTAAGGGTTCGCACATGAGGTGCGAAGGAAGTCATTCGTACCAATGTGTACACACCCGGTTTCCAGTTGAGGATTGGTTGAGGAAAATTTCGAAGTGTTTCATTCGAGCCATAACTTCCTTCAAACTCAACCATATGAGTGCGGTTCTGAGCGCTGAAGTTTGCGATGTTGCTGCTTTCGAATTTCTACCTGAGCTATGTCATATCTTCGAAATGAAAAAAAAAAGCCTTAAGAAAGCCAGTTGAGGAATAGATGAGCAAAATTTCGAAGTGTTTCATTCAAGTGGCCATAAATTCCTACAAACTTAACCATATGCGTGCGGTGCTGAGCGGTGAAGTTTGCGATGTTGCTGCTTTCGAATGTCTAGCTGAGCTATGTCATATCTTGAAAACGGAAGAAGAAACCTTTAGAAAGCCAGTTGAGGAAATTTTTTTCGTCGAACTTTCAATCGATTTATTGTTACTGAAATTTCTTCAGTATGCATCCTTCGCTCTCGAAGGCCTAGTGGGAGGGCGAGAAGCGTAGGTCAGCCTCTTTGTGGAATGCGCCATGCATGAGGATTTCATCCACATTCTCAATGAGTACAAACGTTTTTCCGGTTCGCATAGTGGCCGCTAACACTAGATTACTTACTTTCAATCATAGTACGATATGAAAGAAGTCCATATCAACTATTAGGTTGTAAGGAAAGTTGTGGCCGGCTTTTCGCGTTCACAAGATAAATTCAAATCTAAGAGCGCATTAACACGAGTCAGCTCACATATTATGCTCCTCAGATAGACAAAAAGTTGCTTTATCTGGATATATGTTTCACTTGGAAAGCCATGGTTTTGGAATTGATAGGGAAACTTTAAAGTATTGCGAAAATGGTACTTTTTGGGTGACTTCACTTCACGAGTTCTTGCTCAGTCGAGTCTCAGCAAAGGCAACCACAAATGTGAGCACAACAAGGGGAGGGTGTAGAGCATTGAATGCAACACTTTGCCCCTGGTTTCAAGAGCGCAGAAATGAGAACGGGTTGCTCGTATTTTCAATTGATCAAATCGCTTTAACTAAAACGGCAGAAAGCGATGAGCGCCCATACACGCAGGGGATGTCCAAAAGTATCGGCCCTCAACTCTCAAACATGGTTAAACCTCAAGTAGCCTTGATGCGGAAAAACCCTGAAAAAAATGGGTGCCGCGGGACCCCTCACGGCAGTTATGCGAGAGCGCATTTTTCACAAAGCCTCTTCCAGTGATTGAAGCAGTTGCAGGAAGCCCTCACTCGTCCGTCATATTCCCAGATATAGCGCTAATCAAGCCCCACTTTCCCAAACATCTGGACAGCTCCTACAGTAGCAGTGGATTCAGAAAGAACGGTGATTTCAAGGCAACTTTTTTAATTCGCGCTAGATAAATCATCAGCCCTTCATCACAACGAGATATGCAAATATCCATCATATTGCCAGAAGTGTAGCAAATCGAATGGTGCTTATTCTGTGGAAAAAGATGCAGTCTGAGCCGAGTTATGATCTCCCGAAGTTGAAGTTGCAAAAACCGGTCAAAACTTTCTTTACAACCTAATGATTTTTCGTTTTCATCCAATTGTTGCTGGATTGTCCATCCACGGTGGTATCCGTTGATAGATATCGCTTTCCACGGTTAATCGGTGAATTTCGGAGGTGTTTTTGCACGTGGTTTCGGTGTCAGCGGACCAACAAAAGGGCTATTGGCGTTGACCGAATTTCGTTGCGGATCGCGCCATGCATGAGGTTTCCATGATGATTAAGGTAAACTAGTTTCGGTTAGCACCCATTTAGTCACTTTTACGATTTCTCCCTCCACACTTTAGACACTCAGCCTGAGAAATTCCATTCATCATTGCCTTCCTCAACGTTTACGACCCCCCTCCCCCCCCCCCCCCTTCGAGCGTACCAAATACGACTCCCCTCGTTGCGGATTCTTCAACGGAAGCTTGACCCTGGTTGGGAGGGCGGCAGCTGGGAATCATTGATCGCTAGAGTACCTTCAACAGTAATTCTAGAGCTGTTGCGATTTCAAATCATCATCCCACTATACCAGGACGTGAAAGTTAAAAGGATAAAGTTTTTGGCGTTAATCAATCCCTTCTGTCGGATGCGCCGCACATTCTAGTTCCATTCAGAATCGTGATGGCTGGTGAATGTGATGTGGCCTATACAACGACTTGCGGTGGCCAGCCGATGTACAAGTCAGTGCTTTTGTCCTCCCAGACGAGTCTGGTACCAATTTACCGACCCCGGAGGGATGGAAGGCTTAGTAGGCCTGGGCGAGCACTGATGCGGGATTTGATCCCCGCACCATGAGAGTGGGGTGCGCACCACCTGTCACTACACCACCGCCGCCCATACCAGGACGTACCTCGTTAGAATAGCACAGAGATCTTTATCATAGCAGCGGCACGGCTGTCCCTTATGTCAGGATTCCGCGCGAAGTCGAGCGGCATGCAGCGCAGTGTGTGCGAGCTATGCGCGTCGCGGTAGTTGGGTCTTACGAGACAGGTCTTCCAACTCATGACGCGCTTTTTGAAAGCTGTTTTTTGCATGCATGGGGGTGCGTACAAGAATCATAGCTGATGCCATTTTTGCTGAGCGGCCCTACGAATGCCAAAAACGGAGTTGATGGTTCGATCCCCACTGAGAACGAACTTTTGCAGAATTTATTCAGTTTTTGGGCTCGTAAACATTTGAATATGAAGATTAAGTGCAGTAACCACACTTAGAATCCTGGACTGCCCTCTGTTGCCAGTTTTCAGCAAGTCTGACAGCCCAATTTTCTGGTTTTTCAGCGCTCATGGCGCACGAACGAGGCCTTTAACATGAAACAGATTCAATATTCGTGTTCAGGAGGTCGAACTACCCCAGGGATAAGTTTCCAGTCCAATCGAAGTTTTAACCCAAATTCGAAAAATTGAGCTAGGCCTTGGTATACCTTCATCGACTGCACGTTCAACGAAGGAGACGACGGCATCACTTGTGAAGAAATCGTCACTATTTTTCTTGCTTGATGTTTCATCGATTTTGTTCTATTCACTTGTAGAAGGGGCACCATGACCCATGACCAAAATCTTTCTCGAAGTTGGGTCAGAATTTGGATGTGGCTGGAAATGTGTCCCTAAGGGTAGTTTGACCACTTGAACACGAATACGGCACTCATTTGGGCGGAACCGCAAATTTCGAGGGCCTGTACGGGTCCAAAAAGTCAGATCACCAAATTCACTGAAAATTCGTGAATAGAGTCAGCCTGGCACGATGTCAACGAAAATCGTAGTCATTGGGCATGAGCAGACATATTCGAAGATGAAAGCGAAGGCAAAAGAAAATGCAAAAGATTGGCAGCATCGGGATTTGAACCAACAAGCCATTCACTTTTGCCCGTGTGCAAGTCCATAGACGTATCCAGCATGCCATCGGAACGCTGCATCAGCTATAGCTCTTTGCACGGGTCTTTCTCACAGGTAAAGAGACCCGTGCAAAATGGGAGGAGCAAGGTTGGGAAACGGTTCCACATCCACCCTATTCTCCTGATACTGCCTCCTCAGATTACCACTTGTTCCGGCCCCTAAAGGCTTTCCCGACAAAAAAAAAAACAATTCGTCAACTATGACCATCTTGAACAAGTGGTCGGTGACCTCTTTGACGCCCAGTCTTGCCAGTTCTGTTTTATTTTACATCGTTAGTTATAGCTTTGCCTTTGGGAGAAGGGAATCGCTGACCTGCCCGTCAGGTGGGGCAAAGCTATAACTAACGATGGTTATTATATCGTGGGTTAGCTTTCATTGTTTGTTGAGTTGTAAAATAAAACAGAAAAAATCTTAACCCTATCTAAACTTTTCGATCAACCAATTAAAAGTATTTCAGAAGCAAATTCCTCGCTCGAAATGACAGTGGTCCGATACCGTTCAACTTGAATCACATAGAATAAACTTTCCAAATTTAAAATAATATTACTATATAGAAGTGGATTGTGTAAGTCCACAATTCCACTGTTCCAATGCCTGAAAAGAAACATGATGGAAAAAAAAGTCTCACAAACACGTCATTTTTTAATACATGCTATACACACCTTTCTTGGAAATCGCAAAGATTTTCCAGTACTCGCGTTCCACTGAAGACCATCTGTCTAGAACTACAACGGTCCACTTTCTTCGAAGGATTATTTTTATTCTACTTCAAGTATTATATGGATATGGGAAACGGCGAGTGGTAGATGAAGTCCATCGTTCGGAATTCCTCTTGTACAGAAATTCTCTACTTTCACCAAATAAAGGATCTGGCGCCAAGTGAAACTAGAAAACCTATGGAAATATAGTGCCCATTTCAGCACCATTTAGGCCGCAGTGATACTCAGCGCCGACAGGTCGTGGCTACATTCACAGGCAGCTAGGCAGAGTGGCACGAGAGATATGCAGAGACAACGCAGGCAGCGAGGTATGGTGGCATGGGCGGAGACGCAAAGACACGCAGCCACCCCTGGCCACAGGCAACACAGAGTATGAACGCGGTCTCACCACCATTACTAGATGCGCTGACTTTTGGTGCCCCCTCAACCTTACTCTCTAATTCACCCGGTGCTATGAGACGTATTATGCTCCAAAGAATTTGCCCCCTTATCCCTTTAAAAAGGCTTGTATTTCATTTGCTTGCGCGGTTTTATAAAATCAGACTAGACGCCATCCAAGGAGGAAAAGCTCGGTAGATCAGTCACGCAACCTTCAAGGAGAGTGAATTTGAGGTTTTTCTGCGAGGATGAATGTCATACGACACCATGAGGGGCGATCATCATCACGTACGCATGAAACTAATGTTTATCACACAGAACATGTACCAGCGGGAAAGCATCGTGGAGCATCCAACTCCTCAAGCCACGATTTCAGGTGACGAGAAAGAAGATTAAAAAAGCAGTACTGTTCGCATTCGAAACAGCAGAATCATTTCCATCGATGTTAGAAAGTTTTATTAATCAAAATACAGATATTTTTATTCATCAGCAACAGAAAAAGGAACATATTGTACAGAGAAGTGACAGTAACATGTATCAAATATTCGAAATGGTCTTCAGTCCAACAAATATAAGAGAAATATGGAAAATCAAAGTTGTCAAGAACACTTCGGACGATTGGAATATGAGAACCCCCGCTAAATCCCGTTGACCGTAACAGCGTAATCTAAGAATCAACACTGGACAAATATCAACAATTAGGCAAAGTACTACGCAGTAATTACAAATGATGATTACGACAGTGTTCCAGAAATCCAGACAAACCGATGGATTCAAATACTATTCCGTACTGATTAAATAAAGCTTATGGAATACAGATATGTCACCGTAACTGCATAGAAGAACTCGAGTAAAAATCACCGAGCTTGGAGACCCATGAAAAATTCGAGGAAACATGCATTTTTGAGCACGTCAGAACTGACGAGACTCTACGTTTTTCTCTGGATTTTTCGCGGTCCAAAAATAAGCAAAAAATTAAAATTCAGGAATTTCGTAGCCGGCCTGACTCCGCGTGTTTAGCAGTCCTCTGAGGCCCATCTCCTTCATAGTACTAACAAGAACACTTTCAAAGTTGTCTGAAACAGTAAAAAGTAGTAGCATTAAATAAATAGAACAAATTAATTAGCGCCAAGCAGACTTGGAAATACCATGGCGGAAAACTTTGAATACCTCTGAGCACTACATGAGTGATGGGATATAGAGTGGCGCTCAAAAGTATTCGGCCAAATGGTTGTTCTTTTGGGTTTTCCACTTGTAACATTTTTGCGACTGGCCCCATCCAAAAGAAATTTTAGTGTGTTGTACTTGGAGACACTAGTACATACTAAATATACTATTTTGACGCTCATCGGTGTAGGTTACGTGGTTAAATGCATTTTTTTTTGTTTTCGGAGTACCATCCCTATGCCGTCCCGCTGTTCCGCTGTCATCAAAAGTCGTGGTCTTTCTACAAAATTTTGATGTTCTCTGAGGCTTGCTCGTTTTGCTTTTGTAAAGAAAGCCGTTTTTCTTAACCAAGCCTTTTTCTTTACTTTCGGTGGTTTTGTAGTAAATTTTTGTAAAAAACCATGAAAAGAGTCAAGCCGCACTCAAGTAGAAGAAAATGTTGATAATAGGTTCAGGCGCCACATATTAAAATTTTGTCAAATTTGGTCAAGTAGAAAAAAAGTTATGACAAAAAAGTGTTTGGCCGAATACTTTTGAGCGCTACTGTATCTATGTGGTATACGTAGCCCAACGACATGAAACCTTTACTACCACTACAAAGTTCACGAGGGAGAATCCCTTCAAAAGTAAAACATTTTTTGTCCCACTTGCTCAGCAAGACTTTTACTAGATGGATGACTATCCCTTCAATAAAAGACAACAACACAGATTTGAATAGAGATGGCAAATTCCCATGATGGGCAGACACGTAACTGACCGCGATATAAAACGAATTGTGCAGGAAAAAAAAAGAGTTCTAGCATCTCTTTGTTAAAGTTGTATTTGCTTAATACGGGCTCCATGCAAAAATTTACACAAAATTAAGACTAATGATACAGCTCCTCAAAGTGGCGGACGTCGGGGAAGGGCGTCCGAGTGGACGCTCCGTCATCCGGTGGTCGGAGACGCGACCCTTAGTAAGCAACCACATAATGGACCGAGCACTACACATGATACTACATGCAAAACCCTTCCCAGTGAAAGCTGAAAGCTTCCATCGCAAGAAAAAAGTGGGAATAAACTTTGGCACCGTAAAACTATTATCACCCACAGAATGGCACAGCTAATGCCTCTCGAACTTTAGTCATACGGTGCCGTAACCCGTTTTTCACCAAATTCATTCAAAATGCAAGTACCGAGCATCCACTGATTCGTCATGAGAATGACACCATCGATAGTGAAAGAAAGCCACACTCGTGTTCACTTTACCGATTCGCATCTAACGGCAATTTTATTAAGATTATAACGAATTATTAAGTTGAAAGTTAGGAGGAAACGAGCATGTGGGCTTTTTGGAAAATAATGCCAAAGACGAGCCGTAGGGCGAACGCCAAGCCTGTTAGTGGTAATCTCGAAAAATCGGCGGTGATGTTAAAAAAAATAAGTTCCATGTATAACTACTCGTGTTGAGGAACCCCAGGCACCCCTACAGAAGAAAATTCTGCAAAAAGTTGGCTTTTCCTTCTAACAATTGCCATGGCCATCCAGTTCAACAGAACCACAATTACCGTTTTTCCAATACGCCTCCGAAAATACAAAATACCACTACTGATAAACCTCTAACAGGCAGCTTGCTCTCCTTTTCCAAAAACCATTTTAGACCTCAAGAAAATGACCAGCCCCCAGTAGCCATGCAACACATAGTAAGAACTGGGTAAAATCGACTGAATACGTTTAAGAGTCGCTGCGTCCGCGCTCGCACGAAGGATAAGTTTAGATGGATTGATAGAAACATTAGGAGCGTGGCGTAAACGCTCTCACACTATCACGAATACACGCTTCTGCCAGTAACAGGGAATGCAGAAAGCAGAGTTATGTGCTCACCAAACAGTTCCAAGTAGTTCTGATCCGGAGTGGCAGCGATAAAACGCCGGATACAGCTCCGAATGGAGTCCACCACAGCATCATTCGGCAGATCTTTGTTAGCAAGGCGACACTCTTTGCCAAATATCAGCAGCTACAGTTCGGAAATACTTTATTTATACTATATCAACAAAAGATCCATTCACTTACATCACTGAAGAACATCGAGCGAACAACTAGGTAACGTGCACGAGGCACGACAGCCCCAACCAGCCTTGTTTTGACGTAACTAGACAACCAGTCACTAAGTAGGCGCGCTTCGTTCATCTAAACGACAGCGTCTTCGCTATAATTTCTTGAGCCTGAGATTAATACTGTCAGAATTACGACAATGTTTAAAGAGTCACCATCGGCAAAGCTTCTAAAGCAGTATCACTCAAGAGAAATTTCACTCGCCACCCGTTCAGGACCCGACTGTCCACAGTGAAAAGAGGCGTTGTAGACACATCCCTTACGCACTCTTGTCGATGATGGTCAGGCACCAGGCCTCCTAGCGAGCGTGTAGTGCTCTCTGCCGAACCACAACGACAAAAACTACATCTTTCACAGTCACGGATCTCACTTATCCCAACTTTCGGGAAAAAAGGAAACGCCCCAAAAAGTGAGGGTGGGCTTGATTCTTTATCTCACCTGATTTAGCACGTCTTACGGGAACATACAAGGAATTCAATAAGCAAACGAAGAGAAATAAAGGGACCGAACCGCAAATTCCCTCAAGTCATGAGCCCTGTATCTATTGTTACTAGACTTACAAATAGCAGTTTCCAGCCTTCTCAAAGCTAATGAACGCTATGGCAAATAATCTCATGTATGTATGCTATGTATATTCCACTCCATAAAGGGCAATTTACGATACTGCTAGATGAGCAATCATTCCATGAGTTGCCTATAATATTGTGCAAACCAGATGACCCTTCTATCCTAGGGATTTCGGAAAAGTGGGAGTTTCTCTGAGCCAGCACTTTTCGCAAAATTTTAACATTGTGGGTACAAAGACGCTGGAGATTTTTGGTATCTCTTTTCATATCCTGTCAGCGTGTAATTCAAAAAAAAAATGTAATTCAAATAATAACAAATAATGTAATATAATAACCCAAATAACCACTGAATTGAAAGCCGAAAATGAAATGAAGAAAACAATGTCATAATAACTCAAATAACCAGTGAACCGAAAACCGAAAATGAAATGAAGAAAACAATGAACCAGAAACCCACAAAAGCCTTTTGGGCACCACCAGAAGGCAAAACTTCATTGAACAAATCAAACAAATTTTTGGTCGACTTTCTCAGCGGCATGGCAGTGATAAATAGCTGCAGCAATTTCGACAACACAAGAAGACATCTGAATAATCAAGCCCGGAGTGGATGTCATAAAGTAGAATGGATATAACATAACCATCTTCAAAAAATAATTAAATCACAAAAACACACGAAATCATGATAGTAACAGTAATGGAAAGATCAAACTGTTCGAAGTAAACCAAACCCTAGAATGTTTCTAGTCTAGCTCGACCAATGTCACCGCTACGGGTTCTGAGCATACTTCCGAGCTCTGTAATCTGTAATCCACCGCTCCAGGTGGAACGCGTGACGGGTACGATTCACTCTGTCAGTAGTGCAACCGCAACGATATCCCCCGAGACCGCCAGAGGTGAAAGGGATAGTGTCCGCTACTAGCCGCCATCCAGACGAATAAGTATAGGACTAACAGACCTCTATAGGAGGAGCCACTCACCATCAGACCGAAAACAAAACCATATACTGATCGATTTTCAATGTGTTGCTTTCGAGAGCTGATTTTTGCAAAAACCCGCGACGCGAAAGTTCTCACAAGTGTGCTGAGTTGTCGGTAAAATCCTTAGTCTTGAACGGGACTCAAACCCGCATTCCATGTTTTTCGGGCAAAGGCCTATCTTTTATATTGCTTATCACTCATTCTTAGACATATATACTGTTTGATTGACATAATATAATATCATCCCACTCATTCACTACTACCAACTCAATTACCTCGCGTATTCTCTCCAGAAATCGAATGACTCCGGTTTGGATAAACGTTCTACTTCAATGGTGCGATGAGCATCAGTAAGTAAATTCATCACATCCACGTACAGTTGTTTGTTCTGTAAAATTTGGAAAAAGTTGGAAAAATATGATGGAAAAAATTTGGAAGCTATGGCTTCCGGAAACAAGATTAATTTGCTACTATTTAATTGTAACTTACAGGAATCCTTTGATTCGAAACAATTTTGAATATCGTTTTTTGCTCTTTAATGAGACGTATTCTGTACGTGCTCATACCACTCTTCATCTCGTCGATTGTTATACTCTTGGCGGCAGAAGCTCGCTGCTATAAAATGTAATTGTCTTGTCACTCATGCAAATATCGTTTCTGATAGGATATGAGCCGCATTAGTACAGTGAAAAACAGGCCGGAGCTATATTTCAAGCCATGGGAATGAAAAAATGGAATGCCGACATCATCCTACGGTCAGCTGAATAATTTTATGATACTCTGGCTCCAGGTAAGTACAATGCGCAAAGCGATTCAGTGAAATAGCGTCAAATCCATGAAAATGCAGACGAAGGAGCTCATTGCGATATCGCACAGATGAGCGAAGCACAGGATCTCTACAACAACCACAACGATGTACAAGATCACTCCGAATCTACGTTGACCAAGGCGTACAACTTAGGGGAAACATATAAGCATAGAGGCTTGTAGGCCACGCCTAAAGTAGAATCAAAGGAATCGTGCGAGGAAAAGTGAGTTCCTCTGTCACCCATATAATTATGCTGTAGTTGCAATGAGGACCACATGCAAAGTATTAGGTTGGTGAGAAAGTCCTGGGACACTGAAACTTTTCTTTCAATTTTCAAAAACTTTATTCCAACGCCATTTCAAATCACAAAGTAATCACCTTCTGCATCGATAACACTTTGCCGTTTTTTGGGCAGATCACGAATACCTTTCCTCCAGGAGAAAGCTTGTTGTGAGTCGAAGAAGCGGGTCACCTCCGATTCAAGCTGAGCTTGATAATTGAATTCCTTATCTCTGAGATTTCGTTTGAGAGCCCTTAATAGGAGATAATCGGAAGGGGCAAGGTCGGGCGAATACGTTGGGTGAGGCACTATTTCCCATCCAAGCTCCTCCAACTTCTCCAGAGACATTCTTGCAACATGAGGGCGTGCGTTGTCTTGAAGAAAGTAAACTTTGTTCCGTCCTGACCGCTTTTGTTGCATTGCCTCGCTCAACTTCTTCAACTGATGAGAGTAGATGTTTGCGGTTACTGTGATACTGCTTACGAGAATTTCATGGTAGAGCATTCCTTGTGAGTCCCACCAACAGCACAGCATCACCTTTTTTGATGGGTGTCTGTCTTCGACTGAGTCGGAGCCGCTTCTCCTTGGGGAAGCCACTGAGCTTTCCTGCTATGATTCGCGTAGAAGACCCAGGATTCATCCCCTGTAACGACCCTTCCCAGAAAGTCCTTGATTCAGAATCGAATGAGGAGAGACTGAGCGATGCTCAACCTCGATAACCGGTCTGAATCGCTCAGTTCGTGAGCATATAGACCTCGGCAAAATTGATCCTTAGTTCAGTGATATCTACGATCGTGTGGCTATTGATCTATAACGTCGATCGGCCCACGGATCCTTTTTTCGAATTTTAACTTCTTTTTGAAATTGGTGTCCCAGGACTTTTTCACCAACCTAATATTACGCGAAAAAATGAGAATACTGCTAAGATACAGCTCTTCATGAAGGTGGTCGAGGACGCGAGCCTCAGAGTAGGTGCTTGCCCCGTCGTCCGTCGCGGTCGGAGACAAAGAGTGGAAGTTTACAAACGCCTGTTCTCACTATGCGTCTCCGACCGCGGCAGGCCGACGGGGCGGGCATCTCCTCTGAAGCTCCGCCCTTCAGCCGCAACTTCGAGGAGCTGTATTTTAGCCGGATTTCCTCTTTTCGCGTGAAATTTTGCGTGCGGTCTTCATTAGGCAAATACAAAAAAGTATGTGGGTGACAGAGGAACTCATTTTTCCGTTCACGATTCCTTTGATGGAATATTCTACTATCTATATTCTAAAATCCTCGCGCTTCAAACATACAAATCATCTGAAAAATGGTAGCACCGGCTCTGGCAGAACAAACCAGTCCAACAGCAACTCGTTCTACCATTCACTTTCAGATTTCTGAAGCAAATCTTCATGCGTCCTACCAGTGACTAGGTACCTCTCCAGTTGCACGAGAGCGTTCACGTTACTAACATTTAGCCGATAATATTTGCTTACCGAACTTATTATTGATGAAAAAAAAGTTTAAAATATTTCGCATGTCCGGTATTCATTTTTCAGAACCATAATACATTTCATAGAAACTACTCGTAGACTCCTTCAAAAATGCATTCAAGAAAATAGATACTCACATAGTAACGCTCCAAATTATATTTCTTGATCAATTTCGCGTATCGCTGGACCCGCATTATAGGCTGATTACAAGAAGGTCGAGGACAAAGTAGCACTGTTGACTCATTTTGCGCTAACTTCGCATGCTTGTCGAGGACCTGAAAATATCAAGCTCCCATTATGCTGCCAATTCTGGAGCTACGGTGGCACTGCAATCAGCAGAATCAGGCATAGTCAGTCTAAAATATCCAGAAAAGAGAAAGACTTGTCTTCAGAGCACTCACCTCAACCGGAAACGCGTGACAACATCCTTGAATTTCTATGAGCCTTGGTAGCTTTGTTAGCGTTGCATTTGCACCCAGATACTCCTCTATCAAACTTATGTAGGTTCTTTTGTTACAAGTACCACAGAGACCTAAATACCAAAAACAAATAGTGTGGAAATAATGCAGTCTTCACAGATGAGAATTGCACCGAAGCATATAAATACATCCATACCAGACTAGATGGGAAACGGGAGGACTGGACAACTGGAATAGGAGTAGGAAGTAGGATAAAAACAAGGGCCGAAACACGCTGATAGACTACAAAATGAAACACAATAAAGCACCGACTCACGAGGGCAAACTTCTCCACACATCCCAAGGCAACCATGCCCACATGAAAGCCGCATGGTGCATGGTTGTTCGCACGGTCGTATACTGCACACCTCGTAGCACCTAGTAAAAATGCGAGCGTAAAGAAACCGATTTTAAGCCAGTAAAATATTCACACCACAGCCACTTCCTTGTCTTCAGAGGCAAGTATTAATTAATGTAATGGTAATGAATAAAAGTAGTAGTAAAATAAAATAAATAAATGAAATAAATAATTAATAAATAAATAAATAATAAATGAATAAGTAATATAATATAATGAAAAATAAATACATGAAATAAAAGTAGTAATAAATTAATGTAATGGCGATGATATGGATAATGAAGGTAATGAGAACTCTTCATCTAATCAGCAAAATAAAAGAAACCACGGGTCTGGGATAGTGTCCGACGAAATCCCAGGTGAGAAGAGCGCCTTAGAGCTTTGAAAAAGACATCCTTTTCAATGGCTCCCGCCGTTTTCATTTCTGACCGCCCGCTTTTCACCCCAGCCCGCCCTTTTGAGAATCAAAGGCGGAAGAGTCTCAACTCTCGAGTTTTTGACCGTTTCCTTCCGTTTTTTCACATTCATACTACTGGCCACCACGCTTTCATATCCAGTAATACTTTCGCATTCGGCCCGAATTATCCCTATCACTGTCTTAAAAGCACTAAATACAAAAAAAGCCCACTTTTTACTACAGCTGCGATGCTGACAGTTGTTATCACAGAGTTTTGGACAAAGTGCACATATCTGCGAGCAGTTCCGACCGTATTTCACCACCTGAAACACACAGTACCCACATCAATTTTTGAAGGATGTAATTATTGTGCTACCATAAAACACCATGAAGAAAATACCGCACAACGAAATGCAGACCTGGTGACGGCCAGTAGAACCACAATCCTGATGCTTACACGTTGTGAGACAAGAAGAAGTACAAGGCTCACATAACTCACCACATCTGAACAACAAAACTCTAAGCAAGCTTAGATGCCTGCTTGAGACGCTTACTCCTTTATAATGCAAATGACTATCGAAATAATGTACACTGAGCACGAAAACTGAACCTTTTTGAGCATTGATGGCCACAAGGCAACGACTTGGAGCAAACCGCCTCACATCTGCACTCTCCCGCTAGAATTGATCAAATTAATTGCAATTTTCTATCGAAAATATAAAAGAAAAAGATGGATGCACCAAGTGAAATGAATAAAAAATGAAAAAAATAGAAAAAAAGAAAAAGTCCAAAAAAGTAGTACGAGTGGGAATGTATGTATGGACTGCTGTCCTTGAAAGGACACGATGACTTACCGTCAAAGCATTCACCACATTTGCGCATGCACTTGTGCCCACATTGAAGTTGTTTGTCACATAATGCAGGACAGTAGCTTGGGTTCGTTCCAGCGTGACATGGTACCATCACGGAATGACCACAAAGCTCCAGATCTCGTAGAACTTTCACCTTCAATCATTCAGTTTTATGGGTGACGGAATAAATCCATTGAATAATACACGAAATTCATTATACAATTTGATGCAGAGATTGTTCCGGTAAAGCATTAAATTTCACAAGCATCACTTTTACAAACTTCAAAATGAAAATAGTACATCACAGTTTTGAGGCAAAAAGCAAATAAAAACGACAAGAAGAAAAGTTAAATCGAATATGCAACATAAACATTCTCATCACTGCTATACCGTTGGTTCTTGAAAATGAACATCAATGAGAAGAACTAACTTCACACTGCCTCGATGTCTCATCCACATGACATGGAACGTTGATAGTGTGTCCACAGTCCAAATGACGCCGTGTTGGCTGAATGAATTCTTATTTGAAAGAGTCACTAAAAGGACACCATTCGCCTTTCCTTCAAGTCGATCACCTTCGAAGTAATACCCGCCACCCAGTCAAATTGATTGTACTCAAAATGCGTGGCACACCTTGTTACACAGGACAGTGCACGGCTGTCCACACCGTTCCTGGCAGTCATGACCACAAGACAAGGTTTTCGGGCAGCGCTTCGGACAGTCGGTAGAAACATTCGCCTCACTGCAGACCACCGTCCATGAATGATTGCAGAAGTCGTTGGAAAGCGTTACAGGCTTAATTTCAGAGAATAGAAACAATCGAAACATGAAAAAAGCGTTTGGATGGAGACAGACTCACTTCTAAACAAACCATGTCGCAAGGTTTCCCACAAGTTGAAGGGCACTGATGTCCACAATTGAGAATTTTCTCACACCTTGAATACCACAGAACTCTTCCTTCCATAAATATTGAAATAGGATGAAATGGAATGGAAATCAGAATAGGGTGGTTTGAGTCATATCAGAGTTGCAGTCAGCAGCTTTCAGAGTGGCTCTACTACTTACCGCTTGTGACAAACAGCCTTATCCGACATATGGCACAGCACATTTGTAGAATGGCCGCATTTGAGAAGAATTTGCACAGGATGAGCGCAGTCTCCACAAGGCTGTAAAAAATACCATGAGAATCCACGAAACTGTGTAGATATCACGCCAGTTCCCGCGCAATTATTAGGTTTTTCGTATTATGTGGAATGAGGGGTCGAATTGATGAAAGCGTTAGCGGGGGGCGGAGAAGGGTCACGTCCCTCAACGGCATTTTACCAGTGACAATCCAGCTCGATCCTTCCAGCCGAAGAACGCGGTTTATGCCTTTGATTTGCCATTTCTAGAGATAATCAGTCACAGCTCTTGATAGGAAAAGTGTTCAGAGTAGCTTCGCAAAAAAGACGGATGCATATGTCACAACCCTAGATAGAAAAGAAAAAGAAAAACGACTGAACAAGATTCTAAACTATGTTACCTGTTCGTGGACCTGTAATTGAAGAGGAGTAGAAGCCCTATCGAGCAGTGGAGCTATCTCATGCAATCATGGTCATTCAAATCACACACTACATCCAAACCTTCCCAAGCCACCCATTTGAGCTCTCCCTCCCTCCGATAATGCTCGATTGATATTCATCTTTTGAGAGTGAAAAGCACCGAACTGCACCCATCGTAGCCATCAACGGTTTTGGATGTAGGACAAGATAGTCGAGTTGGGTCATCGCGACACGCGAAGTAATAGATCACCGCAAGCGGTAAACACTTTTTGCTCCTTCCACCGTGAATTGTCCACTAGTACGGAGCGTAGCTCAGCAATAGTGCAGACGTAAATAAATCACCGCTTGAACCCAGAATGACGGCATGTGTCCAAGAGCGGATTCCCTCGCCATGCACTTCTCTATTTAGAACGATTACTCAATCTCAAAACGTTTCCCATCCAGGTGGTCTTGCACAGATACCCTCTGGATGTGCAACGTTTTGAGTGTTTCTGTACCTCGTAGCATAGCCGCTGACATGGATGTCGGTAGCGTTCATCCTTGCATCGACGAGAGCATGGTTGGGTACAATCCCAGCTGTCGTGATCATCGGTGACATGACACCTACAAGTTAACCTGGCTCCCATTGTAGTATTACAGCGAAAACTGTATTATATGAAATGACAGATATCTATACAAGACATATGTACACACATGTGTAAATATGTACGTATACATGTCCAGACCATAATGATGGAAAAAAACATGAAATAAAAACAAAAGAGTGACGGCAGCCGAGGTATATTTGATGACACCTACCTACGAGGACATTTGTGACCACACGGCATTTCAGCATCACAGATCATCATACAACCACCCTCTGGAGATTTTGTGGCGAATTCCACTGGATGTTCAATGACCTACAAAAAGAAAACTGACAAACGTTCGTAGGCTGTGATTCATTTTCAAAAATACAAGATTGAAACCATTACCTGAACATTTCCATGACGTTGACAACGAATCGGGAACAACGAATCGGCAAATCCTTTGTTGTACATGTCATGGGCCAGCTTGCGCCAGAAGGATGAGCAATCTGACATATAGGCGAGGTTTCCAACAACGTACATGCCATGAAGCGCTCGAGTTAAAGCTACAGTAATACGATTTTTCACCTGAATTTGTGAACAATGTACTTCCGAACTACGTCAATGCCTGACAGGCCTGTATCATAGCTCTAAACTGCTACGTGAAAACAACTTCTATAACATACCGCTAAGAATCCGATACCATCCAACAATGACCGCACCAACGATACAATTACAATGCGATTTTCCTTGAAAAAATACGTAAATTACAGGGTGGGGCAAAATAACGTAAACTAAATTGATGCCACCCAAAAACTTTATTTCAGCATGAACAAAAAAGTAATCACTATCGATTTATTCCCCAGAAAAACTGAACAAAACCACTTCTTTTTTTCAAAACAAGGCTCGACACTTCGACACAGGCTCGAAGACGCTCCGGAAACGCGTTGACCGTGGCATGGAGATAGTCTTCGTCCCACTTATTCCATGCTTCTCCAGTGCTGCCTCCAGAGAATTGAGATCGATGGGGTTTGAGCATGCTTTAGACTCGAGGACGCTCCATACAGAGAAATCGAGTGGGTTGAGGTCCGGTGAACTGGGATGCCGTTCATCAAAAGCGATGGAATCTGGGAAATTTTCGGTGCACCGCACCTGGACAATCTTGGCCACGTGAACAGAAGAACTGTCTTGTTGATAGCACCATTTCTTATATCCGAAGTGCCTCTAGGCGTACAGTAGGACTTCGATCTTCAAAATGCCCAAATAGTTGTTCCCGTTGACCTTAACTCCCTGTGGAACGAAGACCAGCGGTGAGCGAAGACCACGCAGATGATCGCGCATCTTCTTGATTTTCTCCTTGATCGTGATATAAGTCGGTCTCCCACGTCCTGGTCGGTCGGAAAGGTTTCCTAGTTCTGTAAACATTGCGATTGTTTTCGACATAAGATTTCCTGGTACCTTCAGACGGCGGGAGATGTCAATCGCTCGGAATCCTTGAAGGTGCAGGTCGATGATGAAAGTTCGGTGAGGGGATGGCCATGTCATTTCAGATCAAATATGAAATTTCTTGTGCTGTTTAGTAGAGAAGGTTGCGCTGAATCGAATAAAAACAAGCAAGAGCTTTTCAAATGCGAAAAGTGCCTCCGGGGTCACATTTCCCGCGGCCGCGCCTAGTTTCCGTAATTTTGCCCCACCCTGTATGTAAAGAGGAGAGAGCGAAAATTGCACCTTTCACGCCAAGAAAACAAAGGAGATCTCATATTAAGCAATAGTACAATGCATAAAAATGAATCAAACTACCAGTACTCTCCCCAACAGATCTAAATCGACTGAAAGACGAGGTGCTCAAACCGCTAGGGCATCATGCTTATCTCAGGACCGTGGTGTATAGGTACCACACATTTGAGCACGCCCATGACCCACTCAAAGAATTACAGCGGTCAGCAATTGTTCAATACATCATCTTCCAGACCGAGTGATCGCGTACTTAAAAACACCGCTAAGGTAGGTTTAGATTTTAGTGGGGGTTGTGAGTCGACGTGCTCAATGGTGCAATAGCACAGAAAGAACGGAATGAAATACTGAAACATTGATATGTGAGAAGCCCTGATATAGTTCGCACGATGGCGAATTTGCTTTCTACTCTGCATTCAAGTGCTGAAGGGGTGATGCAGGAGCGAGGGGGCTAAGCCAGCCAGTTGTGAACATTGCCACGCCCCCACAGCAACCCGGTTTGCTGCAACGGCAAGACTGAATTGTAGCACACTGGGACTGCCACTAATACTCCAGCGCGCTATTTCAATACGAGTTTCACAAACACAATCTTTCAAGAACCGTGATGTTCATGAACAGAGAACATGTCTTCCCAGTCCCGTCTTTTCATTACGACGCCACCAATCAATTTTGAAAAAGGTGTTAGCACCCAAGTCGCGCAAAAGTGCTATGACGCCTCTAGGGGCAGTTCGCCATTTGAATTAAAAGTCGCCGAAGATGAGCAACCTCCAAATGGAGCTATGATTGGCATACTACGGTCGGGGCATTTAACGCCTGAAGTTCAAACTGAATTTTATGATGTCAGGGTTTCGAAAGGAACTAATGAGAACGATATGGATGCACCTTTCCCTGAAAACCGTCAACAGTTTCAACGGCTACGGATGGCTTATCATTTGCTGTTCGGCCAAAGTTTGTGACAATAGCTTCTTGCATTGCGGATTGCTGTGCCGAATATGTTGTTATGATGGTTATCTGAAATAACAATAAGAACTGAACGAAAAGGTAAATTCGTACAAGGATTAACTTTTTGATTCGAAAGGAGATACACCCACCTCTTCCAAATTTATTCCCTGCTTCTGCAAATATCCAACTAAGGCTACAACCATATTCACCTGAAGAAAAGCTGCAGGATCAAAAAAGTTTTGGAAAGTTGAAGATCAGGTGAGATGTCACCTCGTGAGCGTTGCTTTTCGATAATGCATCAATGGAAGTTGTTTCTGGTTCGTCATGCATCCAGAAAAAGCATTTCTTATCCATGCCCGGCACATCTGGATATTTCAACACAGAAGCATGGTCAGCCACACTTAACAGTCACAATGAAATAGAGTTATGCAGCTAATTAATGCAACAACTAGTGGTCGATATTCCTGTGGTACTACTGAGATTTGAGTATCACATAAATGGCAACGCAAAATCGAATCAGAGGCCATACAGCTCAGATAGTCAAAACTATATCAATCGCCCAGTTCCAGTTTGGTGGTCACTTCACCTCCAGTATATTCTGCATACCCAAGAAAAGACGCTGTGGTGCAGAGGTAACCGATGCATCATCACGATGTCGCAAATGGGGCAGACACGCCGTTTTCTGATGCTGGTAGCAAGGAGCATGTAGTGCACGAGTAACGGCGCGGCGCATCCATCTTAGAAAGCGATCCCTTTAGTGATTTCGCGACGATGCATCGGTTCCTCCTTTACTACAATAAGAAAGAGAAACGTACCGCAACACTGAAAGGTGGACACTGCGCATACTCACAAAACATAGCTGCAATAAATTCTAGCAGTGAACTCACTCAGGATAGAAATATGGCCGGATGATGTTGCTTGTGATGTCTGAATTCATCCGATGCTGCACTTGAAGCGTACTGTAGGGATGTCCATTCATCACCAATCGTTCGAACATCGAAACTTCCAGATTGTACTCACGAGCCAGTTCATACACAGCTGAATATTCGGTGCACAATGACGTATAACAATGCGATAACAACATAGTATATAGCTTCAAGTAGCAGGAAAATATCCCGAAGCACCAGACGACCATGGTGTGGCTTCTTCGTTCCTCCCCATATTAGCACATTCACTCGAATGAAAGCATGAAATACAGTGCATTCGACGCTGATGAACCCCTCTTGGGATGCGTCATGAATTCTACTTTTGTTAAGAATTGGCTCCGAATGCCTAGGCAGTGATCAAGGAAGCTGGTCGCTGTTTTCATAATCCCGGAGAGTCTGGTACCAATCCATCGACCATGGAACATTGAAAGGCTCGGTTGGTCTAGGCAGGCATTGAATCGAGACCTGTTACTCGTAGGCGGGCGGTGCCACTTATCACTCCCATCTCCGCCTCAAAAGTGGCACTAGCAGCATAGGGCACCACGTATAATGCGGGGATCATATTTCGGACCCATGCTCGACCGGGTCAGTCAAGACTTTTCGCGTTTAAATCCTACATCCCTAACACGGCTAGGCCAGCAAGTCATAGTCAAAGAAAAAATACTGAATGAAGTACAGATAGCCAACAAGCTCACCAGTAGAAGGTCTCAACTGTTGATGATCACCTATAAGCACCACGTGTTCGGTCGTTGGCAAGAAGGATGCCAAAGTATGTGCTTCAGGAGTCTAAAATTATTAAAGTAAGAAATCTTTGCTTCCTCGACCCAGCTGTAAAATCAGCCGCAACAGCACCGCAGCAGTGCGGTTCCATTTGGTGTCCCAACAGTGATAACTGCTTTGCACACCAAATGCTTCACTTCCTACGCGTTGCGTTACTCCTTGCAATCTGTCAAATATCTCGAGTTGGATGAGAATAATGCAAAGAAAAAGTGCACTATCAAGAGGTTGGCGTCATCGCGACTACGGCTGCGGCATGGGTAAAACAGTATTTCATTAAAGTTAAAAACGCCCTGAAAATGCTTCTATCTTTATTGACTCTACTCATCTGTTTACATACCCAGGCAGCCTCTTCGACGAATACGATGGGACAACGCAATCGTTTTAGCAAATCTCGTTCCTTTGCAGCACCGGTCGTTGTCGAAAAAATTACCTCAAAAATGCAACTCAAAATATAGACATGGAAATGTAGGCAAGGTTACATGCATCTTTGTGACGCAGGCGTTGCAAAGTAAATGATGAATGAATCGCTTATTTAATTTCACCAAACATTTCAGAACAAAATGGTGGATGTAGTAAGTAACTGTCAAGAAAGCATGAAGAGTCATCAATCCTACTACAAAATGGAAGGTTGAAAAGAAAAGAAAGAGGGTGAAAACTAAAAAAATTAGCTGCACTAACATTCTGTGAGGCGAAAACTCTAAGCTGAGGTTCAAAACGCAGCAGCCGCCCGATTGCGTTGCAAAGTGTGAGCGTAACCAGAAAAAATACCGAAATTTTAACAACTGAAGACGTACTAGGCAATGTCGCAGCACTTCCGCATGCATTTTATTTCGTAAAGCAATCTTTCTTTCACATTGCGCACGATATTCGTCCATTAGACGAGGCAGCTGCGTGCGCACACGATCTTTCTGAAACGTATTATGGTAATGCATTTCAAATTGGAGTTGAAAAACAAAAAGATGCAACCAAGGCACCTCCGAAATGTGGTAGTCTCTAACCCTCAAAAGAATTGCGCACGGAGAAATGAGTTTCTCTGTTACCCACACATTCATGTGTATTTGCTCAATAAGGGCCACATGCAAGTTTCACGCGGAAAAGTGGGAATCAGGCTAAGATACAGCTTCTCAAACTGACGGCGCCTCATTGTCAGAGTAAATGCCTTCGCCGTCGTCCGCCGCGATCAGAGACGGAGAGTGGAACTGTTTATGTAGCTTTCTGCTTTCACTGTGCCTCTCCGACCACGGCGGACGAAGGGGCGATCATTTATCTTGCGGACCCCGGCCCCTCGGCCGCCAATAAATGTATGAGTAACAGAGAAGCTCATTTTCTGTACACGATTCCTTCGAGCAAATGAATGTGACATGCTTAAAAGTTCAGAAAATAGTATAGGTATGTATAGCAATACTGCCCGAACGTAATTTTTATGAAGAATTACGATGCTTCACTATCTTGAGTGTACGGCATACATAAGATTCCACTAGATGAGCTAGTTTCTAGTGGTTGCCATTGCCTTCCTCGAAGACCTTTTATATGATTCTACTAAATTACAACTGTGATTCTACTAAATTACGTGAGGAGTAAGGAAAGGGTGAGAATTGACAGAACAGGCTTTCTGAGAACAAACATTCCACTTCAGAAGACGCGATGCGTGACGAAACTCGCTTTGAAAAAGCTTGGCTCGTGACTTATCATAGGAGTCGTGCAACCGGTCATCCGCAGAGGGAGTTGTCGGCGAGGACAGGGCAACGTTCGCGGTCGGCTGGTTTTACCCCTCGCTCGCCTGCAGTCTATCCCACCCGTAGTAACGCAAAGGGGAGTGAAAGAAAGGAATGCTAATAGGGGTTCTTGGGTTCATATTTCTGGGGAATTTCGTGGTTTTATTTTGTTCTTTCTCAATTGTTACACTGCTGAGCATTCCTACTTACATATTACCCAAACTGCCAAATTTACTTCACCCGTTACCTTTGAGGGCACGGAAAAAACCTTCGCCTCTTGTACTAACCCAGGTGGAAGAATGATTCCTTCATACTTGCACATATAAAACATGTTTTCCAAGTTTCTACACTGATTATAAAAAGTACAGACCAGCTGCTCCATCCACAACATAAACAGTTCCCATCTTCGCTGGTTTGTTAGAGAAAACACGGACTTCACGTCGCTAGCTTCCTCCGCGGACATTGGGTTCACCTCAAACATCAGATCATTAAATTTCATAAATCCGTTTTCATTTTCCTTATTTACAGCTTCTCCCAAATGAGATTCCTAAAAACCATAAAAGAACAGTACCCGAACGATCAATTCTTGAACTTCAGAGCATTCTTGTACTAAGATTTTATCCACTGGCACCTAAAAAATGTGATCACCTATGTTCCCTACAGAATTTCCAATCAATGAAGCGAAGAATAGTGACATAGAATAACTCTTAAGACTCTCCTCCTTTCGATGTTACTTACGCTATCTTTGTTCCACGCTCCTTGTGAAAAGCTTTTGTGCTTCTTTTTCAGAAGAACGACATCTTTTTCGGCAGAGCTATTCAATGAAATATTCCATTTCTGTTCTGTAAGGTACATCTCGTCATACGTCTCTTCGCTATCGACGGCTTGTTGCTGAAATATGAATATCCTATGGAACACCTCATCCCGACATCGCTGGTGCTAACAAGGGAAGTCTTTCAGGTCATGACGCGCTTTCGAAAAACGGTTTTTTCCATCATATGGGGGTATCTACATGAAACATGTATGTGACCTCCATTTTTGCTGCGCGGCCCTACAAATGCCAAAAAAGGAGTAAAGAAAATTTTTTTCAAAAAGGCGATTTTAACCCACTCACAGTGGCGCATCCTCCTTGTAACTTTGATCATGTGCAGATCCGAAGGTGTTCTTCTATTTCACATCCAAAACAAAGTCAAATACGGGGAAAAAAAGAAGATATCATTTCCACTATGTGCTAAAAGTGCGTAGCAGTCTCATAACGGCTCCCCGCAGTACGGCTTTTGCGGTGACCGGATGGCCTACTGGGTACGACGATGGACTCCCTAACGGATGAAGTGCTGGGTTGGTGGTTCATCGCCCGGCTCTGACGAAGTCTTGCATTTTTTTGCATTCACGTTTTCGTCTTCGAATATGTCTGTTTATGCCAAATGACTACGATTTTCGTTGACAGCATGCCAAAATGACTCTACTTACGAATTGTCAATGAATTTGGTGATGTGACCTTTTTGGAGGCGAAAGGGCCCGTAACGCTCGAAATTTGCGATTTCGCACAAAACGAGTGCCATATTCGTGTTTAGGGGGTCAAACTACCATTGGGGACACATTTCTAGCCAATTCCAAACTTGGACCCTATTTTCGAGAAAGATGTTTGGTCATGGGTACATGGTGTCCTTTCTACTTGTAGAAGTGAGTAACTCACAAAATTGATGTAAATCAGTGGAATATGCACAACATGGATGTTTATCGCTATAATTTCAGCTATCAAGCACCAAGCAAGAGGAATAGTCAGAATTTCATGACAAGTGATACCATCGTCTACTTCGTTGAACGTGCAGTCGACGGTATGCCAATGCCCAGCTCAAATTTTCGAATTCGGGTCAAAATCTGTATTGGGCTGAAAACTTACCCTTAGGGGTAGTTTGACCTCCTGAACACGAATATCATATCCGTTTCGCGCAAAAACGCCTCGTTCGTGCGCTATGAGCGCCACAAGGCTAAAAATTGGACTGTCAAACTTGCTGAAAACTGGCGATAGAGGGCAGTTCGGAGTTCTAAATGTGATAACTGCATTTAATCTTCATATTCGAATGTTTACGAGCCCAAAAACTGAAAATCTAAATTTTGCAAAAATTTGTCCTCAGTGGGGATCAATCCCGTTTTTGGCATTTGTAGGGCCGCGCAGCAAAAACATCAGTTTTATGGTTCTTGTACGTACCCCCATACATGCAAAAAACAGCTTTCAAAAAACTCGTCATGGGTTGAAAGACCTTCCTCGTAAGGTTGACGGTGCGCTGCGCTGCGCGAGAGTGAATGCGGCGACCGCTGCAGAGCCTTTCTCCTAATCACGTGGGTGCTGAATCAACTGTTGATCTGAGAAGATGCCAGCCACCTGCAAAAATGATCGGCCTCTGGAAGGAACATGACACCCAAAGAATGCCACTCCTCACAGTGCCTTGCAGGGATTGATTGCAATCTTCAATAAAAATTACATCATTGTGAAGTTTTTGCATTGTACACCTCCGATGATCGAACAGAGGTGTAGGCCAGGACACTCAAATCGGGTCACCGCGTGCGACTGCTTTCTTGCCACCTAACTGGAATGCCTTGTGCCACACCTATCGAACACTACATCGCTAGCGACGATATTGTAGCAACGTAAACTTACATTCACAACATTCAGTAGACTGTCAAGAGTTTCACATCCTTCCATCTCATAATCCTCAAACGAAGAAATAAGTAATTCAACAATTCGACAATAACCATAGTAAACTAAAGCCATTGAGTAATCTTCAGAAGTAAACTATTAGGAGTACCACGAACATAAAGGTGACTACAGAGCCAAACACACCGAAGCACCACTTTCTTCTTCGTCTTCATCCATTTCTTCAACATCATCTTCAGGCAGACTCTCGGCAAAATTCTCCCTCGTGTACACCTTCCCCAAAAGCCAACATGCCAATGTCTCCTCATTCTAAAATCTACGATTATTTTATCTCAGATCTGTTCAATAATCGATTAGGAACTGAGATCATGTAGAAGAAATTCAACACCAACGTCAAGCTTTCTGCCGGAAGAATCGCAGTGCGTTGCACGCCACGCCTGGAATTCACTTCGGAACGTCTCGGGAATGATTCCATTCTTGGTCAGTACGTGATAGCTGGGGAGATCCCTTAAGACTAGAAGGCAACTTCCTCAAAAAACATCAACAAATTCGAAAATCAGAATAAGAATCGCATCAGCCAACCCATGTAAATGAATTTCAGTAAAATTAAACCTTTTGAATATATAGAGAATGAGGCCAGCCTCTGCAACTTGCTGACGAGTTTCCCTGAATTTCTTCATGGCTTGGTTTAACTCTTCCTTGGACTTCTCAGTATTGAACTGCGGGAAAGCTGACACGACATCTTCCCGCAGATAGCCTGATCTGAAACACACATGATCGTCTTTCCGAAAAGCCAATGTTAAATAAGCTAGACGGGTGAAAAATCTTTTGAAAATGGTCATAGAGAAGAAGAAATTGGAATATTCCTCTCGAAACTGGAACGGTACGCACTATTGGGAGCTTTTTTGCACAAACTCCCCTCCCTTCAATTGACATCAGTGTTCGTCATGGCGCTCTCGTCAACTCCAGCAGAAAGGAAACAGAAAAGTCCAAAACTACGTTCCAGCTAAACCAAAACGACGACAGCAGCATCCCTCATTTATGTACCACTCACTTAATCGCGTCAAATGAAAAATAGCTTCGAAAATTTTTTGTTGATTCTATCTTCTGCACCAAAGGATAGACATTAATTTTTGCCATACTATTTATATTAGGTTGATTCATAATAAATCGGACAAATGGTAGTGATGATTTCTAGAGATCATAACTCAGTAACGAATTAACGAAAATGGACGCGCGAGGTACCGTTGGAATGAGTATGAAAAGTTCTTCAAAGTACCGCAAAATAATCACTCCAAAGTAAATTCATTCCGCCACAATGCCGCACGATTTCAAGCGGTCCAGAGACCACATCCGCAACGTCATACTATTTATATCGCTATCTGGCCAGGAACCCGCGGATATCGGCAGACGTCTGATAGAAGTTCACAAGGAGCATGCCCCCGACAGAAGTACACTGTAGTTGTAGCATTCGAAGTTTGCGTCAGGCGACTATTCCATCGAAGACGAAAACCGCGGTTGGTGGAGCGTACACGGCGTAGAGTACTGGGAGCTGCTCGATGAAGGTACCACAGTATCCGCCGACGTCTACGTTCGTCAACTACGAGAATTGAAGGCCAATGTCCAAAGTTCGCTACGGCGGCGGTCACATGTCTACTTCCAGCACGACAACGTGTCTACTTCCACAGACCGCACTTCGCAAGATCGACCAAGGCCGAGCTGCTGTCGTACAGTTGGACCGTACTTCTATACCCACCGTACTCCCCAGACCTGGCCCCTTCAGATTTCCACCTTTTCTCCCACAGCCAACGCCACCTGGACGGCCAAGACTTCAAAACTCGCGACGAGGTCAAGGCGGCACTCGGCAACTTCTTCGAGCTCCAGCTTCCGGCCTTCTGGAGCAAGGGCATCCATGATCTGCCTATACCGTGGCAGAAGGTCATCGATAAAGATGGAGTATATTTCAAGTGAATCCCTGTTGTCGTAAAAAAGTTGTACGACAATGATTAAAATTGGTCAATTTATCCGATTTATTATGAATCAACCTAATACTTACTTCTATCGATGTACCGAAGCATATTTAATACTTGGAAAATTAAAAAAAAAGAATTTCCACATTTAAAGAAAATGAAACAAGATACAGATTCGTAAGACTTTGACTTCCGTAGCTTCCACAAGTTGCTGGAGAACTGTTATCAATAAAGCTGCCTTCTTGCACCAGAATTGCATCATCCACACGAAGTCTCCCTTCCGTTCATATGTTTCCCAAGCAAGAATTCATGAATATATTGTTCAGATCAGCCAATCCCTGGTTGATAGCAGATATTATAATACTACCAGCTGGCTAGCGCACACTACTGTGCGCGTAATACCTTGGGCGTCAGTGAGTCGATCAGATTCGCTCTCTCTATGACTTAGCACCCAGTACCAAATCATGCTCCCACCATGAGCGGAGTTTAACATGGTTGATGTGTACTCCTTACTTCTCGTCCCTACATACCCATACCAAACTTGTTGGTTGGCCTCATGCAAAATTTCACGTGAAAAGATGTGAATCTGGCTGAGATACAGCACCACAAAGTGCGGTCCAGGTGGGCGGGGCCTCCGTGTAAAAGCCTCGTCCCGTCGTCCGCCGTGGTCCGAAACGCATTGTAGGAACAGAAGGTAACGTAAACAGTCCCACTCTCCGTTCCCAACGGCGGCGGACGACGGGACGAGGGACACGGAGGCCCCGCCCACCTGGACCGCACTTTGTGGTGCTGTATCTCAGCCAGATTCACATTTTTTCACGTGAAATTTTGCATGAGGCCAACATTAGGCAAATACAACATAAATATATGGGTAACACAAAAACTCATTTTCCGTGGACGATTCCTTTAAGATGGTTCATGTGTGCCGCTTATTGCTTGTCCCATGCCCTACCACCCCAAACTTGTCCCCACGGGTTGTTTCTCATATAGTCCCTTAGTCCGTGACATACGGACGGAAGGACGAACGGAGAGACGGACGGACGGACGACGTACGTACACACAGACGAAACGTTTTATATAAAGTGATCGGAATTAATGAACTCTCAGCAACGTGTACAGCTGACAGTGAATTGATTCCACAAACCTTTTCAAAAACTCATTTTCCGACTTTGAACCAAGACGAACCACCAGAGGCCCATCGTGTAGCAAATATCCTTTTGCCATGTCCGAATAAATCTTAATGGATACTCTTCAAAACAGTGAATGAAATCGAACCATGATAACTTCATGCCCACCTCTTTTAATAGCTTCTCCGCGAAACCATCGACAGCATTATTGGAATAGGCTACCACGAGAATCGGCTCAACAATACCCCAACGTGTTCGATTTTGAAGAATTATACGGGCTAGCTCCACACCAATAAAAGTCTTGCCTAGGAAAACACGGGAAGATTTCCAATGCTTCGTATGCAGTGACATATGTTCTTCTGACATTACAAATCGGCAGATTGTACTGATAATCCAATTCTGTAATGCAGCGGTCACAGCCATCATTACTGGCGCATCTGCGAATCGGCGCATAGTAGGCGCATTTACGCATATGCTTCGGCGTCCTTGCAGTCGTTGAAACCGCGCGCGCCGCCACGAACGGCGAGGCATTGTGATCAATATGTACCTTGTGCTCATTCGCCGATGCCCCGACGGGGAAAAACGGGGTCGCTGGTGATTGGTACGACCCCGCCTCTTTCGCAGCTAATTACTGTTGCCTCGCACATGAGGTGCGAGGTGACCCCAATTACCTGCGAGAATTCACGAATCATCATGTTGCCCACATTGATTCATAAAATAAGTAAAAAACGAATCAGACAAGCAATGGGACCATTTTCTTGAAGAAACACTTCAAAATTGCACAAACTTTTTAAAATATGGTCATCTTAAACTTTATTTACGAAAAGCGGAATATTGGTGATGGCAGTAAATTCTGATCCGATGGAACTTCTAAATGCACATTCACATCAGAAACAAAATATGACACGCTCTGAAATGGATTTAGATGGCCAATGATGGAAAGCCTTTCCTCTGCACACGTACAAATAGAAGCATACTGCAGGCGCATGTCCAGATTTGTGACTAGTAAAGCTGTATGAGTCTCATATGCTCATATTAAATGTATTTTTATTTTTGTGTTGTAACTCTACGTTAATAAATAATAAGTACACCTAAATTTTGCATAATAGCAGTTAATCTGTATTTCAATTAATGAACCTTTGCTCGATTGATGGATCAATGAGGGTAACTAGATGACTCGCGAGTTCTCGCCGCTAACTGGGGTCACTTCGCACCGTATGTGCGAAACAACAGTAATTAGCTGCGAAGAAGGCGGGGTCGTACCAGTGACCACCGTCCCGGAAAAACGTCGAGAGGCGTGGCCAGCCAATGGATGGGTAATTAACTTGAATACATTCGCTGATGCGCCAATAACGATGGCTATGAACGCGGCCTGACACATGACCATCGCTTGTGCGCCGACTGAAACCATAATAAGGACGATAAACATTAGATAGACGACCAGTACTTTGAATACGCACCTGTCCCAGGGGGACCCTGTATTATTGCTAGCTCGTTAGTAAGAGCACGAATCACCGCTAGTCGTTGGCTTTCATCCAGCTTCGACGGTTTGAACTCTTCAAGCATGTTATCCACCTGTAATAAATAAAGATAGATTGTACCGTAGACATCACAGAAACCACGAAGGAAATAAAGCCCAAAAACGCATACGAATACGTTCTCTCTCAGAATGACAGAATTGGAAAGAAAGGCTCCCACATCCATCCATCCTATTTATGAAGCAGAAGTTTAGGGTGTTTGTTTGGCTGTCTGTTTTTCGCACCTTAAGAGGCCGGCTGAGCAGCCTGGTAATGGAATGGAGAGTTGAGCTTGTTCCCGGGAGCGTTTCTCCCACTACTCTTCCTTCTACTCCGACTTCCAGATAAAGTACGATTATATTAGGTTGTCCGGAAAGTTCCGGAACACCTCGATCACTTTTTCAAATTCATTTCTTTACAACATAAACACATTTCAGTCAACAAGACATGTCATTCTGTAGAGTAGAAAATTCTCTTCCGAATGATGTATGACATGTTGCAAAAGGCTTTATGTTGCAAAGAAATAAATTTTAAAGAAAGAGGTCGAGGTGTTCCGGAACTTTCGGGACAACCTAATATAACTACTAAATGCCGTTTCTATACAAACCCAATCAAAAATAACTAAGCGCTGTAAGCAAGAAGCTGCTGTGCAAGAACATCCACTAAAGAATATACCTTGACGGAAATATAAGAATATTCGAATCAAGAAGGAAATCTACCGAACTGAATGGTACAAAAGCCACAACACGTAAAACAGCACTGATTGTCAGGCGTCAGGTTTACTGCGACTGCGTGGCCGTTTTCTCGGATTTCATAACCTTTCCATCATCTGGCCTCGCTAGACAGACAGACAGACAGACAGACAGACAGACAGACAGACAGACAGACACAGACAGACAGACAGACAGACGCACAAACAAACACATCAAACTTCTACTTTGTATATTGAAGGGATATCCGACAAATCACTACTAGTTGTGAGTGAAAACAAAAAAAACTATCAGCCAAAATCACTGCTTACCGTGTAGCTGGTTCCATCGATTGCAATATGCGATTGCCCTGCAAATGCAGCTATTTAACTTTCTTATCTGAATACTCCACCTGTATTTTTCAGGGGGCCCGTAGGAAAGGAGTGAGATTCACGGTCTTCTCACGGACTACTGTACTATTTTAGAGTGCATTCATACTCTGCAGCCCGCTGGTACGCACGCCACTTTTCGTGAGAAGTCGTGGCTGCGTAACAAGGTCGCAGTGCATGGATTCAAACTCGGTGACTTGCTTACATGCATGTTCTTTGGAATAACTGATGGCTAGGAAGAATATTATAAGGTTCCATGGATTCCCCACCTTCCACTGTGACGACTCTTCCTAACGGCTTCATTATCGGTGTTTCGGAGTCATCCTCACTATCTCCACTGAATTAAACAAAATAACTGTGGAAAGAATTTTGAACAAATCCTAGATTCAACAAGCCTCATGAACTTTTCGAAATTCTCCATACTCACTCATAATCCATGGGTTTTTTAGTCTTCGCTTTGGAATTTGATTCGTCGAGGGCTTTTATGATATTTGCATTGTCTTGCGCTCGAAGATCCGCATAATTCTTCTGCAATGTTATTTAAAAAATCGATGTGGTGTTCTTCAGAAAAAGACCACCTAAGAAAACAAGGAAGAAAAAACCCATAAAAGAACTAGAAATGACTGTAAGAAAAGATGGAAACTCCTAACCAACATCTCTGAATCATCTATTAATTCTTCCACAGTTTCTTCAAACCGCATGTACAACGGCTTCCGTACGTCAACTTTCCTGTGAACTATGTAGCGTCCCATTGGAAGTGGTTCATACTTCTTGAAGCTCTGAAATAAAAACAGAGAAAATTTCGCGCGCTTGAAGCCGCCATAACGAGGCTGCCACAGCCTTTGCATATTCTTCACTATGCCTTTTTTCAAGCCGGTGAACTTTTGGATCCATAACTTTTGAGATTTCACTCCTATTATGATGCTCTTTCCTGGACTTATCTAGTTTCATGAAACGAAGGATACCGGCTTGTTACTACACCGTCTTTCGCATGTGATAAACACCTTTTTGGTTTTTGGTGGCTTTTGATTGCAAGAATGAACCTTCCTTATGCTATGTACGACAAATCTTCCATTTTTTAAAGAACGAGTCTGCCCACAATTGTGCGACAAAACTTCGTCGAAAAACCCCGCTGCGAGAGCAACAACAGGAAAGAACGTTACAACCGCAGAGCTGTACGCAGAGAATAATTTTGTCTTACCTTCAACGCAGACAACACATGCTGATATGCCTGTAGATAGCAATTGGGCTCAGCAACAAGGTAAGAGCAATTCTTCTTTATGGCATCATCCCCATAAAGTAAGGACAGTCCAATGATTCCATTATTCTCCTGAAAACGACAACGTTGCAGCAATACCAAAAACAATGAGCGTGGTGATCCTACAACCGCCCGTCCACTTTTCCTCGAGGACGATTCACACGAAGAATGCTAAAGGAAGTACCATCTGATCAACCGTTCTAGCGACTCCATGGTAGCACTAGTATCGAAAGTCAAGTTCGAAAAAAGCTCAGTTTTACATGATGACCAGTGGCCGAACAGGGCTCCCTATATCCATGAGAAACAGGAGCCAAGAAACTAAAGAAATTTATGAAGCGAAAAAGTGCAGGATTGCGCACAGGTACAACGCGGTCAACGTTGTCGTTACCCCGATAGAGAGAACAAATAGAAACATAGCGAAGGGTGAAGAAAGCTAGGAACAAGGAAGCAAGCACGTACCGTGTCATCGCGTTCTACAATCCTAGCCAGATGGAATTCCTTATGGAAACCGTCTGACGACAGGCACACTATCTGACCGAACATCAAATGTTTCGACAGAGCGGGGTCTGAGATTGATCGGGACTAAAATTACTGTCATGAAATTACTGTCATTGTCAATGAAAACTGTAATGCGAACCGCAAGTTTTGCAAAACGAAGTGGTACGCCGTCATAATCACGCGACTCCAATCCTAACACTTTCTCCACTTCAAACACGAGTACATCCGACGTTAGAGTTCCAGAATCTTCCACGCATCTGTTGTAGCGAGTACTACCTGAATAGCAAATTCTACACTATCGCACACATCTATTTATGAAGATGAGATGGCACAGAAGCGGCGAGAGCGGCCACCACTTTTCACTAACTTTAGATCAAATATAGCACAGTCCACTAGATCGTACCAATTCACCGTGGTTGGTCAAACGGTGAGATAAAGTTGTTAAGGAAAGTATGCTGGAGCAAGGTGGGTTCCTTAAAACTAATTTTGTAGACGGAGCTCCGATTACCCGAATGTCTCAAAGAATGAGAATGAAGAGGGAACCCTTAATTTTCAACAACCATTTTGTTTATCGCCATCCCAACAGAATGATCAACGCGATAACCTTATCATTCGCAGCTTTGTCATCAACTTATTTATCCATCGATGCTTCGAAGAGAATGACACATCAAACCAATGTAACCATAAAAATGAGCCCTAGACTTGATCTTAAGAGTGCGATGATGCTAGCCTCCCATCTACTCTAAAAGAATCGTCCACGAAGAAATTACTAGTTTCTTTGTTACCCCTATATTTATGTTGTATTTGCCAAATAAGGGTCGCATGCAATGTTTCATGCGAAAAAGTGAAATTCGGCTGAGATACAGCATCACAAAGTACGTCCGGTTGGGCGAGGCCTCCGAGTAAAAGCCTCGTCCCGTCGTCCGCCGCCGTTGGGAACGGAGAGTGGGACTGTTCACGTAACTTTTTGTTCCTACAACGCGTCTCCGACCGCGGCCGACGACGTGCACATTCGCTCACAGGCCCCGCCGGCTAAGGATTTGGGACGCTGTACATTAGCTGAATTCATATTTTTTCGCGTGAAACTTTGCATGCGGCCCACATTAGGCAAATACAACATGTGTGGGTAACATAAAAACTCATTTTCCGTGGACGATTCCTTTAAACACAGTGAGCATGTTGATTATGTATTGGTACCGTGTAAGGAGGAGCTCGCCTAGAAGAAGTACAGCAACGAGTAACGCGTTCACTCCACTCACTCTTTCAAGTATTCACTTCACAGATCAGAATTATGGAAATACATAATTACAAAATTACCAACCGTTCTGAACATATACTGCTATTCCATCCCGGAGAGGACTGATAAGGTCCTCGCGAAACAGCCGATACTGAACATCGAGATAGTGCTCGGCGTCGGTGTACTTGCCATCAATGATAGCTCGACGAACGTACGTCTTTTCTGAAAAAAGCACAAAAAGCAGAGTTTTACAACAGCATTTATTGGATCGTTCGGAAATTCTTGCAGTTTTGATCTTTGATTTCAAATGAGTATGTCTCGGCTCACAGAATTTCATCAACCTAAGAGCCAGCAGATTCTTTCCAACAAGATACGCGCTTATCGCGAATGCTCAAAACTGTAGGGATCTGGAAGCGATGAAACCGTTGAATCATTGCAGCACCGTGTTGGGCCTTGAAGTATCACTTCCGAAGAACAGTCAAGCTGCTTGTGAGGAAATGGTAATAGGTGAGGCCAGATCAGATGACTATGGTGAATCCCGCTGAATTTCGTAGCCCAACTCATTCAACTTTTTAAGGGCTGTTTGTGCTACATGGGGCGTGCGCTGTGTTGAAGAAAGATATGTCTCTCTTTATTAGCCAATACTGAGCTCATGATCTTCCGTTTGCGATGCATCTCGCGAGCTCCTGACACTACTTTTCAGCCGTAATATCATAATTTCACCAGGATCCATGAGCCATGGTGGGTTGGACCAGCCGCAGACCACCATACCTCAACCATGCTGACGATGCTGACCTCTACGCGCTCAGATATGTCCAATTGCTGTGCAGATCGTCATCGATGATCCTATAGAATGCGGTTCTCATCATAAATATGTCATGGTGCAGTTAAGAAATAGGTCGTCTGTGAGCCGAATAAGATCTACGAGACGTGGTTAGGGGCTGTCGTTGGACCATTTTGTTTTATACTTTTGATAAATTCAGAATCCATCTTATGGCATAAACAATACTATATCTGAGTAGAGCGAGAAGCAGGAATCAGCACGGTGTTGGCAATCCTAGGTCAAAAAAGTCAAAAGGTGAATCAAGAGAATCACTGGAAACAGTGAGATTCTTTTGAACGACCAACATGCATATTTGTAGGAAAAATAAGTTTGCAAATTAATTGGGTTTATTTTCAAGTTAACGAAAGCGATGATGTGAGAGCAAGTAGAATTGAAAACTTTTAATATCATTTTGAGAATAAAATGTACTACCCGAGAGTGACAATACCAGTTCAAAAAATGGCTGGACCACTCTATTTTTTGATACAACACTTACTGATGGGCCAGCAAATGTCTTGTTTCACACCATCATGAATGAATAAAATACACCATATGAGACAACAAATGACATTTTCTACTGCAAGCGGCTCGGAAACGTGATGTTGCTCTTTGAAGAGATGCTGGAGAGCTGCGAATGCGAAAACAGACCACAACGTCACGCTTTTGAATCCAGGTTTCTTTACCGATCAGTCAGGCCAACCCTCCTGCGTAGGGGCGGCTTCGCCACCCCGGCAGGATGGCTTTGAGGCTTTCTGCTTTGTAGCGAGGAGCGACTCTCAGCTCGCCGCTAGCGCGGCGAGCCGACTTTCGCATGCGCGCTTCGCGCGCATTGCAGCAGGAATAGGCCCTGTGTATAGGGAGCGCACATTGCAGCACAGCAGGGAACGGATAATATGCGGCTTGTATATATTGTGAGCAAACCTCCAACAATCATCGGCTTTGGTTGAAACTAAGAGACACCACACCTATCTGTAACCCCTTTCCCACTGAAGGCAAAACCCCTTTAAAGAAAGGCAGGATTCGATCCGAACACAAAAATAGAATTGAAGCACTTAGTAGTACCAAAGTAAGGAAGATGGATCGAAACGGTCAAAAAATCCAAGAAAGAAGACCCCCTTCCCATCGTTGATCCAAGTGTGTAAGGCACAATCGCAGAGAGGCGGCCACGCTAAAAGGAGCGGCAGCAGTTGGAGGTGTCTCATCGTGAGCGCTGAGGCGCTCCGTAGTAGTTGACTTTTGAGGATTAAGTTTCGAGAGGACGTGCATGTATCAGTTCTATAAGAAACATTGACCTTAACTGATTGCCGAGAGATACACCTGATAATAACACACCTCTCCCTAATGGTAACCGAGAACAAACAGTCACTTTGTGAGTGTGGTACCAATATTGCAATTATGGCCGGGCTAGGCTTAGAACTTATGTACTCCATACACAGGGGGTTGACGTGTACAGAGTAAATAAGTTTGGTGGGTTGACTCCTACCCAATCCTAACCTGCCCGACCTCCACACACCCGTACCTAATTTGCTTCTTGAGTGCCCCCTACATTTTGGTCTGTCCCTATCCAGTTCTTACTCGCACGACCTGAGCAGTCCCATTCCTGACCTTCCCGATTTTCGGAACCCATGCGAGGGTTTATAAATTTGAGTACCCATCGGTTTCGACGCAGGCCCCGCCCATGGTGGGCGGAGCCAAGCTTAAAACTTATATGCTCCGTACACATGACCCCTACCCAATCCTAACCTGCCCGACCTCCACAGGCCCGTGCCTTATTTGCTTGTTGTGTGCACCCTTCACTTTGGTCAGTCCCTCCCCAGTCCTTACATGCGCGACTTCAACAGACCCTTTCCTAACTTGCCCGATTTTCAGCACTTGAGCGAAGACCTGGATTCGTTTATTCATCGATTTCGGCGCAAGACCCGCCCATGGTGGGCGGAGCTAGGCTTAGTTCTTATATGCTGTGTACGCTTAGGTCAGCCCCTACCCACTCCTAACTCGCGCGACCCTCCAGGATACAGTTGAGATGAGGCCCTACCGAGTCTTAACTTGCCCGATCCCTACAGGCCCACTTTTGATTGAGCCGATTTTTTCAACCATTTCTGCGCAAGCCCCGCTCACGGTGGGCGGAGCTAGGCTTAGTCCTTAATGAGATCCGCACACTTTGGTCAACCCCTACCCATCCCCAACTTGCGCGACCTCTCCACGTTGCCATTGAGTTGAGAGTAGATTATGTGACAAAAAACGGACACATGCACACACACACACAAACACACCAAACTTCTGGTTTTAGCCTGCCTCTCATGTGCTCCGTACATTTTGGCTTACCGCAACCGATCCCTAACTTGCCCGACCCTACAGATCCATTCCTAGCCTGCCTAATTTTTGGGACCTGAGCGCGGACTTAAATTTGAACACCGGCAGTTTCCGCGCAAGCCCCGCTCACAGTGGGCGGAGCTAGGCTTAATTCTTATGTGCTCTGTGCGCTTAGGTCAGCACCTACCCAATTCTAACATGCCCGACCTTTCCAGACAGCAGTTCAGTTGAGACATCATAACAATGAGATAGGGGTGTATGTGGTGCAGACAGGTTGTAAATGGTTGACGCTGGACTGTGGGAGTGACATGGGTACCCTCGGTGTATCCCTAGGTAATGCCTCCTTTCCTTACCGGCCCATCACAACACAGCTGCGTCGCCATTCGCCTTTCGAGGCTCCTTATCAGCCCTTATCAGTTGCTATCACTTCCGTTCCCTCACCATTGATGTCCCCTTACCACCCCTACATTACCTTAAAAATTCAGGATCCCAGCTTTGCTGCGACGCGAGATATGAATTTCCCGCCATTCGCCTTTCGAGGCTCCTTATCAGCCCTTATCAGTTGCTATCACTTCCGTTCCTTCACCATTAATGTCCCCTTACCACCCCTACATTACCTTAAAAATCCAGGATCCCAGCTTTGCTGCGACGCGAGATATGAATTTCCCGCCATTCGCCTTTCGAGGCTCCTTATCAGCCCTTATCAGTTGCTATCACTTCCGTTCCTTCACCATTAATGTCCCCTTTCCACCCCTATATTATCTTAAAAATTCAGGGTCCCAGCTTTGCTGCGACGCGAGATATGAATTTTCCGCCATTCGCCTTTCGGGGCTCCTTATCAGCCCTTATCAGTTGCTATCACTTCCGTTCCCTCACCATTGATGTCCCCTTAACACCCCTACATTACCTTAAAAATTCAGGATCCCAGCTTTACTGCGACGCGAGATATTGGGTTGAGGAATAAGTCCCCGCGGTTTTTTTAAACCCCGTTTTTCACATTGTTCCCTCTACCTTTCGGCGGAGCTTATACATGTATTCGATAGAGCTTTTTTTGCTCTGCAAAATGTTCGTATCCGTTTTTCGATTCCCTCGACTACCAAATATTTATGAGGTTTGGAAGTAAAGTAAGCTGAGGGCAAAAAATTGGCACTTGCGCACCTCATCTTTCTCGTCTGCCATCGAGGTCAAAAAATTTATTTGTATATGTTTCGATAGAGCTTTCTCAGCTCTACAAAATGATACTACTTTTTACTCAAATAGCTTTACTTTTTGCTGTTTTTAAGACTCACAAATGCAGTACTCGCAAAAGTAAGCACTTTCGTTAACCTCTCCTTCTCGCCTACCGTCGGGATTGGAGAGGATGCGCATATATGCATTCGATAGAGCTTTCCTTGCTCTACAAGATGATACCTTTTTTGTTTTGTATCTTCTTATATCTTAGCATTTAGGAATAGGTATCTACCTGTTTTTCAACTCGAAATTGCGTTATGGAAATAAATTGTTTGGCGGGTTGTCTTTTATCGTTCGATAGAGCTCTTTTCGCTCTACAAGATAGTGTTTACGGTTTTTGATTGAACTAATTTTCATCATTTTTCAGATCATTTGAAAGTCGACGATATCGAGCATTTTCGACAAGATGTGTAGAGCGAAAAGAGCTCTATCGAACGATACAAGACAACCCGCCAAACAATTTATTTCCATAACGCAATTTCGAGTTGAAAAACAGGTAGATACCTATTCCTAAATGCTAAGATATAAGAAGATACAAAACAAAAAAGGTATCATCTTGTAGAGCAAGGAAAGCTCTATCGAATGCATATATGCGCATCCTCTCCAATCCCGACGGTAGGCGAGAAGGAGAGGTTAACGAAAGTGCTTACTTTTGCAAGTACTGCATTTGTGAGTCTTAAAAACAGCAAAAAGTAAAGCTATTTGAGTAAAAAGTAGTATCATTTTGTAGAGCTGAGAAAGCTCTATCGAAACATATACAAATAAATTTTTTGACCTCGATGGCAGACGAGAAAGATGAGGTGCGCAAGTGCCAATTTTTTGCCCTCAGCTTACTTTACTTCCAAACCTCATAAATATTTGGTAGTCGAGGGAATCGAAAAACGGACACGAACATTTTGCAGAGCAAAAAAAGCTCTATCGAATACATGTATAAGCTCCGCCGAAAGGTAGAGGGAACAATGTGAAAAACGGGGTTTAAAAAAACCGCGAGGACTTATTCCTCAACCCACTATTATGCGGTGAGCGGGCGGACAGACAGACAGACACACAGACAGACAGACAGACAGACAGACAGACAGACAGACAGACAAACAAACAAACACACCAAACTTCTGCTTTATATATAGAGTATGATCCAGGTTTCTTTACCGATTATCGTTTCTTACCTCAAATTTCCTTTCGGAGCGATCAATACTCCCATATTCCTATTCCTCCCGATCCCTCACGGTTCCTTTCAAAAGCTGCACAATTTCAGAATTTTCAGTGATCGCTATCAATTAACCGAAATCAGACGCCTCTTCTGACAATGAGATCTTACAGTTCCAAATCGTGCAAGACACATTATCATTGTGATTTTTCGAACTTCCAGATAGAGCTGATCAGTTAGGTATATTCTGAATTACATCCTATGCGCTTCTTAGCTGAAGGAGTCGCTCTACACCGTGTAGACACTGCTATAGTACCTTCTGATAATCACTGCACGACAAGGAACGGCAAAGAAATTACCGGCGTTGTAGATGTCAGCTATTGCAGGATATTCGCTCAAGGTACGAAAATCACAAGGTGGCGGTCGATTTTCACATTCCTGCCACAGAGGTGGCTCAACCTTCTCCTCGAGAACGCTGTTCAGCTCGCACATACTGGAAAACTGTGTTATTGCAAGCTACATATAATAATGCATTCATATACGAAGAATACGTCTATGAATGTTGAGGGTGAGGAACATTGGCTCGGCACAGTAGTTTTAGCTTCAAGGTGGCCTTGGGAGGGTTCTAACTTCCCATGAAACTTTGAAATGAGACTTAGGTGGATCGATAGCTCCCATGAAACTTTGAAATTAGAATTAGGTGGATCGATAGGGTCCCGAATGCTGATTACAAATATGAGAACCAAAACCGCAAAATGCCATTCCGAAGCGAAGTAGGAAGGGTTAAAATTTGCTTGCGATGACGCACTTACCGGGTACTTTGCTTACCGTGATTCGTTAAAAAGTCAAAACCAGCGGAAAACCCACCGTTCAGCATCTCTGAAGCAAGAGTGTTACCAACGAAGTCGGTGACCATTGTTTTACGTACAGTTACTCTCTTTGATGCGTCACTTCAAGCAATGAACCCCTCCAATGATACATCGCTACCAGCTTTGGCCCTCCCACCCGCTTCGAAAAAGGGCATTTTGCAGTTTTGTTTTTCATGGTTGTTATCAGCATTCGAGACCCTATCAATTCACTGAGGTCTCACTTCAAAGTCCCATGGGAAATCGAAACACTCCTTGGTCAGTGCAATAGAAACCAAGGTAAAGCCCAGTGCACACACAACACACTAGTGTGATGTGGTCACCAGCCAGCCACACCACCGGGATGTGCGCTTGACATCGTCAACCATGCTCGCGGACTCAAATGCACCCAACATAAACACTCTCTGAGCCCATTTGAATTCTATGCCCGAAACCCACAACGACGTTACGGCTGGTTTGAAAGACTACCGCCAGCCACCTCACAGCCACAAAAGTACAACCAATAAATCGAAGAGACTGTAATCTTGTCTAACACATACAGAAGTATTTCTGAAAGCAATCATGAAGAGTACCACTGCAATTAAATAAAACACTATAATAATACAACAGCAAAGACGAAATCTCATAAGCCTCGGAAAATCACAAACGCTCTCTTCGAACGATCGCAATTGAATTACGGCGTCCCACAATGAATAGAAAAGAAGGAACTAACGAGTCATTCAAACGAAGGATGAAATCACTAAACTTGGTCTTCTCACCTTCCAACCTTCTGTTTGGCGAAAGCGGTTCTACATGCTACTCGGTTTTCTTGCTCTTCGCTTCCAACTTCGGGTGTCGTAGTATTACTTCGCACTCTTTCTTCTTCCTTATCTCTCTCTGATTGAGATTTTCGCATTTCATCATTCCGTAGATCACTCTTGCTTGCCGTCCGATCTTTTCGTTTTTCATGCTTCACATGACGTTCTTTGTGGCGGTTAGGTTCAGTCACTGCGGAGCGAGCTGGATGGTAATGACCCAAGTGCTGAACAGTGACGAAGACTACAACATTTAATTACCGTCACTCGAGGAGATTACCTTCAACTCAACCGCCACGTTTTCTAGCCAGTCTCTGGCCGTTTCTTCTGCCCAAAACGCTTCAGGTAGTTTGGTGAGAACGTCATAGTATGTGGTCCATGCGAGCCACTACAAATTATTCTTCCTTATGCAGACTTCTACTGCTAACTTGTTGCTCCATGAACTCACCACTTCTTCGCCATGATACTTGTATTTATCGATGACTATAAATAAATCCATGATTGCAACAAGGAAATCGGAGAAATCATCATCCCACTGACGAGAGTCATTTACGGCCGTGTATCCGAACCATTCACACATAGTTGGGATGTATCTAGAAAAAGTGCATATGCAGAATTAGAAGTATAAACGACAATATCATAAGAGCTGAAAGATCATCACTCAAAACGGAAGCTGATGCGTGTTCATCGGAAATAAAAAGTGAACGGGAATCACATTCACAGAATTCAACTTTTGTTTATTATTACGACAAAGAAGCAGCCGATGAAAGCTTCAAAAATCAACGAATATTGAGAATATTCTATTTGTTTTCTGATTTTTAGTTACTCAGTTACTCAGTAACACTCTAAGTGTGCACCGAAAACAAAGAAAGGAATGCAAAACCATTATCGGTTCGGATAAATCGTGCCCGAAGAAATGAGTCCCTCTGTTACCCTTATATTTATATTATATTCACTTTACAAGGGCTGTATGCATATATGCGAAGAAGTGAGAGTCAGGCTAAGATACAGCTCACTGAAGTGTGGCCAAAAAGGCGGGACTCCAGAGCAGATGCTTGCCCCTTCAGCCGCGAGCAGGGACGAAGAGTGGGACTGTCTTAATGTGACTTTATTTCCCACTATGCGTCACTGATCGCCGCGTGCGATGTAGCGGTCACTCATTCTGAGGCCCTGCCACCTCACTACCGTTTTGAGGAGCTGTATCCTAGCCGGCTTCTCATTTTTTTCGTGGGCACCTATTAGGCAAATACAACAAAAATATATGGGTAACAGAGAAACACATTTTTTCCGTGCACGATTCCTTTGAGATGAAACAAAAGGAATAAACCTATTCAACTATACATATAGTACATGGAAATATTGTGCAGTCTTATACAAAAGATTACTTTTTACACTGCTTACACTTTTTCAACCTATTTCCAACATATTCAACCTCCTCAACCATCATAAAAAATTAAAATCAATAATGAAGCCGAAACTGCAGTTGGTAAGTGGCAGCAGCAAACAGCAAACTGACCGTGTTGAAATAACGCAATCGATGATGCGAATAGCACATTCGTAGACATCTTTCGAGTCAATTTTCACAGAGCAGGAAATAAATATCAGCTGCATGAGACAGATATTTGGAAGAATATCAATAAAAGGAGAAGCCAGACGGTTGAACAGATGCGGATCAGCTAGCTGTGTCACCTTTAATGGAAACAAGATTGGACTCATGGCCGAAGGAGCAAGGGGGAAGGAAGAAAACGGACCAATACCACGTCCGAGCGATTGCTTTTGGCGCATTTCAATGCTTCAAGGATATCTTCGGCTGACGCCATCTTCCTCTTCTCATTAGGGGAACCTGTTACTGCTTAACATTAGCATAGAGCCCTTGCTACGAAAAAAAAGTAAGAGTAGAGTGATACTGATACAGCTCACCGAAACTAGCGACATTACTGTGGCCTTCACCAAGGTTCACAGGAGTTGACGCTCTATTTGCTCCCATGTTCACTTCCGAATGCGACTCATTCGAGCTGTAACAAATGAGTCGAGAAATATCTCTACACACATAAAACACTCGTAAAAAGGTCATCTGATGGATTTACTAATACTTTTTTACGCAATGGGAATTATCGACCTGCTAGCTCAGATTGAGCTACTACGACTGTCCCCTTTACTTTCCAGAAGTGGTCGAAAAATCTCCCAGCTCCTCTCACTTTAAAATACTAGCTAATAAACTGCTTTGTGCCCGCCACTAAAACATGTTTTCTACTGGACTACTAAAACATAAGTTTTCTACTGAAGTACATAATTATTATTCCACTAGCCGTAACTCTAACACCACCCTCCTGCTACTTGAAGTTTGCCTGTCATAACCACCACTCGTGCAAACAGCCACAGAAGTGTGGAAACTATCCATGCCAGCAGCCCACCCTCTTTTGACTCGAGGCAGATGGTTACCAGCGGCGTCTTTTGACAGGAACTAAATCCGTTCATATTCAAGCACTACTAGGCGACCAGGATGTAGCCCTGCTAAATAAAGCAATAGCTGAAGATACATGCCCAAACTTTACCACTTGCCAATCAACTGCGGTTCTCATAATATTTGATATTTCATGGCGATCCTGGCCAAAAAATTTCTTGCATATCGCAAATCGAAGATTTGACAGAAAGAAAGCCTACAGCAAAAAGTAGTTTTCTGCATTAGCTCAGTTTCGATGAACCCTATCTAGAATTTCTACTAGCTACAGTTTTCGGAACCCTTCAACCCTTTGATTAAAGACATAAAAACTATTATAAAAAGACTGCTAAACAATGAATTAAAAAAAACAAGACTCAAAGTCTACTCACGTCACATCATTGCATGAAATAACATCATCCTCTTGCTTCTGACTCGAACACTGTGGATCCCCCGTGCTACTCAAAGAGTCGTACCTCCTATGAAATTACATACACTGGCTAATTAAAGTAAATCTCAAGAGCGAACGAATCAACAACTAACTCCCCTGTACTCGATGCCGTACTCTTCCCTTTTTCGGTTTCCCTGACGAGCGAAGAGAACTCACGACACCACTCACTTAATAAAGCAACAGGTAAATAGATAACACATAATTGTACTTCTTGTGTACACTCACTCGAGTTCTTTGTAAGGTCTTTCAGTGGTACTTACGGCTATATCCGCTAATTCTTGACCACTCAGCTCAAACACATAGAAATTTTTGGAAAACCGTTTTCTGATGAATGGAGAAAACTGGCCGCTCTCTAGAAGTAGGCAGCACGGTTGGTTAGGATAAGCGATTAAACAATTTAATGTATACTAAAAGAATACCGCAATCGTCGATGAGAAGCAGTACAGGGAATAAGCACTTCTTCCGTTCATCGAGTCGTCTTCGCATTTCGGACGCAACCTAAATTCAATAATTATCTGTACCCCCGCAGAAAGTCTATCCGAAAAAGAGGCCTGTCACGTCTCAAAATTACCTCGTCACCATTTGCAGAATTCTCACTGTAATATAGCGGTGCCTCTTCCAACATCACTTGATGAAAGCATAACGCGTTATAGATTTTAAGAGCTGCGCTCCTGAATTTGATATAGTAGCTATATTGTGTCCAACAAGTAATCATCGATTTTAAGATGGCCAGAGACCAAGTAACACGCCATGTACTGTCAAGCCACATCCACAGATATCAATCATGTTTCAGTTCCGAGCAGTGCAACCCCAAATCAAGCTTCAGCGGATTTATGACAATACTGCGTTTAAAAATGTAACTAGGAAACCGTAAATGATCTCACCAAATAATATCCGAATCCCTTATCGTTGGAGTCACGCGGCCAAATTTGACAAATATCCACGATCGCCGCAACTTTGCATAAGGATCTGCATGAGCCTTCAACATAGCTGTTGGATACTTCTCATCACTGTAGACAGCTTTTGAGTTCAGCGGATGTATGATATGGCCAGAGCGCTTTCCAGATTTGAATGCAGCGCGTACATCACGCTCCAGAGGGTCGGCGTCGATCCAATCAATACGTAAACTTGCTTCTGGATGTCGATCACCAATTGGAACAACGGTTAATGCTACAGTACCGCCACCTTCCAGAAATCCTCGAGTTGGACGTACTTCATAACTTCGCGTTCTGCAAGTTACCCAAACCTATAAAAATAGGATTATTCAACCATATCTCAGAGTCCCAACTATGATATAAGCGAAATAGTTAGTGACGTTTGCGACATTAGTTGAGCATGTGGAATCACCGCCTTCCACAACACTATATTATCCTCTTTGCATTAAAGGAATCGTCCACGGAAAAATGAGTTTTTGTGTTACTCCTATGTTTATGTTGCATTTGCCTAATGTGGGCCCCATGCAAAATTTCACGCGAAAAAATGTGAATCTGGTTAAGATACAGCACCACAAAGTGCGTCCAGGTGAGCGGAGCCTCCGAGTAAAAGGCCTCGTCCTGTCGTTCGCCGCCGTTAGGAACGGAGAAAGGGACTGTATACGTAACTTTCTGTTCCTACAATGCGTCTCCGACGACAGCGGACGACGGGACAAGGCTTTCACTCGGAGGCCCCGCCCACCCGGACGTACTTCGTGGTGCTGTATTTCAGCCAGATTCACATTTTTCGCTTTAAATTTTGCATGACGTTCACATTGGGCAAAACAACATAAACAAACGGGTAATACAGAAACTCATTTTTCCGTGCACGATCCCTTTAAACTTTAGGTTATCTCCACACTTCGCTACCTACGACTACCGCAGAGTGTAAACGAATGCCAACTGCTGCACTACTCTTCCAAATTTGTGATCTCGTTACATTTCATTTTGTTAATAAAATTGAATGGAAAGTAGCAAATGACCGTCAGAACAGCTTAGAATTTAATCCTACTATGTATAAAGGGCCAGGCTCTTAATGTGAGTATGTGCGCGTGTGTTTCTGGGTTTTACCGGAAATCTAGAACTCACGTTCTTGTTCGAAATGGTATGGGGAGGGGGTGGTAAGGGGACATCAATGGTGGTTGATTAGCGCTGATAACGTTTGATAAGAAGGGATTTGCTGCAAAATGTGAGCCAAAATATTGACTGTGTCAGATGCAACCAATTCGAAGTCAAGGAAAAGGATTTTCCAAAATATTTTCCTAACTATATTCTAGATATACTCCTTTTCTCAACAGTTTCTGAATTTTCATGGTTTGCTCTGAAAACCATTTTTTTTTTCTGAATGTAGCTTTTTGGATTCTTATCTTCCCGTTATGTTATCTAACTTATTTAACCTGCTTTGCTGGCACACTACTGCGCGCATCACACAATGTAGTGATGCAAAATAGGCTCGATCTATGCTGACAGCAATTTGAAATGAGCCCGTTTTGCACTCTACCAGTGATGGACGAAATGCAGTTCGCCAGTTAAGCTGCTAAGTACTACTAGAAAAAAAAGGGAGAAGGGAAAGAAGGAAAGAAGAATAGAGACACGTCAACTATATCATCACAAACAGGATCATAATGAATGCAGCAATCGCTGTCCATTCATTATTCGCGAGGCATTCGCGTCACTTAGCTGGACACAGGCGATAGATCTGTCAAACAGAACCGTGAACGAGCCGAATAAACCATTCCTGTGTTCTCAAAACGCAAACAGGGTTCATAAGAAACTGAATAGCTTGCTTTACAGAAACGGCACTGACGGGTCTAACATTTAATGCAAGGTTCTCCCACTAATACTTTTAGACAATGCACAGTGTAGTAAATGAGCAGTACGTCTATCAACGCATGAAGAAATGCTATGCTCAAACCGAGAATTGCCTACCTAATTACTTTTCATCAGCGAATCAACCCACCTTGAAGGCTACCATTTGATCAACTACCGAGACGATTCGATGAACAGATGAGTGCGCTGGAGCGGAAGATGGTCTATGAAGACAACGCTCTACTCTTATGGACATCTTCAAATACGCTCTGCAACCAGATCATCTTCGATGATTCGTATCGAGAAATGATATGAGTCTTATTCGACAGACGTAAGGACTAAATCACACTATGGAATTTCAAAGAAAAAAACACAGCGATCGCAAACCCTAATTCTCTCAATCGATATGTATCTTACCCCTTTCCGCAGCTTCCATGATTCCGCAAACTCCGCAATTCTTTCCATTCCCTTCCTTTCTCTATTTCTCTCCACTCTTCGTAGCATGAAAATCGATATGTATCTAATGCTTTTCCACGAATTCCACAATCTGCATTTCTACAATTCTCAGTCGATACGTATCTTATTGTTAGACGATTTGCGCAAATTCCGCAAATTCCAAGACTAGAACGCTACCTTACTGCTGCGTTTTGTGCGATTTCGTGCCTCCTTAAAGTTGTGCCTTCCAGAACCGATCTCGCACATCCCGGAGTATGTACCGTTCAACATATTCTTCTTCCTTGTCTTGCAGCCCCTTCTCTCCCACGCTGTATTCGGACCCGATCCCGATCTAGAAGTCCCCCATCACTTTATTCCACGGCGTCACGAATCAATGGAACGTAAACGGCAACCATAGCAGACGGCATTACACATTCTTTTCTTGGCACTTCCTGGTGCACTTACAATAGTGCAACTCCCTTTAGTGTCAAATGATGCACATATGATATGACTTAAGCAGATTTATAAGATTCCAACAATTTTTTTTAGAAAACAAAGCTTCGAGCATCCTTCGTGGAATGAGATAGCATATTTCAACCTAAACCGCATGGAAATGTGAAGTGTCACAACCTGCCCGTGAAATATTCTTCGGAGGGTAGGTGTGTAAATTGCTCATAACAAACAACAGTCCATCTGCGGACATACAGGACTATCCGTCGGATTCCAAAATCCAGCGATTTTTGCGGAATCGCACCTTCGCACGCGATTTTGTCACCTTGGGATTTGCAATGAGGGCATCGGGAGTCGAGGATTCCTCGACAATGGTCGTATTAGACCGGGGGGGGGGGAGGGCGAACCTGGAGAGCTCAGCGGTAAGCACTAGAATCGAAACTTTCTGTAAGCAAATGAGAAGCGAAGGGTATTTCACAGCGAATCCTTGTGAGAAAAGGTGAAATAGATATCTTTTTGCTTCAGGTAATAGTACATAGCAATAAAACACATTGCAACTACACAATACGGCAACACTTACAACAAGTACTGTACAGGTCAAAAACGGGGTCGTATTTCGTCTCCTGTAGAGGGGGTTGCACTGAAGCGGCTATTTTCCTAGGCACCTGGGAGTGTCTTGAGCAAAATCGCAAAGTTTGACGGCTGCCTGACGAGGTACACGTTAAAGAATAGAAGAGTCCCAGAGGGAGAAATTTTTCGAACAGAACGAATTATTTCCCAATAAAAAGAGCAATATCTTAGCATGAGACGGCCAGCGAATGCTCAGAAAAAAGCCATATGGAAAGCATGATTCATCCGTAGCGATAGCTGTTTCGAAACATCATTCGCGAAGAGACTCGAAAAGAATGGAATTTTTTCAACCTTCAAGATTGTATCGAAAAAACAAATCCGTGTTGCATTCAAGTCACTGAAAAGATCGAATTGGAGGTTGCCAGTCAACGAAATCCGGACTCTGCATTTGCAAATGGGGAAAACTGGGAGCCATGTGGTGCCAGGAACAATGCAAAGCCACTCGCCATTTCAGCACAACCAAAGCAAGCCAAATGAAGGGTGAATTTAATAAAAGAAATGGTTGTGAAGAGATGGAGCTCCAGGGTGGACGAACCGCTTTTATCCCCCTACCCTTCCCTCCTTTGGCTTCCAGGACCCTAGTAGAGCCGCATACGGCACTATTTACTTCGTGGTTACCTAGGTTTTTTTTTGAAAATTACGTTGGCATCCTAATGTAACCAGAGAGTTGGACTTATACTGATAACCTTTGCATGAATGTGGCAACGATGTGAGTGCACGCCAATGCCATGGGTAGAAATCGAAATCCTTATTTTGCTAATAACCTCAAAGGCAGGAAGGGGTAATTTGGACGAATGCGAAAGAATTACTGACTTTAAGTCTAGGAGCGGAGGTTAGTAGTATGACAGTGAATAAGGAACGGATTGAAATGGTAAAAACCGAAGGCGGCCACGTCATGACCGAACAGCTACACTGGAGATCAGGCTTAATTCTATGGAGAACGTCATCAAAAGGCGCCAGGTGCTATTTTTGCCCAAACCGTTACCTAAACCTTAGTCGAGGGAGAACCCCCTACGTCCCTACGTATGCTTAGATAAAAATATACATTGCGGTGTACAAAACTGATGATTGTAGGATGGTATCAGGTGCAACCCAAGTGCAAAAAGAACAAGATTTTGGCTAACGGTGGATTGCCATTTATGAATTTATCCCACAGTACAATATCAAATTTTCCATGTAAAAATGTTGGGAATATGTTTTAAAACTGTCTGCTCAGTTCGTACTTCCAACCTTCACTCCACACAAGAAAAAAAAGGAAATAAGGAGTTAGCAATCCTTAAAAGAACCTTACGGATAAAGCAATATCGAACAAAAAAGCCAGAAACACGAAAATTTTCCCAAAGAATCCAACTATCAGATGATCTGGTCTAACGTTTATGCCATACAATCACTTACATAGGAACTGTTGCATAAAACCGTCGTAAGCCTAGTACATATGTCAAACACGAGCAAACAACGGCGTAGCCCATCTGCCGACGGCTGCAGCGCGTTTGCAGCCATGGAGCGCGGTAGCCCAGCAGTATCATCCGTATCAGACCATTTTTCATTCTAATGAGCAATTGTCGGAGATATTTATGCTCCAGTAGCCTGTGCTTATAAGATTTCCAATCATTTAGAACATTTTGGAAAACTTGCAAAGTCTGCCTTTGCTGGATTTCGATAAATAAGGTATGGAATTCCCAGATTCGTAGGCTCCTGCCTTATTAAATAAGTCGAATCACACTTACACAGTGTCTCCAACTACTTCGATACCACTGTCAGCTACGTGAACACAAAAATACGTTTCGCGGGCTCTTTTTGCATTACTATAAAAGGATGCCGATTGCGCATCGTAAGCAGCAGCGTATATATTCAGTTCTTATCACTTTATTGGACTAATGAGCCGTATATATTTCATAAAAGGCGCTGTTTCAGGAAATGGTTGTTCACACTGGTGAATCTGGGGACATGCTAGCAGCGGTTCATCATGCTGAAGAAAATCAGTTCCAGACGTTAAACAACGTGCCACGTTAGTGAAAGATGTTCTAAAAAATGCCTTTTCCCCACAGGATAGCATCGAAATTAGTTTTTGATTATACTGTTAAGATAGACACTTTATTTAGAATGTGCACAAAAGACACTGCATTAAATCAATCAAGATCATTTATTAAAAACAGCTGAGATCACGCATAAAAATGTCCTTTCCTCCCTTCATCAGGATAGCAACACAATTAATTTTTTTATTTATTTCAACAGCCCTTCGAATTAAACATCCATTGTATTCTTCCTCACAGTACCATAACGGAGCTACGAGTTTTTGGAATATTTTTGAGAGACAGTGAACTAAATGCTGCTCCCAACCCTTGTCAAGCTGTTCCCTCAACCCCTCTCAAAAGGAATATTATGCAATTGAACAACGACATGAAGGTGACTGTTTTACTTCTGCATGAAGAAGAAATAAGTGTATATAGTGGATCAGCGTCTGCTTCGATAGAAAAATAAAGTGTATGTCATGAAGATCATCAACATGTAGTTAAGATAGTTTTTTAGGTATCATCAACATGCAGTTAAGAAAGGTTTTTAGTTAAAGTATGCACAAAAGATACTGTATTAAATCAATCAAAGATCACGCATTAAAGCAGATTTTCTACTTTTTCTTCACATTGGTGTTATTGGTTCCGCAGCTGTAATAGAATAATAGTAAAAGATTCCGAACAGTGAGATGCATGTGTGCACCCTTCTTCTGCTGTGCTGCAGCACTGTGTTGGGTGACGACTGCAGCATGGATGTGCGACGAAACACCCGAATTGGCACAGGTCACTGCAAGAGCCTTCAGCAGCTGCACCCCTTACCACACGGCCCTTCACGTCGAGACCAACAAGGCACTTGCAACAGGCGGTGGGGCACTTCGAGGGCATGGCAATCCAGTTTCTGTGCATTGTCGTACACTCCTCTGACATACCTGGGAAGGGGGGGGAGTGGGACAAAAAGAGTCATTTTCCACGGGAGATCCACCACGGCTCACATCCGTCAAGTATATAAAATAGGAGATGGTGAAAGAGCAAAAAAATGCTGTGGCTCACGACTTTCACCGTCAGGAAAGTATGAAGTTGTCAGTCGGAGTCGTTGGGCTTAAGTACACCTACGGCATCAATGTCCGCCTAAATAGCCGAACTTCCGTGGTGGGTCTCTTATAGTAAGCTTCGTAGGGACTGTCGCTCTCATTCTTGGAAGTCACGAACATCATGTCGCTCAGAGAATACTGTTATGGCCCGCAATGCATTTCCTATGTCCTGAACCTGTTTCCGACGGGATTCCGATGGTAACCACACCTCGTGTTGGGAGGCAAGCGCGTTGTTCACCTGAACTAAACGAAAATATCCAGCGAAGCGCCCAGTATCAAGCCCTTTGATACCCAGTGAGGACAGACCTTTGCAATTTGCGAACGAGGGCGATAAAATCGCGATTTTTAGGCGATGCATCATGTTCCCTGGATAAAGACCCCAATTCTATTAGTGCACGAGGCCTTTAGGAAGTTTATCGATGTTATGAAGTTTTCTCGAATTCGGGGGTGAGATATCTTATCTGGATTTGCTGGTTTGACCAAACTAGAGTTGAAAGAGGAGAGAAAAAGTGACCTTGTTGTCCCCTCTTTCCTGTTAAGAATCCCTGATAACCGGCGTCAGCCACTGATATGTAACTAGGACGCTGATCGCGATCGGGCGGCAGAGGGGGAGTTACTTCTTAAACGGGAGGGGGAGAGAGCGATTAGCCACAGATTTGCGCTACGTTCATACTGAGAGCATCAAAGAGGAACCAGAGATGGGGAATCGGAGAAAGAGTAAGTATATGATCATTTTACCAGTAAATATCTTATCACTTTTGTCAATGGACGGCCAAATGATCGTATCCTTTTGTTAGGTTCTCTAGCATTTTTTGATTCATATGTAATGTGCATCCCTTCATAAACCCTTCACGTCCCCTGTAGCGCAGAGTATGAACGCTGCTTTTGAAAGAGTATCGGCGATACGCTCTGACAGCTGGACGCTTGGTAGCAATCCCTATTACTATATCTGAACCGTTTCGTCTGCCAGACCGTCCCTCCGTCCGTCCATCCGTCCCACTGTCTATCACGAAATTGGTATAACATGAAAAGCAACCTGTGGAGATGGGGACAAGTTTGGGATGGGTGAGGCATGGGCTAGGAAGTGAAGAGCACACATGGGCCAACATAAGCTTCGTCCAAGATGGACGGAGCGCGCACAGGAGCGTTTCTTTCCGATCAAAACTTCTTAATTGGGTCCCAATATGACCCAAACGATGGGGAAAGGTGGATTAAGGTCAATGATAAGTTTTCGAAAGTCATGAAAGATGTCTGGGCATTGAAAAGTTCGGTCCTTGGATAAAAAATTGTTTGATCGGCTCGAAAATGATCCGAGCGAAAGGAAAAGATTGGCTGAGGTCAGACATGAGTATTCATGAAAGAAGCCTGGACAAAGACGGAGCGCATTTAATGGGGTCCGTACAAATCATAACTCGGTCCCATCGCAGCTTGAGACCAGAAAAAAAATCAGCAGAAATGACCTATCTTCACGTTATCTTAAAGACCCGTCCAATGGGCGAAGCGTGATTTATCATTGGGTACCGGGCAAATTTATAGAAAAAAAAAGCAATCCCGATCGCCCCACTGACGTCCATGAAGTTAGGCGCGCAGTAGTGCGGGCTAGCCCCATTGGTGGTTAGATATGTCTTGCACGAACATTTGCAAAAGCTGAAGTGTGATCACCGATGGATGTGCACACGCATCATATGGACCTGTGAACCCCTCTTTTGCCAACAGTATTACTGCTACAGTCATTGGGGTGCTATCGCAATGAGGGGGGGGGGGCATCTTATAAAAAGTTGCTTATCTAAGCGCCCTGGAGAGATCCTTAAAGGCACACCACGCGATAATCAAAGTGGTCGCCTAAATTCTCAGGGCAGGTAGACCCTTGGATAGTTGTTAAGACTGCATCCTTTTCGCGGCGCCACGGCTCACCCCCGCTGCGTACGGCCTGGTCGACCTGAACCGAGTAGCCCACCGAGCCGAATCACACCCGGCATAGACGAGAGGGAAACTCGCGATAAGACAAGATAAGGCAGCGATATGAATAGCGAAGGTAGCTTCAGCAGGGAAGAATAGGTGATATCGTAGCATTTTGCGCGATATCATCGAGGAAAAGCTCTTCTACAATCTCCAATGCTCGTACGAGAACTGAGGGCAGGAAGCTTTACTTTTGGTGGTTTTGAGGGGTTTCGATCCATTTTTCTTCTCTAGTGGGTAAACCAGGGCCTCTACATCCTGTAACACGCACGATAGCTCTCACATATTTTCGCGAGGTGTGCCTTTAAGGGGTGAATCTACATCAGGCGTATACTTTTGCCTAAGCCTTAAAGGGGAAGGAAGGGGCTCCTTTCCCCTGCTTGGCTAGGGTAAAAATAGGGTCCAGTAGTGGGATGCCCCCCCCCTCATTGCGATAGCACCGTCATTTGTACCATGAGGGTTATGACAGAAGCTGAAGCTTACATTTTTTGCTTCGTTTCCATCCTGAACTGATTCGTTTGTAGGAAATATGCTCCGGTGTGATCGTAAAAAATGAAGCCAAGCCCTGAAAATGAAGCGCTGAGATAGAACAGAAAACAGAATTACATAGCATGATGGCTGAGCATTTTACATTATGCGCCCAATTACGAGATTGCAGATGCCGATAGGCCCAATAGCGGGTAAAAAGAATTGAGGGAGCTCAGCCCAAGCATTAAAAATTACATCTTGCTTATTTTTTCGATTTCACGCTACTTCACAATGTGTAGGGAGAGACCAGGCGAAAAGAGGAGAGAGCAGAGACACCAGCGCACACACCGATCACGTAATTTCATGGGCGGAGTCCTATCACGCGGGTGGGTGGTGCTTGCCGGAATAAACAAGCAAATCCCCTTATTTCTCACGCTAAAGTCGAGTCATCAACACCGAATTCCAGCTTAAGGGTCGTTCTATCTTTTTAAAGAGAAGTTATCGTACAATATACTTCAGGGCCGATACCCAAAAGGTGACCAAAACTAATATTTCTGGTTGAAAGCACATTTCTCTCACAGAATTCAGCAGGAGGTCTTTGTAATCGTACCTGGTCGTCTCTAACGTTGACATACAGCCGATAACCAAAACAGATCACAGCAACAATGATTATTCCATCGATAACTACATTTTTCAGTAGTTCGCTCCAAATTACCTGCTTAAAACAGATAATTGATAGTTACAGTCTTTTTCGGAGCACCTGATAGGGCGTGGTCTACGGAATTGTGTGAGGGTGTATCGAACTCTCTCCGCCACACACTCTCACTCTTGACATACACTCTCACTCTCGTCACTCACCCATTTCCGTAGGCCACGCCCTATCAGGCACTCCGAAATGGAGTATAGCTGCGTATCTGTAAGTGCATTGTCTATAGCAGCAGAATCCAAAGGCACACCACGAGATAATTTTTGAGTGTCCCACTACTAAAGGCAGAATCCTGGTTTACTCACCAGTGTTAAAAAACCAAAGAAAGCCCTTCGAAACAGCAAAAAGAACGCGTCTTAGCACAGTCCTCGTACGAGTATTATAGTCGAACGTAAGCGAGCCTTTGCTTTATGGTGTTGCGCACAATTCAGCAGTTTCACCTGTGCCCCCTTTTCTTCACCATCGAAAGCTCGTCTTACGCAATCGTTCGCTCCTTCTGATAAGTGAATGCCACGCCGCAAAATGTGCTTGATCTATCTATCGCGTGGCGTGCCTTTATGGTATTAGGTTGTAGGGAAAGTTCTGGCCGATTTTTCGCGTTCACAAGATAAATTTAAATCTCAGAGCGCGTCAACATCTGAGATTTAAATTCTCAGACACGTCAGCGCGGAACAGCTTACATATTGTGCTTCTTTGATAGACAAAAAGTTGCTCTTTCTGATCTATGTTTTGATTGAATGCCATAAGATTTTCGAATTACTAGGGAAATTTTAAAGTACTGCGAAAATGGCACTTTTTAGGTGTATTCACTTCACGAGTTCTTGTTTAGCCGAGTCCCATCGAAAAAGACCACAAATGTGAGTGCTGCAAGGGGAAGCATTGGATGGGACACTTTGTCCTTGGTCTGAGTTCACAAATGAGAACGAGTTGTTTGAATTTTCAATTGATCAAACCGCTTTAACTAAAACGGCAGAAAGCGATGAGCGTCCAGTCTTGCAGGGGATGTCCAAAAGTATTGGCCCTCAACATACAAACTTGGTTTATCACCTCAAGTAGCCTTGATTTGGAAAAGTCCAAAAAAAGGCTGCCACAAGAGCCCTCAGAGCAGCTGTGCGCAAGCGCTTTTTCCACAAATCCTCTTCAAGTAAATGAAGCAGTTGGAGCATGAAGCCCTTACTCGTCCACCATATTCATCAGATCTAGTCCTGAGTAAGCATCACTTTCCCAAACATCTGGACAGCTTATTCAGCAGCAGTTTGTTCAGAAAGAATGGTGGTTTGAAGCCGACTTTTTTTTGTTTTCGCGCTATATAAATCATCAGTCCTTCAACAAAATGAGATAAGCAAATCACCATGATATTGACAGATGTGTAGCAAATCTAATGGTGCTTTTTTTATGAGGAAAGATGCAGTTTGAGCCGAGTTATGATCTTCCAAAGTTGCGAAAACCGGCCAAAACTTTCCTTACAACTTACAAGGGAGGGTCATCAGGTCAGTCCGGCCTTTTGCGATGGGATGTATACCACTGTACTCGTCTTGGGACGAGAAACTCAAATCTGCCTTCCAAATTTGCGAAACGATTCTGTGAGCAAAGTTATGAAGGGTAGTCTCCCGACATGTTCGACTCTCTCTCTCGCAAGTTCGCATGAGTGGACGTGGAATGCTAGCACAGCAAGGTGAGTTGTGGTGTACTGGATACGATGGTTGTTTCACAGGAGATGGGTCGCAGTTTCGGATCCTTCGTGCGAGTGCGCTTTTGCTTTTTCTCCCTTCAGCTCATATGAACCCAGAAAGTGCGTATTAGTAAGTATTTGAAAGGTTTATTTTTTCATTCAACATCAAGAGGAGACAAAATTTCACGTTTCCTGATTTATGCATTTTTTCAAGACTTTCATTTATAGAGGGCATGTGGTACGTTATATCCTGTAGACTTGAACAGAGCGTACAGTTGTACAGATAAGTATGTGGTATAAGGTGACGTAGCGTTGTCTAGCAGAGGAAAACAGTAGTTTCTCTCATACTCAATCCCAATGTTCTGCCCAAAGCTAGTGTTGGCGTACTTGTTGAAGGACTTCGGTTCCTGTGAAATGAGACGTCTGCCTTCTCGGAAGGAACAAAAAGTTATCGAAAAGTTCGCGTTTATTTTGCGGCAAGCTGCACTCGACAACGTAATAATTGAGTCTGACGAGGAGCCATGCTTCGAAGAAGATGAGGAAGACCCATCATAGAGTCCAGAGGACGCCGAGTGCCGTAGACTGGCAAGTGTATCACAAGGGAGTATCATATCATAAATCAGGAAACGTGAAATTTTGTCCCCTCTTGATGTTGAATGAAGAGGTAAACCTTTCAAATACTTACTAATACGCACTTTCTGGGTTCGTATGAGCTGAAGGGAGAAAAAGCAAAAGAGCAGTTGCACAAAGGATGCGAACCTGCGACCCATCTCCTGTGAAACAACCATCGTATCCAGTACACCACAACTCACCTTGCTGTACTAGCATTCCACGTTCACTCATGCGAACATGCGAGAGAGAGAGAGTCGACCATGTCGGGAGACTACCCTTCATAACTTTGCTCACAGAATCGTTTCGCAAACTTGGAAGGCAGATTTGAGTTTCTCGTCCCAAGACGAGTACAGTGGTATACATCCCATCGCAAAAGGCCGGACTGACCTGATGACCCTCCCTTGTTAGCAAGATCAAGCGCTAAGTTCAACAACTCTGAGACTGTAGCTGTCATTAGACTATGAAGCAACACTTCAAAGATTGAACAAACCGTCTTAGTGTACTGATTCAATGTGATGGACATTACCCAGGGCTGAATTATCTGAAATTGTTTGTTTGAGGAAAGTTTTCGGTATTGCACTACTGCAAGGTGCGTCATGCGTGTGGCATTTGTTCAAGGATATACGAGTCCCCGGATGCATGTTCTTCTCCATCAAAAGATTTTATGCGGCGCCAGACAACCAAAGCGGTGAAAGAATTGCTTAGGGGCTTCAGGTAGGTTTGCATACTCGGAGTGGAAACACTGCTTGACCACGGACTACCTTTCACCCCATCTTCCATTTGTATATTGATAAAGAGGAAAGGTTAAAAGTGATCAACCCTTTTCATGTGTAGGCAGCGTTCATAGTTTTGGATTTAGCGGGAATGACGACACTTCTCGCTACTTAGTTTCTCTAATCCTCTCGTTTCTCGTGGGATGGGAATCAATATTTATCTAATGCTTTTCCGCAAATTCCACATTTCTGCATTTCCACAACTCCGCAAACTCGCAATTCTTCCAAACGTTACTGTCTCACCTCTTGCCACGATTCTGCATTTCCGCAAATTCCTCGATTCCGCTAATTCCACAGTTTCGCACTTTATTCTCTTCCTTTCCCTAATCTCGTTTCTCGTGGGATGGAAATCAATACGTATCCAATGCTTTTCCGCAATTCTGCATTTCCACAAAAACGCGAATTCCGCGATTCCCTCAATCGATACGTATCTAATCCCTCCGCAAATCTCACGATTGAGCAATTTCACAACTCCGCAAATTCGCAATTCTTCCAATCGATACTTGTCTCATCTCTTCCCACGATTCTGCATTTCCGGTAATTCCACAGTTCTGCACTTTCCATTCCTTTCCTTTCTCTAATCCTCTCGTCTCTTCGTTGCGTGGGAGATGATACGTGTCTGATGCTGTTCTGCAAATTCCACATGTCTGCATTTCCACAAAAACGCTGATTCAACTCTCCCAATCGGTACGTATCTTTATCGTTCTGCGCAAATTCCGCAATTCTGCAATCCCGCCAATTCCAAAACTATGAACGCTGCCTTATCGAATGCTTGACTTTAACTTGAAGGCAGTGGTGAGCGCAGTTCGGCTGTATTAATTCATTTGAATCTTTGATTCTGATCGGTGGGTGTCTTTACCACAAAGCCGACACGTCACCATCACGTAATGATCGATACGACTTTAATACGATACGATAGGTATCATTTTGCTACGCTCATTACTTTACACATCAGTCATTACGCGGGAAAGACGACCCAAGGAGGCCGGCTAGAATGCAAAAAAAAAGCCGACGGAGGTCTTCAGGGACATGAGGAGGGGCAACTCCAGCACACTGTGGAATACTTGTGAAATGTGAGTGTTGGTGATCTATGGTGTAACAGAAAATCAAGCATGAATCGTCCAAAAAACATTGAAGTGAAAACCCAAAACGGCCTCCTTTTCAGTCGTTCCTTGTCACTTCTTGTGCATCACTAGCCGCTGAGAGTTAGATATCGACGACAAGGGGCCAAGGGGGCAGCTGCAAACGTTCCACTGTATCAGGTTGATTCAATATGAATCGGACAAATTGACAAAATTTTATCTTTATCGTACAACTTTTTAACGACAACTGGGAATCACATGTGATATGCTCCATCTTTATCGATGACCTTCTGCTACCGGTTATGCAGATCGCGGATGCCCTTGCTCCAGAAGGCCGGAGGCTGGGCCTCAAAGAAGTTCTCGAGTGACGTCGTTGCGAGTTTTTAGGCTGTGACCGTCCATGGAGGTGGGAAGAAAGGTGGAAATCAGAAGGGGCTAGGTCTCGGGAGTACGGTGGATGTAGAAGCACGGAGCGACTGTACGAGAACAGCTCGGCCTTCTTCAATCTCGCAATGTGCGGTTTCGCGTTGTTGTGCCGGAAGTACACATGTGACCGCCGCCGTCGCGAATTTTAGACATTTGCCTCCAATTCTCGTAACTGATGAACTTTGACGTTGGGGGATACTGTTGTACCTTCATCGAGCAGCTCCCAGTATTCTACGCCATGTACGCTCCACCGAATGCAGTCTTCGTCTCAGATGGAATGGCTGCCCGACGCAAACTTCGAATGCCACAAGTACACTGTACTTCTGGTGGGGGCATGCTCCTTGTTAATCACCTTTAGATCTCTGGACGGCTTGAAATTTTGCGGCTCGATGGCGCAATGAAACTAGTTTGGAGTGTTTGTTTGACTGTATTTTGAAGAGCTTTCATCATCCCAAGGGTACCTCGCGCATTTTCGTCAACTCATTGCTGAGTTATGATCCCTGGAAGTCATCACTACCGTTTGTCCGATTCATATTGAATCAACCCAATACTTACAGCCACTCGCCCAGCGGATGCGAGGAGCGATGGCAATGATAACCTTAAATTAAGGCGCGCTTTTTCTTAATGCAAGGTTCGCTACATGTCATTTCATTCGAATGTTCGTCTTTCCAGTTCGTTTTTCTCCTTATCCCTGACAGCATCTTTGAAAGTCTGAGACCGTTTGTGACTTTTACATTCATTAATTTTCATTGGTTTGGCCTACAAAACAAAGAACCAGCATGCAGCTTCTGTGTCATTAAAAAAAGTCTACTACTGGTCAGAGTTGGGCTGCACGAGCTGTACAAGTAGAACCTGCACCCCTATTACATTCGAATCATCTGCTCATCTCATAATGCAAAGCAACCTGTCATGAAACTTACCAAGAACAAGAAAGCAACTACGGTGAATACTACAAACTGCCAAGAATTCGTTGCCGATCTTATGGGACTCTGGCGTTCTTCGAGTACGTAAACCTCACAAAGATCAATCAGATACTCACGGCTTCCTGAAAACTGATAGTTAAGTTTGATAGAAAAAAAGACAACAGAAGTGAGAAAGGATTGCCCAAGAACTATGGGAATGACAAAAGGAATGAGTCTCAGAATGCTTACTTACCATAAATATGTATGAATACTACAACCATCATAGCAACGAACATGAATATGACCAACAAGTAAATATCACTGGTGAGCTTTTTCCATCTATAGGCGAGGACCTATAGGACCAACATATTCACTTGTATTATAGACACCAGGGTGTACGTCGTCAGGACAACATTCCGTACTGCGGTACGGGCGAGCAAGAAGCAAGAACCGTGTGTAGTTGAGTCGATTTTGTGCCCTAGGTGCAAAACAGGGCAACTTCCTCGAGACCCAATCGCATAGGGCACCCCTAGCTCATGCGCACCACGCTACATGTGCACGTCGCGATGCGATATCCTGTCCTAATGGTAAACACACTGTTTACTACAACACTAGGCAAGGTGTATCGCTGGTCCGTGCTCAACCGCGCTCTTGGAGAAGGTAGTGGAGGAGGCAATCTTCGCCTTTTCGCGTGATCTGAGGGTGTCCCACTAGGACAGCGCCACGCAGTTTGGGCGAGCTAGGGGGTTCTAACACGACTGCCATGTTCTACTTGTAAAGCATGGTGCAAAACAGGTAACCGCTCAAAAAAATCTTGCACGCGAAAATGAGTCCCTCTGTTACCCATATAATTATGTTGTATGTATTTGCTTAATGAGGGCCCCATGCGAAGTTTCACGCGAAAAAGTGCGAATCTGGCTAAGATGCACCTCCTCAAAGTAGCGGCCTAGGGAGCGGGGCCTCAGAGCCAGTGACCTCCCCGTTACCCGTCGCGGTCGGAGAGGCATAGGAACTGAAAGTCACGTTAACAGTTCCACTCTTCGTCCCCAACAGCGGTGGATGAAGGGGTGAGCTATTGTTGTGAGGCCCGCCCCTTCGGCCACCACTTTGAAGAGCTGTATCCTGGACAGCCACCAGACTTCGTGATTTTACGTTTTTACGATTTTGCGGTTTTGCGGCGTCGCACTTTCGGACGCGATACTACGACCTTGAGACCTTGCAATGCCGAAAATTCGCGTGCGGAGCTGCGACACCGCAAAATCGCAAAGTCGCAAAATCGCGAAGTCTAACAGCGCCCAGCCGTGAAGCATTCAATCAACCCAGGCTTCGAACTGCAGCCATTAGAGCGGCGATGATGATTTAGTGGCTGTGCATATCCTATAGACGCCGCAATTTTCACAAAGTATCTGTTGTCTTTCCCCTTTTTTCGATTCTTTCGAATGTTTAATCCAATTTATTCATATTTCTTCTTCCTGTTAAGCCTTTCATGGCTTATGTGATCTAAAAACCAAGTTACTTTCATTATTAACTGCACTTGCACATTAGACGAACTGGCAATACCGAGAGACAACCCCTTCAAACCCATACTTCGACAGTAACCTCATTAGTGACGTGAATAAACAGAAAACGACGGTTATTGCTCTTTCTTCTTCGCAGCCAAACAATTTAGCAGCGCTACTTTCATATGCAGCAATCAAATAAATTATCATCACTGCACCTTTTATGCATATTTTTAGAATGGTAGAATAGTATATTTATGAGGTTTGATGAGGAAATGTGCTAGAGGTGATGCCTCTGAGAAGCCTGGCGTGAGTGCAGGATGGAAACCTAGCGCACTGGAGCCGTTCCCTGGGAATACCGGGTGGGGGTCGATGGGTCGAATTTTCGCGCGACCGCCCGCGACGAGCAGTGCGGCAAGTACGAGTCGTTTGGAATTCCGCTCAAGACGCAATGAGCTGGTACCGTGAGGGAACTCTGAGGTAGGCGGACTACCGAAGCTTTCAACTTGCAATCTTTAAAGGTCCCATACGGTACCAGCCCATTGCGCCTTGAGAGGAATTCCCAACGGCTCGTACTGACGACGCCGCGAGTGAAACGCCGCAAGTGGAAATTCGACCTATCGACCCTCACCTGGGAATACCAGGTAGTCCAGCATCCACATGCTCCGCACGAACGTTGTCATATTGTGACTACAAAATGAAGTGGTAGTCACAAATTTCATGAACAAATTAGGTTTCTTTTGAAAATGCTTGTATGTGTAGAATGAATGCTGACTTACCACCCATCCTCCTATAGACGTATACATGAAGATTGCTATCGCCATCATTACTGCACCACAAGCTATCCATAAATGCCGATGACGTTCCATATGGTCACGGATGAACCCACAAATAGATATGTAACAAGCTAAACAATTATTCGATACTCCAACTAAATGCTTGCCATAAAAATGTCTTACCGCAAACTGACGAAACACTAATTAGATAGACCGCCAAGGTATATGACAGGAGCCAGAAAACTGATTTTTCTTGTGCTACCAATATCTCTGTTAGTACGCCCGTTATGAAGTCCAAACCTAAATTGCAGTATCACGAATGTATTTGTAGACCTATTTACTTCCAAATCGGCTGTTCTTTGAACCACACCAGTCATTTTGCGAGTGTGTTGGGTCAGGGAACAGACACCCCGAGTTGACCAAAAAAATAATTTTCACTGTAACTTTGTCCTGGGAGGTTGTTTGAGGTGCTGATCATGAATATGACTAGAACTGCATCAAATTGGCGCAACGACTGTATTCACCGATTCCGTTTAAAATTGTCATTCAAGGGTTATTCAAAATGCTGATTACGGATACGACATCGGCTTTCAGTGTGGGCGCCGTTTGGCTCAAGATTGAGCCAGTCATGTTCACTTTTACTTCATTTTGTGCTGCAGTGCTAATGTAGCTGGAGAGCGTCATTTCTCTGCTGTCGTCTTTCATCTGATACTATCCTACAGTGATAATCTTGCACAATCAAGCGTATATTTTTGCTCAAGCCCTAAGAGAGGAGGAAATGTTCCCTTCCTTTTTAAGGCTTTGGCAGAACCTGCGGGAATGTGGTGCCCTATTATATTAGCACTGTAGTGGAATTAAACGGCGCTAGCGCTTCAAGCGGATGCCATTTTCATGGACAGCACCCCAAATCACCTCCCTGGACTATGTTTCAGCGATTTTGATGAAAACAAGTTGTTGTACCAACTTGGTGCAGTTGCACTAAATTGGCGTGAACGCTAAAAACGGATGTCATTTTCTTGGACAGCACCCCAAATTACCACCCTGGACTAGAATCTGGACAACTGCCCCAATCGGATCTGGACAACTCTGCGCGATCGTCGCACGCCGCACGCAGCCGTGCGTTTTCTCTGTCCTAACGACCTACACCCGCTTTTAGGTGATTACGGCTGCGAGCACATAAATTTGCTCGAGCGATCCACTATTCAGACCGCAAGCTGCAGCTTGTAGATGGCAGTGCTGAGGGAGCTACGGTAGACGACAAAGTGAAAAAGGGGTGCGGTCGCACAACGCGCTTCGTCGTTGTGCGAACTAGCTGGAGACGGGTCACAGCTCACACATGGAACTTGGGATAGAAATAAAAGGTTTGGGGATATAGACTATGTTCATATGCTACCACGACTGCGAGCTTATCGAGTGGTGTTTGTGATCCACGTACAGGCCCACAACGCATTTGATTTTGATGGGAAAAACACTACCCGCGTTGAGGATTCCTCGATACAAGCTTGATCCTGATCCCAGTGTGCTGCCTAGCATTAATCAACATATGTAAACATTGCGTTATTACCTTGTTCCCCTTCCGTCGTTTCGAAAGAGTCGGAATCAAACAGTGGAAAGTGGTGGTTCATGGCGTTAAGGATGCAGAGTAAATAAAGGACGCTCATCAAACCAAGCACTACATTTACTGTGACTGTTACGTATGTCAGCTGAAAAAAGGACATTAGCTCTAGAGCAAAAGTTGCTGTTATACCTAATAGGAAAAGAGATACAAAAAGTGAAAGGTTTAAAAGCATATTTTCTATCCGTATTCGGAAGCGAATGCTTGCTGGAGAACCGAAATGAGAGACGGAAAAGTCGATTGGGCACTTCCTACACATCGTCCAAGCGGCACATGAGAGCATAGAAAAGAGACGTGGAAGCACGTAAAAGGAGAAATACTGGGAAAGTTCTTTTTCTGAACTTCTATTTTATACTCCCTTTGTTCCCGATAGATTGACCAGTTCTCTTTCCGTATCTGCAGAGATGTTCCCTATTAGCATGCACGCAAGGTGAGCATATCAGAAGCTCAAAAGGACCAGTAGATGATCAGTAGAGAAAACACCTCAAGCGTTCGGAGCAGCTGTGAAACTCAGAATCTCGGCCTTCGGTATGCTAACCACGTCGCTAGAAACAGATGCCAATAACGATTTAATATACGAAGAATGGTAAGGATACAGAGAAACGCATGAGCTAAAGTCGACCGGTACAATATGCATTTCGGTCAATGTGAAGGTGGAGAGTTCATAGTTATACTACAGTCACCAGTTCATAAGATAACCAAGCATTATTTGCAAAATTCGTCCCTTTATTGTCGAATCACCTTTGAACATTTCATCACACGGAGCAGACATCTCAGTTGAGTCTGTATGAATAAGGATTATCTGATGGAATTGACAGAAGTTCTCGACTAGACTTGGATCAGATAACCCCAATCGTTTAGTCATCCTATTCTTATCAAGACTCGAAGGAGATGTTGTGAGTGTCACCATAAACCTACAATCACGAGAGGGCTTAGCAATGGGATATCATGGTGACTTAACGTTAAAATGAAACAATCATTTATCAAAATTCCTTGAATTAGAGATGGGCCTATACATAATGTTCGCCCCGCTTTATAACAACGTTTAGCGACAATCTCTGCAAGCCTAATGTGAAATGTTAGATAGGCACGGGAACTGGATTGAGAACGTGTAGCGCATGACCCCAGTTGAGGAAATTCTGCTTGGCAAAATTTTTAATTAATCGGAGTGGTGGCGGGTAAGCGAATAGTATCACTGCCGGGCAACACTTAAGATCCCGCACTTGGTCGCTTACCTCGCAAGGTGTATCGACGATATAGTAACATGAGCACAGCCCCAGATAGTTGAACGCGTCCGATTATTGAACGCGCAGTCGCAGTTCATTAGTCTTACACGGGGAGTACCTAACACGATTGACTACCATTGCCAGTGGAGGTCAGGTTGTCTGGCGCACCGCTAGGCTGAAGTTGTATCGTAACTCTTATGCGAGAATAATTTATGCGACTTCATCACGTTCTGATGCCACAAAACGTGCAGTTGTCAAGAGACTGATTGTAAGAGCAACCAGAATCCAAGTTTTAGCTTGGTGCTTCACAGTTGAAAATGGCTATGCTGTCAAGACAACGTGCCGTGTGGGCCACCACGTTTTTCTCTTTTCTTTTTTCTCCTACATTTTCGATGGAGGTCTCTCCATTCCATGCAGTACTGCGCGAGTACAGGACGATGTTCTCTTATTAAACATCCCTAATGACCACACTAAACGTTAACTTAATCACACGATATGTATGGTAAGCAGTGTATTACACCAGATTCCACTACTAGACAGAACAGTAAATCGAAAAGTTGTTCATAGGTAATCTATCAGCTTCAGTTTAGGGAGCAATCATCATATGTACATATTGAAGAAACTAAATAGAAGAGCACTTGCATCTGATCGGGAAGAAGTTTGGTATCATAACCACCTCACTCCATGGCGTGTATGACGTTGAGAAGCACAATAGCAAAGTCTTTGATGTTGGGTGCTCCATTTTCGACTACGAAACGGGATTTCCTCAAGGACGTGTTGAGCTCGGTCTTGTCCACAAGGAAGACACGAACGGACAACCGAAAAGACTGATTTCAATTGCTAATAACTTCCTGCCTTTTGAATGACAGCGAGTTATGCTGAGTCCGAAGTGAACGGTGGCAGCTTCTGATGTATGCGGCACATTTACTCAAATGAAAAGAGGCTTTTGCTTAGCTGGTGGAATTTTGGCACTCTATCGCTCATTGAGTTGCTCGTGAGTGATCTCGAAATGACGTTGGAAACGCTATAGGGGATAGGCCGCCTTCAAGTGTATTGCAAATCAAAATGTGTAAGGACATGAGGTCAATGGAGATGCTATTTACTAGCCTTGTGCTGGCAAGAAAAAAAAAAACAATTGTAGTCTGAAAGCAAGTTGCAAGATTATTGGGATCTCACAGTTATCAACGTGGTCACATAGTTAACCCCATGGCCATGTAGGTTATATCTTAACCGAGCGGAAGTGTGAGCTTTCAGAGCGTACAGAGCCAATTAACTCCAAACGTGACTGCAGGGAATGACGGTGGCAATGATGGCAGCAGCCTAGCAGAGGAGACGATAAGACAAGGAGATACCTGCAGTGGAGAAAACGCTAACATGGGAAACAGATGATATCGCAGTGTTTCTCATGATACTGTTCTGCAGGAACAATCGCAAAGACTCACTCTCATTCCCGTTAAAGGCCGTATGCCAGAATACCCTAGTTTCTTCAGTTTTGGGGCTTCTTTCGAATTTTTCTTTGTCAGGACATTCTTCGGCATTTCTTATTTCATAATGCAGCGTTTTACCCACCCAAGGTAATCCCCGAATGTGCCGTTATTTCCGTGCGCAACAAGGGTGCAACTCTCCAATTGTTGATTACATGTTGGTCTAGGCGATTTGTGCCTGCACGTGAGGAGACTGCAAACGTTAAAGGCATATTTCGCGATGACGATAATAAGATGAGTCGACTTACCTTCTTGATACAATACAGTGCTCTGCAAAATGATACAGCCACCTATAAATTGTCCAAAATTTCTGTTTGCAGAGTGATTCAAAAAAGTCTCTGAGTAAAAGATGTAGCCAGTGTGAACGCGCATTCGCGCATCAACATCAAATTGTAGTTGAAATACACAGAAAAATTTTCTCTTCATTTGTTTTGAAAATGTCGCTTTCCCATTCTGCGAAATGATACAGCCACTTTAGATTTTCTCGTCGCTTTTGACCTCAACTTGCTGAAGCTGTATTGTTGCTGTTGGCTCATCATTTTCAGGTAATTACAAAAAGAAAACTACTATCTGACTTAAAGAAAGATTAATTCACCTTAAAATAAGGCTTGCAGACGTCCAATTGTCAGATCGCGCGAAAATGGAGACAGCTTTGCGCACTCCTCGATAATTCAACTTAGATTCTGCAGGGTATGAAACCAGAAGGACTGCTAAAGGTCCTGCTACGCCTTTAGATAGAAACAAGCGCAGCATTTCAAAAGATGAGCCGAGTTTTCTTAGGTCATGCTCGGGAACAAGATCGTCGCTGGAGCTTAAGATGTCAACAAAGGCTGTTTATAGGAATCTGAAGAAGTGCAAATCCATTTCTAGCCAAGAATTGAGAAGGGCAGTGTTCAGAACCCCAGAATATCGCGAAGGCAGGGTCGGTTTTGCCAAGAGATGGATGGGAGCAGATTGGATTGAGGTGCTTGATACGTTCAAAAAGTTGTACATCTTTCCCTCACTGTTTTTTCTCCATGATGTCCTTCCTTATGGCAAAAAACTCAGATATGACTGCCCGGGCGACTACCGGCACCATAGCATGAGGAACAGACTTCTGTTTTCAAAAAGATCTTCAAAGGAGGAGGTGCCATGGCGTGGGGACCAGAAATCTTCGGGATTTTAGTTTCGTTCTCGGAAGGATAAGCCATCCGATCACCGGACCTTCTTGTACCTTGTTTTTGTGCAAGTTAATAGGCCTTTTCCTGTCAACCGGAGCACTTCATCATCGTGAAGTCGTCATCGAACGGACCTTCTGACCTGGACAACGAGCGAACCCGACCTTTATCAGATGGAGTATTCGTTGGAGTCCTATGCTGAAAAGGAGTTGCGCGAAGAGAAACCCATTTCGAAGGAATTAGGGAGTTTAAACAGGCCCGCATCGAATCATGTCACCGAATGCACTAAAAACGTTCCGAAAAAGTCATATGGGCCTAAATAGTCAAAATTTCTGTATATTGAAAATTGAGAAGGTCCAGCTGGTTGTAAAATTGGCATGTGCCTTCTTTTTGTTGTTTCCTTGTTGCTCGATACTTCAATCTGTTCAGTGGTTGTATCAATAGAACAAGAGAAGCGACATTTTCAAAACAAATAAGGGGAAAATTTTTCTGTTTTTTCCAACTACAATTTGATGTTGATGCGCGAATGCGAATGCGTCCACACTGGCTACATCTTTTACTGGGAGTTTTTTTGAATCACTCTGCAAACAGAGTTTTTGGACAATTTATAGGTGGCTGTATCATTTTGCAGAGCACTGTAGATCCTTGGCTTACTAGTCAGGATGCACCTTTCCCGTGTCGCTCTGGTACGCTTTCACGGTGCTACACCTGCTAGAAGCCACTCCGACGTCACCATCTTGGGCTCTCTTGTTGTTAACTGAACCAAATGGGTGGCGTCGGAGTGGGTTCCTGTGTAGCGCCGTGATAGCGCACCGTCGCGAAGCGGGAAGGTGCATCCTGACTAGTTATCTAAGGAAGTACTCCTCTAAAAACGTCTCTAAAAAGGACGCAAATATCGCGAAGTGTGCATTTAAGTGATGAGGGGAGAGCGAGATAGTTTCATCTAATCGAATGGATCATATGGGATCCGAGATTTATCTGCCTCGAAAACTTCGTTTCGATAGCCACTGATTCTCGAATATTTTAAGCTTTGTGACACGAATTTCAATTTGTAAAAGGCTTACCCCAAAACTGTTTCCTTTCCTACTACGAAATGAAGATGCACACAGAAACGCAGACAATCCAAGACCTCCTGATCTGACGGCATGGTACAGCGCATAGTAATAGGTCTGGAATTGGAAGAAGTTCCTCTCCCTTTCCACTTGCAGTTCACTCAGGGAGCTCTATTTTATAAAACTAGCTACAGCTACTGGAAATTCTGGAAGCTGGAGCTAATCTGATAGAATAAGTAGTTCAAAACGATAGGGAGCTCCGATTACGCTCGAAAACGAGCTTCTTGAGCAGATATTTGGTTCTGAAATCGCGTCATTGAATCCTTTGGGAGCAGGGCAGGTTCACTATCGTATTTTTCACAGCGCAATTACGATATAATAGTGATGCTGGGCTGGACTTCTCATTCTGCTGTGAATTGTAAGCGCTATCGCGTCTACTACTAAATGTAGGGGTCCAGAGGAAAAAAACGACCGAAGACCCAAGGCAACACCAAAAAAGAGGTTCCCTGTCTGCAGACCTTGTACGAAAACTGCAGCCTGGAGATGGTACTTTTGCCTGATGGTGTCACTCACAATTCACCAGTATCACTTGTACTGCCCTGCTGACGTTGCTCTAACCATGAAGATATGTGGCTTGACTTATCGTAGTCGCCACGGATCTCCTTCACCGAGGGGCTTCCCTCACTGAAGGATCTCGAGCCGCTAGGTGGCAAGGCTATGTGGCGCGACCCCAGGTGGCGGGTAGGGGGCAAATCGCGGACCAAGCCACCATGTACCTGCCTCGAGACGCAGGTGAATTTAAGGGATGGACTCTCTGTTTCTGCTGCCTGGGCTAATTCATCCCTCTGTATCCACGCAAACGTTTCTTGCATTCGTGTAGGGGCTTTCTATATTGTGCAGTTGGTATACTGCATTCGGTCCAGCCAAAAGCTTGCATTCCAACGACTGAGAGTCACATGGGAGGCGGTCCGCAGCCGTCTCCAGCAAATAAACTCTAAGTCTCCTTCGAAATAGCCTGGCTAACTACCCGGAGTATACCCAGCCCCTACGACAGAGCCTGGCAAGCTATTCGTAGGTCTTCATCTTGTGGAAAACTGCAACAAAGATGGTACTCATTCTCCTGAACATAAGGGAGCTCCTAATACGGTAGCGTTGGGTAGGACCGCTTAGGAGAGGCTGCTCAAATCTCAGAGCCATAACAGGCTGCCTAAATCGAGAAGAACTAAGATGGCGATTTGTACCTTCAACGCACGAACCCCTGCATCGGAAGCTATCGAAGATCTGATGATGCATGCCAAGAACATCAAGTACCACTTCGTCGGGCTGACCGAGACGAGGAGGCATCGCCCGCTACACATCGGTCACGAGACTGGGGAGAAATTGATCCTTGGAACATGCGACAAGAGAGGCTATGGCGAGCCGTTTTTGTCAGCACGCACTTGGCCATGAACATCGATTCGTACGAAAATCTGACAACCAGAATTGCACGTTTGCGATTGAAAAGATGTGATTCCATTCCGGCATTGATCATCTTCATCGCCTACGCACCAACATCGAGCTACGACGAGGACGAACTCGACATTTCATGTGAAATTGGCGAAATTTTATAAGGAAGATCACACCTTCGAGGTCATCGTCGGCAACTTCAGCGCCAAGATCGGCCCTAAAAGAACGGATAATGAGCTCCACATTGGGACTCACGGAACGGAATGGAATGAGCAGGGTGAACGGCTGTCTGAATTTATTAAGTGGATCAGCACCATTCATGACAAACACGGTTCCAGAAGTCCTCTCATCTACGATGGACTCGGGAGTCACCCGGTGGACAATTCCATGACGGGATCGATCACATCATCTTCAACCTAGTGTTTTGCCTGATCGACGTCGCTGTTGTTGCGAAGTTCTGTACGTGATCAGGCCATCGACTCGTCCGCGCAAAATTCCTTTTTTTTTTGATACGTGGAGAGAGAGCCGCGAAATCCAAGGAGCGAAGACTCAAGACAGTCATCAACTGGGAACACTTCGTTTCTCTCGCAGCTGTATGAGAGGATTCCGTCATCGAAAACACCGACGACGAGTACAGCAGGCTCGTCTCGATCTTCACCATAGTGCCGGGTGGGCAGAGAGTTTGAAAAGCGTTCTCTTCGGAAATTCTCAAGCCGATACGCCAACGTGGAGCCGCACAAGCCGCAGGCGATTACCAACTGACGTCCGAACTTGTGAATCAATGCAGGGAGGAGATAAAAGAAGCTCTCAAGAAGAAGAACAGCAGTGCTGGGTGACGGAGCAAAGGCTGGGAGGAGCATCCGCAATGCCCGCCGAAATTTTGCCTGTTATTGGACCAAAATGACCAGTTTCCGCGTCCGGACGGTACAGTTGCTACTCCTCGAAGGGCAATGGAGAAGGTCATCTAGGATTTCTACTCGCAACTCTTCGATAGCCATGTCCAACTGCCTAGGAGCAATCTGAAGCAGGATGGATTTGTTGTTCCATCAGTTCTCCCTTGCGACGTCCGACACGCCATTTCGTCTGTGAAGGATGGTACAGCACCGATCGGTTCCGGCAGGATTAGACCGGAACAGCTGAAGAATCTCCCGCCACTTACACTGACGCGACTCTTCACACACTACCTGTCGGAATGCAAGGCACCCACCTCGTGGAAAACCAGCAGAACTGTTTTGCATGAAAAGGGGTATTCACATGACACTGGCAACTATCGTCCAATCTGCCTGCTGTCTGTACTCCGCAAGCTCTTCATTCGAGTCATCTTGAATAGGATTGGTAGAACTTTAGTTGAAGGGCAGCTATGCAAGCAAGCAGGGTCTCGGAGAGGGTTCAGTACAATCGATCACATCCACACTGTCACTAGGCTCATTGAAGTTTCGCTAGAGTACAAGATGCTTTTACGTCTCACATTCATCCCCCTTCATGTGGATTTGAAGAACGCCTTCGACTCCGTTTTTCTCGTGAACTCTACAGCAACTTCACGACCAGTCGCCATTCTACAAGGAAGTCATCATCGACGTGAGTAGAGGGGTTCGACAAGGCAACATTATCTTGTCTAAACTTTCAGCGCCGCCCTTGAGAACGTCATGTATCATTCGGAATAGGATGGCATGGGAGTGAAGGTCGGTGGCCGGTATCTACACAACCTTCGCCTCGCTGACAATATTGTGCTTATAACACCAACAATCTAGCAAGCGGGACGAATGCTAGCGATTTTGACTGCGAGTGTGGAGAAATCGGTCTGCAGCTGATCCTGACGAAGATGATGTTCATGAGGAACGAATTGGTACCTGATGCCCCATTCAAGCTCAACGGAACGAACATCACTGAATGCTTCAGCTATGTGTACCCAGGTCGGAAAGTCAATATGATGAACGACTCAGCACCAAAGCTGAGCAGGAGAAAAAGAGCGCTTAGGAGCTCTCAAGACCATCAAGAGAGTAGTGAAGAAGACGAAGAACATCCGGCTTCGCGCCCATCTCTTCGATTCCACTGACCTTCCTGCCCTAACAGACGCCAGAAACTTGGATTATACGTAAGCAGCATGCGGTCGGCGTCACCCAACGCGCCATCGAAAGGAAGATGCTCTGAGTATCCCGATACATGCAAGTGCAGAGAGAGATCCGGAGTTCCGAACTTCGTCGACAACCGAAAATCAGGGATGCCACCGTATTTGCCAAGGAATCGAAGATTGGATGGGTCGGACACGTCATACGTTATCGCGATGACCGTTGGACTGGAACGTTCACCAACTAAATCCCTCGGGACGTCAAACGAACACCTGGACGATCGCCAGCGCGATGGTCAGACTTTTTCACGAAAGCTCTGAGCGAAGGAAACGAGATGCTGCGTGTCCTTCAAGCCAGAAAGATTCATTGGACTACTCTGGCTCGCGACAGAGAGGAATGGAGACATTGCTGGCGCCAGCTTGAGACTCTCAATGAGCAACGGGACGACAAGTGATACAGGTGGTCGCGGCAGCTGGCAAGCCTCCTTTGCCACGCTCCGTCCAATGCCAGATGTGGTCGGAGTGGGTAGGCGAGATCGCAAAAGATTTGAGAAGACTTGACGGCGTGAAGAGGAGCAGTGGCGGCGAAGAAAGGGTGAAAACCGGGCAGTACTAAGTAGCCATCTGCACCAGCGAGTTAGGCAGCTATCTGATTATCGCGAAGTGTGCCTATAATGAGTACTTTCCAGAGTGATCCATTCATCAATCCATCCATACCATAACCGGGTAAGTAGGAAGACTATGTGGCGGCTTCGTGGTGACATGCAAGCTCTAAATAGTGGAAGATTCATTCTTTTCTACTGCTGACCCTGTTCATCCCGCTCCTAAGGTGGGCTTCGCCGAAGAGTGAATGAAAAGTGGAGTAATGGGGCTGAAAGCCGAGTGAGCATCGTATTACTGCCGTATCTATCGGGATCACGTGGTGCTTGACATGTTAGCTTTCGTGAAGAACGCAACCACCAATCAGTATCGAAGCTTCAAAGGAGCATCTCGCAATGAACAGATGTCTCGACTTACATCATTGGTGCAGCAACATTTGGTAACTCCGAGGCTGCACCTTTTTCAACGTCGTCACGGTGTGACAGCATGACAGTGTATCTGTCAAACACACTCCTACCACACCCACTTGAGCTCCCTTAGGCCGCTTTCATACTTTGCGCACCGACGCCGTCACGCGCGTGACGGCGTCAAATCGACGCCGTCATCTGCGTTGATTTGACGCCGTCACGCGCGTGACGGCGTCAAACTCATGCAACCATTTGCCAGCCGCAGGAGACGGCGTCCATAGATAATGCGGACCCAATCACACTACAGTATGGTGATCGTGGCCGATTCGAATCTTGGCGCTGTGCCAATATACGAAGCGGCCACGATCACCTTATTGGCATAGCGCCAAATTTAAATCGGCCACAATCACCATACTGCAGTGTGATTGGGTCCGCATTATCTACGGACGCCGTCTCCTGCGGCGGGCAAACGGATGCGTGAGTTTGACGCCGTCACGCGCGTGACGGCGTCGGTGCGCAAAGTATGAAAGCGGCCTTACTGGTCTCTGAGCTAAATGGATTTGGTCGGGTGGACTGGAACATGTGTATCGCCGCGATGGCACAAAAACCGTGCTACCTGAATAGCTATTCAAGGAACAAATCCCCAAGGATATAAGTCGACCAATCTGTTTATAGCGTGGTATGCCTCTGAATTAATAATGTAACCAAACTGAGAGAATGATATGATCGGATTATCCCTATCATTGCTTTTAAGGGACCTCTCTAAACTTTCAAGCTCAAGGAAAGAGAACATGCGTGTTTCGGAACTAGCACAATATGTTGTATGGTTTTTAACAAACCTGAATCTCAAACAATGATTCTGGGGTTGTTGCAGCAGAAATCGTGTGCAGCATGCTCGAAATAGTTCCTCTCACAGAGAAAAAAGGTATCAGCATCAAAAGAAAAACAGCAGCGTAGTATGCAACTGAAAAAGATGTAAAGTTTTGGGATGAGAGCTGCTCAGTAAATCTTCAATAAATTTGAGGGAGAGTTGAAATTTGTTAGTGATACGGAATGGATTAATCCAGGCAACTTAATAGATGGGCATCACGACATCTATTCAGCTTATTGGGTATTGGAGTGACACAAACCCACTGCATCGACAGCGCTCTTAAATTTGCGAAATTCAAAACGACTTGATAAGGCCATTCTATAGCCCCGGCCTACGCTTTCCCCTTCACCTTTAATGAACGTTTCAGCTACTGTTTATCATGCCATATACCACATTGCACAGACTTTGATCACAGTATTTCAGATGAGCTGCCGCGTAGGATGACTGCGACAGAAGTCAGTCTCGGGACGGAAGCCTACTTTCCGGAATGTGGAGAGCGCGGCAACAGGAAAATCGGGTGAGTAGAGATGAGGGGGTCCACTTTGGGTTCTTTTCCATGCGGAAGCGGTTAGCGGTCATCTCCTCTCATCTCCTTTACGTCTGCCTTTTCGTCTCGGGCCATCAGTGCCATTCGGCGACCACCATAGTTTGGTAATTCATTGTTCCTTCCAGGATTTTACCTCAAACCCACAATGCAGGTCTTGCCATGATAATTGTTTTTTCTTGGTATTGAAGCCGGAACAGGCCCCGGTCATCATAATTTTCTCGCACTCACTTGAAGGAGGTGAATGCAGTTTTAGAGTGAGTATCCTTTCGCGAGCGTCTGTCGTCGCCCACCGGCGTCTCGTATCTCATCACTTGCTTCCAAACTTTTGCCGTAGAGGCCCCAAAAGTCCGCAGTTTTGTTCTGATACCAAAACCGGAACAAGCCGCGGTCGTTTCTAGTAGTTTCACCCTCTCTAGAGAGGTAATTGAGTATGAAGGCAGTAATTCGACACTCTGTTGTCGACCACCAAAGTGTGCTATTTCACTGTTTCCTCCAGACTTTTTCCCTGAGAGCTCACATTATAATCTTGTTGAGTTCTCTGTCTTGTTTTGGTACCAAAACTGGAGCACCCCGATCGCTAGAATTTTTCCGTAACCTCACTCACTGGATGAAAGTGAGGCTAATTCTGGCGTCAGTAACCTTTCGTCAATGTCAATAGTACCATACGGAGTTTTGTAACTTATTACTCTCTTCGCCCCTGCCAAAAAAAATTGACTCAGAGGCCCCTTCGTCAAAAATGTTAATTTTACTGCTTCACTCTACCAAGTTTAGGCAAGCACCGATCATCGTAGTCTTTTTTATGTCCTCTGTCCCTGTTTAAGGTGAGTTCAGTTTGGCGTCGGCCACCGGTCACCAACGTGAGTTACTGACCATATAGGTTTGGTATCACCTTTTTCTTCAGATGTTTGCCCTCGAGGCCTGCGTCGTAGTTTTGTGAATCTTGCTGTTTTTTATCGTTCTGTTACCACCGGAACAAGTTCCGAATGAACTAGTATCACTGTAATACCATGTATATCTCCTCCTTGTGTGCAGCCACATGACGATGTTGGTTCGGATCACGAATCACTGCGAAGGGTGACGGTTTTGGAAGGAGGCGCTTTTTATCTCATTACTACCGCACCACCCCCGAAGCCGTTAACACAAGAAAAGGTAAATACATCACCCATTTGGTCGTAAATCGCAATCTGAGGACCACTCAGGAGCAGTATCTAACGGTAATCTCCGAATCACCTTTCACCGGAGGACGTGTATGTCTTAAAGATACATTTTGCGATGATCAAATGGGTCGTTTTACCTTCTTTGAACAATAAATCCCTGGGTAACTATTCTTGCTGCACCTTTTTCGCATCGCTCCGGTGCGCTATCACGGCCCCACACCTTCTCAAACCCTCTGCGACCCCGCCCATTTTGCTCTGTTGACCAATAAGAGAGCTCAGGTGGATGGCGTCTCAGTGGGGTCGCGCAAGTGTAGGGCCGTGATAGCGTATCGGGGGACGCGAGAAAGGTGCAGCCTGACTAGTTGCCCAAGGATCTATTTTTTCAATAAGATGAATCGACTCATCAGATTATCGCGGAGTGTGCCTTTGAGTTCCTACCGAAAGAGATCTATTGTAGCGTATCTACTGCGCTCCCAATTTTATCCTAGGGCTATCCTCTTCCGTACACTATCCTTGTATCCTTCAGAGCCCTCGGATTTCTGTTGTCTACAAAACACCGACCACTTAGACAACTGAGCACATTCATATTGGAAAAAATGGGGAGCATAACATGGGCCCAAGAAAGTTCCGAATGTAAGTTTGCACCAATCAGACTTTGTCAATACAAAGACTTTTTTAAAGTTGTTCGAGACACTTCAATTTTACGGTCATACGTTTCCCGAGTGTAAACCACCGTCCTTCGCTTGCCATCCAGGGCCTGCTCGTTCGCCATCCTTACGTCTGCCGCCGTCGAGTTAGTGCAGTTAGTGAAAAAGTGAAGTTAGTTTTCACTAACTGCACTAACTCGACGGCGGCAGACGTAAGGATGGCGAACGAGCAGGCCCTGGATGGCAAGCGAAGGACGGTGGTTTACACTCGGGAAACGTATGACCGTAAAATTGAAGTGTCTCGAACAACAGAAAAGCCTGAAGAACCAAAAGAATCGCTGTTGCCCGTAGACAGGCCGCCAATCTTGCCTCCGTTCCCGAACGCACAGGTGCATACAGAGAACACGAAGGTGGACAATAAAGTGGTGGATGGAAAATTCGTACTTTTTCAAAGTTTTTCTTGCCAAGGCAAGCAAAGTCATATGCAAAAATCAGGAAGTTCTAGACATTTCCACGGTATGAACTACTGCGCAAGGGGTAGCGCACTTCTTCGATATTTTCCTGGGTGGTGTTTTCCTGGGTTTTCCTATCTCAGCAACTGTTCGAATGAGCAACAAACTTACTCAATCCAAAACGCTTCGTTATGTCACGCGACGAAATACTCTATCATTGCAATTCGGTTCTACATTGGCGTTTGAAACGTGGCTTGAACTCTTTTGAATTTGTGACCCAAAAGCTGCTTTCGTCTGTTCTCCGACGTACCAGAAAAACCCCCTTGCTCAGGCTTCCGATGAGCGATACACTGTGCTTCTTTTGCCAACACTCTCGTCGGCTCTACACGGTCCAAACAGGAAATCAAAGTGGAACCCAGGAACGCGTGCGGTTACCATTGTTCCGCGCTAATCTGCATGCCGATAACAAGCTATTTCATAAGGGAATTGGAATATAATTACAAACTCATAAACTGACACACTATGGCTAAAAAATAGCGAGCCACAGTGAAACCGGCAGCACCAACCAAGGCAATAACTAAGCATACCGTTACAAGGTACAACAAACGCTGAAACACATGTATATTACGTAAAGAAGTGACTCGAAGTAGGTAATAAACTATGGTGACTGCTATCTGATTTGTCCACGAGCGAAATGTATTCACTGAGAAGGAAATGCCAGTCATCTCTTCTCTCGTGCACGTTATGTTGACATCAATCACAAGCCTTTGAATTCATATGATTGCATAAACCAGCCCATGTTCAAATTGTCGCTAGCCAACAGCTGAAAGCTGCGGCAGCAATGAGTGTCGCCCGTACATGACTGTGCTCCGCGCGTATCAGCGTTATGAGGCTATGAGGCTAACACGTGTAGCATGCGGCGCTGCCACTTAGGCGCTTGGTGGCTAAAGGTATATCAAAACAGAGACTGCTGTAAAGTCGCCTCTCTGTCACCGGGGTGTACATCGTTATGTCGAATTTTCGTTTTGCGGCGTCGCAGTCGCAGTGCCACCGCGCATGTTGCCGTGGCTGGTTGAAGGACTACCACAGAACCGAGGACTGTCCTACAGTGCCAGCTCAAGGTTTGCTTAGAACCTCTAAGTGGTATGGTACTGTAGTAGTCCTTTGAAGAAATTGTGCTCAGACACTTCAAAAGTAGAATATTGGGCTATGGTAATGAAGGGGAAATTTTAGAATAAGTTGCACACTTAGGGATTGGAGAGGGGTAAATTTGCACACTATAGCGCATATTTTTGCCCAAGCTTTAGTAGAGGGATGAATTGCTTTTTTCTCCAATTTAAGAGGTTTCGGTGAAACTAGCGCTCGTGGAGGAATGTCCCCCTCACTGCGATAGCACCTAGAATATACAGAAATATTTCATACACATAAGACTCTGAGCACTTCAAACGATAGAAACAATAGAAATACTCTGGATGAAGTAGAAATAGACTCTTGTACGCAAAAAGACAATGGTAACATAGCAATTAGAAGAAACAGTAACAATAACATGATAACAATCTTAATCAGTGAACAGTTCATTTAGGCATAAAGCTTCAAAGGAAACACGCAATCGCACATGAAGGTAACAAATCTCGCTCGTCGCGGGCGATTGCGCGAAAACTCGACATAACGATACATAACCATGTCAGCGCGCAGATCTCCGGGCACCTGTCACCCCTGCACTAGAACAGCGCAACAAGGAGAATACTAGACCCACACGACGAACACTGTGGGAGCATTTCACTTCTCCCGTTCGGATCATGACGTGGTTACCGGTCGTATAATCCCCATAAATTTTAGCACCTAAGAGAAGACGGTCTGCTTTTCATTTACCATTACCATGTTTGGGTGCACAATCAGCCTTAAGGTTCTACAGATGCTGACTACACGATGCGGATTGTGGATGGGGAGATACACTAATCACTGGCGTTTCGTCTCGTGTTATGTGTCTTATATGTGAATATAGAGTATGATTATCTGACATTTACGCTGTTAATATGTGCTGGCACAACAAGGCCAAAGGAGAACTTTCGACACTTAAATGCCTTACGTTAGTATCGTATTCCGCAGGAAAAAGTATCTGTCTTATATTCCTGTAATGAAACATTTGAAATAATATTAGGTCGTGAGCTTGGTTTTGATCAGTAACATTTACTTATAAAAGGTCAATGAGTGCAAGTCCTGTAAAAAGCTGTCAAAACTCGAAGTTTTGACGCTTCCTACAACATGTTTCCGCTTTCGCTTGTGTTAGTGACTCGCTCGTTCTCAACAGTAAGCTACGACAGGGCAATCAAATTTTCGACATCCATTTCCTCTTCTGTTTGACTAGAAGATAAGATATGTGTAAAACCATGGTGGGGTTTTTCGGGTGTGTGCCATTGGGACAGAAAACTCGTGATGCGCCGTCCGACATGCGACGTAGTGGTGCGAGCTATACCGCCACAACAAGTACTGCGCCCCCTATCCGCACCCTCTCGTCGCGCGGCACGCGGATTCTCTGTGGCACACGCTCGATCAAGCCTCGTCGTAGCTAACTACCGGTATTGGTTTGAGCGATTCAAGAGCAATGAATTCGACGTACATAACGGCTAATGCCAAGGCCTGTCAAAAATTTTTGAGTCAGTGAACTGCAAGTGTCGTTGTACATGAGCTCCGAGAAATGTTGAGAGCTACTGATTTGATATCTCTATCCCTACTATCATATGTATAAAAAGCACTTCGTCTGTCTTTCCGTCCTTCCGTCTCTCCGGCTATCACAAAATTAGGTATTATATGAAAAAGACCTTTGGAGAGTGGGATAAGTGTGGTATGGGTAGGGCATGGGACAAGAAGTAAAGACTACGCATGGAACAGGTTAGGTTCCGCCCAGGATGGGTGAAGCGTGCGTGGAATGTTCCGTTTTCAGGCAGAAATGATTGAAAACTGTTAAATGGGTTCGAGTGTGCCCCAATCGTGGGGAGAGGATGGGTTTGAGTCAGCGATCAGTTTCTGAAGGTCACGAAAGAATCGTGGGCACAGTGGGCGGAGCATTCGCAGTGGTGGGCGGCGCTTGGACGCTACATGAAAAACGACCTGTGGAGATATGGGCAAGTTTGGTATGAGTAGAGCATGAGTTTCTGAAAGTTATGAAAGAGACCTGGGCACAGTGGGCGGTGCGCACCACGAATGGGCGATCGGAGCAATAAAATCATAACTCGGCTCCAACGCAGCTTAAGACTAGGAGGAAATCGGTAGAAATGACTTATATCCAAGCTATCTTGAACCCACTTATAATGAGTGGAAGCCCTCCCACAGTGCACGGAAAATGTAAGATCGTGTGAGGCACACTGTGAAATTGCAATTAGCTTCGAGAGTGGTTTAGGGACAGGAAGGAAAACGGAGGTGGTTCCTAGTAGGTCGGACTATGTGAAAGATAAAATTCCAACGGTGGGCGGAGCATTTGCGGTGGGGGAAGAGGAGCTCGGGCGTTACACGGAAAACAATCTGTGGAGATGGCGACAAGTTTGGGATTGGTAGGGCATAGTACAAGAAGTAAAGAGCACACATGAACCAAGTTAAGCTCCGTTCACGATGGGCGGGGCGTCATACACTCTATAATTGAAGTTTATGAAAAAAATAAATTCCGATCGACCTACTGAAGCCCACGGTTATAGTGATGCGACGCCTGTGATGATGTTTACATGCAAGTGAAAAAGTCCAAGAGAAAGAAGGGTTGCCACACATATTGTTCCCGATCCCATTCACTGTTTATTCACTTGTAAATGCAGGAAAGGACATTCTGTGTGTACATATGTATGTCCCTGAGTGATCTGAAGGATTAATACGACGCCTCTGTGATGTGACAGGTAAGTGGCGTGGAGGTCTGATTTGCGGAACAAACGCCCCGGTAGCCATGTGATTGCCACCAAGTCTATTCTGCCGTGCCTTGCCCGAGTGTACTATGTAGTCCACGGTATTAGCGGCAGGTAAAACACGCAACAACAGATTCAGTCGGAAATGGCAAATGGCATCCGTCACGGAAACACTGCACATGCTCTTTTTCGCTGTAAACTGCGGCAACGAAAAAGAAATGCTAATGTGAAAGGTAGGTGAAAAAGGAGAACTTAAACATGCAGTCCATTTTGGAGCGCTTGGTAGCGCGTGGCCTGAGTGGCGAGAGTGAGAGGGTGTGGCGAGGTGGGAGAGTTTGATACACTCTCACCCAGGTCCATAGGCCACGACCAATCAAGCGCTCCGAAACGGACTGTATGTCATGTAAGGTCCACTGCAAAGTGCACTTAAAAAGAGCCGCCCGCAGATAGTAAAATAAGAGCAGACGACTTGAATGTCAAAAGCTGTGGACAGGTTCTGAGTCAGTCAGTCCGGACTCAGTAGCATATACCCTTCCACAGGAGTTATAGCAATAGGGCCAAACTTCTCGCATTCACGAAGAAATACCACTTACTGTCACAGACGACCAGTAAACGCACCAATTAAAAGTGCGGCAGAGCTGCCAAAACAAAGTTTTCTTTGTGTTTGATAGAACATTCCACTGCTAGGCCAAAATGCGGCTCCAATACTATCGAATTTTTTGAAAGCACATCATGCGGTATTCAGGTTAGTGGCATACTTTCTTGGGGCAAGTAGGTCCTTGCTTCATTTTTTTGCGGCTACATGGTGCACCCTCACGGCGTTGTGCCCGCCTGAACACAACCAAGCTACGCCCACCCAACCAAGTCACATCTGACCTCAGAAGAACGAATTTTTGAGTGGAAGATGTCTTCATTATAGAAATAGCTGATTCACTGAATTATGTCCTCTTATCGCAAGTTTCTTTCACCACATGAGCGCCATGCTGGAAAGTTGTTCTTCTGAGCCCAGGTGTGATTTGGTTGGGTGTGCGTGTTTGGTTTTGTGCAAGCAGGAACAATACGCGAGGGGGCACCGTGCAGCCGCAAGAAAGATACAGCCTGAGCACTTATCCAGTGATCTACTTGCCCCAATAAAGTAACCTAATTATCGCGTGGTGTGCCTTCAAGTCTAACGTGAACTTGTAAAACTTTACTGACTGTGCGTAATACTTTGCCATTGACGTAGCCATTGTTATATGAGCAGTATTGTTAGTGCAACGAGTACCATAAGAAACAAAATCAGGTCCTCTTTCTCTCCTGCACTTCATGTCGTTAACCAACGAAACACAGAACCTTTCAAAATCTAAGTTAGCTGAAAATAGAGCGGGTGAAGCGAGTACTCTTGGTCCTATCCTGATCTAAGTTCTTGTGATCAATGACGTATTTCTCAATATACACAAATCTATGATGACAACCGCAAGGCCGCGTTCATATTCTGAGATTTTCGCAGTCGTCATTAGAACAAACTCAAGCGGCACAGACATGCCAAGATTTTTTATACTCTACGGCGCGGGAGACGGGCCTTTGGCTCGTCCGGGCTGGCACGCGATAATTTGCGCAGCAAACTGCGCGACGCCACGTCCGGCGCCTCCTCGTCTTTGACTAGAGCGCGAATTCTTAATCGTGCTGATTCAGATCAAGATTCTCAGGGGTTCTGTTAAGAAAAGGGCTTTCCCTTCCTCTCATCCGTGTTTATAAGTTGAGCCTTTTCGATGTTATGTTCTTATTCGTGCAACACCTTTTTATTACCACTCACATTACTTATTGTTCTTTCTAGGAGCGGATTTTATTTTATCGTCGTCAAACCGTTCACAACGATGCTCTCAAAAATAGTAATAAGTGATCTGGGTGGTAATGTGAGGGTATTAAGTAAGTAGAAGTATTACACAAGAAAAGTTCACCTTATAATCACTGATGTAAGGAAAGAGAAGCCTGTGTCCAATAAAGTTTCTAACTACCTTAGCCTTTATCCGTGCCATTACGTCTTCTTACGTGTTCGTGCCCCAATCATCAACGCCGCGCACTTCGCCGCACACGTTGCCGCGTGCCAGCCCGGACGAGCCAAAGGCCACAGACCCCTACGGCGCTGTTGGCGGCATTACCAACCATGGCGCGCTCTATTCAAGGCCTGTGACCCAACCACGTTCCATTTGATGGTAGTGCAGTGTAACGTTCCTTCTCCCTTCGGTACTTTGTCTTAATTTTCTTACTTCCGTAATCGTACTTATGTATCATTAGCTTTCATGATCAGTGGCTACTTTCTTTGCTGTGGTTCAAAATATCCGATGACATGGAACAGGTTCCAGCGACAGTGCCGCAGAATATCAAACAACCCAACCAGAGGGGTACTCTGAGAGGAGAGAATTCCTCGACAGGGGGGGGGAGTAAGAGGTCAGCAATAATCCTAGGCCAAATTAAACGGAACATGCCGTCAGCTGATCTTGGTTTGAGTTATCGACACAAAAAGCATTTACAAAATATTTTTCAGTACTATGCAATCGCCAATAGCTACTGATACTGTAAAGGTTGTGTAGATGCTGGAAGGGGGTCGTATTTGGGTTACCGTTGAGGGAACGAGGGAATCGTACTGGTGCGATCATTTTCCTCAACATCTGGTTCTGTCCACAAAAACTTAAATGACGAACTGGACACTGTCTGTGGCAACACGCTTCCCGCCGCGAGGTCAGACACCAGACAGGTCAGAGAGCGTACGGGACGCTGCCAAAGCTCCCTCCCTGAAAAGGCTTAGGCAAATCCGGGAGACCCCAAACGGCGAAGGACGATCCAGGAGTACGCAATCACGGCCGGCAAAAGGTGCGTGGTCCCGCACGGAGAAAGAGTGTCCCCTTCATCATTGAAGGTCTTATGTTGTGCCCTGAACCCGAGGTGAGCAAACCAGACGCTTTTGACAATCGGCTGCTACAGAAATAGGTTTTCGTGGCAGGACCAACACATGCTTCCTTACATCCTCCAATTGTTTTGGGTCTCGTTTGCTTGCCTCAAACACATAGAACGAAGGAATTATGTTGAAAGCAGATGTTTTAATGTTTTAGGTTTGGGTGCTATCGCAATGAGGGGGCGGGGGGCATCTAAAAAGTTGCTTATCTGCGCATCGTGTAGAGATCCTTGATGGGTCAATCTGCACATTCACGCGTATACTTTTGCCTAAGCCTTGGAGGGGGAAGGGAAGGCTCTTTTCCCTTTCACGGCTTAGGTAAAAATAGGGTCCAGTTGTGTTGTGGGATGCCCCCCCCCCATTGCGATAGCACTTAAGTTCGATTTAACGCGACTCGTGGCGCGCTTCGCGGCATTGCAGGGGAAGGAACCTTCGACGCAGGGGCTAATATGGGCTGTGGCCCAAAATCATTCCTAGGTTCACAATAAAGGTGTGCACCGTGACCATCTATCGCCCCTGAAACGTTGCCGCAACGTTAGAGCTCCACGATGGACGCATGCGTGCCACAACCAATGCATCTCCAAGAATTGGAACGGTTCACCGACCGCTGTCACCTTCCCCCATGCTCTCCTCCATGACTCAGCTCCACTCCGGCTGCCACTCTCAGCCATGCAATCGGTGTTGCTTCCCCTAGACGGCTTGCGTAGTACAGCAGCTTGCCACGTGCTTTCTCCTACGCAGAGAGCGCAGAGAGAACGACAAAACGCGAGAGAGTGTGTGATGACAACGAGCAGCGTCGATACGCGCCCTGGCGCGAAAACATGATTACGGTAGCAGCCGATTGTCAAAAGCGTTCGGTTTGTTTTCCTCCCAGAACCCCACACATCGTTCGATGGCACTCGTTGCGTTAATCGCGATCGTTGCTGTACTAGCGTATGGACGTGACCTATTGGGTGGAGCAAATGCAAAAAAATTCGCACTTAATGTTGGGCTGAATATTTGTAGCAAGAATCGTGCACATACATACTAGTTAGTTGTGAAGCATACTTACATTGGTTGGATTTGCACGTCACAATCCCTTCGGGATCATGCAAAAGATTGAGAAAGTGTTTCGCAAGCGGATAGGAAAAATGGAGGCCAATTGTAGCGCGAAAAAACAATACGATCATTATTAGAATCCCAATAACTGAAATCGAAAAAAGCGTTAAAACTTTCAAATTGGCTTTCTGAAGTTCCAAGTGTAAACATTGTCATGATCCGATCCCTTTTATGTGAGTTACGGGTTTTGAAATGTTATCTTAAAAAATCAGTAACCAACCAGTGTCAGGTTCAAGGAATCGGAGATTGCGTGACTTCCTTCCCGATTCTCGGAGACTGACTCAAGCTAGCAGCGTTCTTCCTCGTTTCTACCCCCTCTTCGTACTATCGCCTTAAAGTTACCGGGAGGTGCAACATTGACCTACGGTAAGTACTACAGTAGCGCTTGCAGTTTGCTAAGTTGCAGACATTGCACACACGACACTTTGCTAAGACGTCGAGTGTGAATTCAATCAATTTTTTACCACGAGTACCTTTTTTATTACCCTCTCTCTTATTTCCCCCACTTTGTTTCACTTGCTTGCTGCTGTTTGTTGCTTCACTTATTTCACATCATCATGATGAATGAATGAAATACACCCTATCAGACAACAAATGACATCTTCCGCAGCTCGTAACTCGAAGAGGTGATGTTGCAGTTTGAAGAGATGCGCAGGGGATGTGCGAGACCACAAGATTGCGTTTTTGAATCCGGGTTTCTCTGCCGATGATCGCTTTTCATGTCCGTTTCAAAGCGATCATTTCTTTTCATCTTCCTCTACCTGTCGATCCCTCTCAGTTCCTTTACCCGTTGTGAACACTGGTGAGTTTTTTCAAGACATGGGGGAAGGGCTACGGGCTTTCTTCCCTGGGCTTAGTCAACAACCCATGTTTACTCTGGGAACAAAGTCATGTAAAACCACGTTACTTCTTAAGAATCATGAATTTCTTCTCTCATAAAACCCTGCCCTTTATTCAAAACATCAAATCATCGAATCAATTCATCCGAACTACTTCAACTAATGTCTTCTTCAGATAATGCATACATACAGAATCGATTGGCTTCTGCGATTGACCAAATGAACCCACATTCGAATCCTTTGCCATAACTGCGCATCGTTTTCACTATACCGCTCTGACACCACTGACCGACAAATACTTCCATATGTAGTACCGGACATACAAGTACAAATAACATGAACCAGTATATAATTATGAAATATACTGAAAAGTTCACTACACTAATTTAGTTTCTATTTGATGTTTAAATTCGTTTCTCACTCCGGAGGGATAAAGTATAGATATCGCAGAAGCGTCATGAGTTTCTTTTGCAAGCAGGAATCGTTGCAAGCGCGACGTGCGAGATCAGAAAGAATTTGAAG